>QYAN01000015.1:466245-911633 GCA_003988815.1 Chlorencoelia australis
CAAAACCATCACAAAGCATCGAGCCACGCAATAAGTCGTGACCCGTGTGCTACGTGGTAGATTCGAAGAATTCGAACGGTTTATCAGTAAACCGACATTTTCAAACCAACGCATTAATATATTCACCGTAAGATTATGTAATGAAACCCCCTCTCTTCTTTTTTAAAAAAAGGAATTGCTTATTCAGTTGTTAATTCCCATTCATTTGATATTGATCTCCGAATCTAACTATATCCAAGATCAAGACCATTAAATAATAAAATATATAAAGGTTCATCTGAAAAACCATCCATCCTCCCATATGAAAAACCCTACCTTGGCATCATACCCCAAGATTCGCCTATCGCCTGCTTGTCTGTCTCTACTTCAAAACCGAATCCAAATCCCAAATCCCATATAGAAACAAACAAATAATTTAAGTATTAAGTCCCCTTCCCCCAGCCTGAATAACCAACACACTAGCCCTCACATTGGCACTAATAACCATCTCAGCTACCAATCCCACCGTCTTCCTCATCTCCCTACTATTCCCATCCCCATTACCTCCAATTCCCCATCCTTCTTTAACCGCACTCTCCGTCGTCGTAATACTATGTTTCTTCCCTCTTCCAACAACGATTAGATCACCGGCATTTTTAGGTAATTGGCCCATTTCCAAGTTGGCGTGGTACAAACAGTCAGCGAGAGGACTAGTCGTAGTGACATCTACAAACACCACCCGATTGGAGAGATTCGGAGAAAGCGAATCCCGGAGGGTATGTAGAAGAGCCGTATCATGTGCAGCACTATTATACAATTCCTCGGTGTCCAATCTTTCATTAATATAAATGCCACTTCCCGAACTACCGTGACTGCCATTCGGCGGAACGGTACGGGACACAAGCGAAGTCGTCACTTCAGGAGATTTAAAAGATGTAGCTGGAGGACTATGAATTGGTGTTATGAAATGCGTGATTGTAACTGTGATATTACTGTTCTGTGCCAATTGCAGAACGAATCGGAGAGCGACCCGATCGTCTACGCCGCCAAAGAAGGGGAAGAATACGTGATGACTTCTATCGGCGACTGGTAAGATGGGAATCTCGTGACGAGAACGAAGAGATATTCCGGAAGTTTGTTTGGTGATTGATTTCGGTTCTGAAGTGACGGGACCGCCGAACCCGCGGTTGATGAAGATCGCTGTGTTGCAAGTAGCGATTTCTAGAGTCTGTTGGATGAAAGCTTCTTGCACCCCAGAACTGAAATTGTCGGTTGCGGTTTCGGACATGTTGCCTGTTTCACTCCAGGGGATGAGCACCAGATCGGAGGAATGTTCTGAAGCGGAAGTGGTGAGCGCTTCTGCGTATGAAGATTCAGGGACGATGGAGACGCCGCCGGAGACAGCGACGCTATTTAGCTGTGCGAAAGTCCGGAAAGCATTGACGACGGGATCGCGGTAGGTGTATTCGTCTAATTCCGAGGATCTCATGACGGAGGAAGTTCGTTCTGTGAGTTCTAGCATGCGGACACCGTGGACTTCTAAAGGTCTAGCAGCTGTGGAATTTGCGCTGGTGGTGCCGTCTCCAGACTCGTCTACGGTTTTGAGTTCTTGTTTGGAGCGATGGACTTTAGTGGATGTTATGGTAGTGTTGCCTCCTAGGAGTGCAATAAATGTGAAGAGACTGGGGAGACTGTCGAGTCTGAGGTAGACTAGAAGACGGCGGACTTGAGTATTGCGAAGTTTCTCGATAGAGCGCTCTGGGGTGAAACCGTCGGTTTCGGAGTGAAGAGGGTTGCCGTCCCAGTCGATTTCTCCTCTCTTCCAGAGATCAAGCTTCTTCTGGTACCATGCCGGGTATAAATATAGGGTCAGTGGAGTTGTCGAGACTGTCGTGACCAAAGCCATCACAACGAAGATGGTGAAAGTCCTTTCCGAAAGGATTTTGGCTTGGAGACCAATATTCTGTTTTGTCAGTCAGAGGCTCGCAAAGTTAAGAGACGAGACTTACCAAGACAATAAGCTCCACGAGACCTTTACAACTCATCAGGACCCCAATGGTAAAACTCTCTCGCCAAACGAGCTTGCAAGCTTTTGCAGCAAGTGTTCCTCCGATAATCTTTCCAGAAAATGCAACCGCGATAACTCCAATAACATAGGCCCAAGTAATACCATTGTTTAAGAGACCAATATTTGTGCTCAATCCAGAGAAAGCAAAATATAGCGGAAGAAACAATACCGAAACTAGATCTTCTATCTTTTCTGTGACTTTAATAGCAAACCCTCCTTCGTGCGGACAAATGAGGCCAACTAAGAAGGCTTTGTGACACAGGTCAGCTTTGAACTCTTAAAACGGATGTGAATACTCACCTCCAAAAATAGGATGAATACCAATAATACCGGTGAACCAAGCCGAAGTCAAGACAAGTAGCAACGTTACCGCAATCATGGTCTGAGTAGGCCCATTCTGAATACTTCCCGAGCGACGAAGCAGATAATGGAAACCCGGTCGGACTGCAAGAACCAAAAACAACACCCATGCAATGCAAGTCAGCAAAACGTACAAAGCTGTGATTCCCGAGCCATTGTTGACAAGTGCCACGCAAAGAGCTAGGAGAATCCAGCCGGTAACATCGTTACCCACTCCCGCAGCTAGAACCGTTACACCGACAGGGGTACCGAGTAACTTCAATTCCGTGAGAATTCGACAAAGCACTGGAAACGCCGTGATCTTTTCCACGTTAGTATTGACCCAACTTGGATATAAAAGGGAGAGACCATACCGATAGTGCAGTTCCAACAAATAACATGTATACCCCAAAAGAAATAGGTACTGTCCCCGGATCATCATGGAACTCATTGTAAAGACCCCATGCAATAGCACAGCCCAAGCCGAATGGTAATGCCATTCCCGCCAATCCCACACTCAATGCGACCCGCCAATTCGACGTAAACAATTTCATATTGACTTCCAGCCCGACCAGGAACAAAAAGAGGATCAATCCCAGATTAGCGGCCATGTTTAAGACTGGTATAGAGTTTGTAGGGAAAATCGTTGCCTGGAATTTCGGTATCCGCATCATGACTGACGGCCCTAGGATGATCCCTCCTATGACCTCGGCGATGACACGAGGCTGCCGGAGTTTGGAGAGAGGCCAGTGGAGGATTCGACAGAAGATGATGATGATTCCTGCCTGGGAGAATTGTTAGCACTGGCTCAAGACATTATGAGTGGTGGTTTTGGTTTGAAAGAGCAATTGGCGCAAAAGATTCACATGTAATCATTCACCGGGCCCCACCATAAGCCCTTGGAGAATAGTGTTAAAACCCAAGGTGCATGATACCCCGCGCGCTCGAAGAATTGGGAGACTCTGAGTAGCTAAAGAACAAACCAATTGACCTGAATAATGAACAGGAAGATAGGATTCTTCGAGTCCCAAACAGTGGGATTGGAACCCTCCAGAATGCCACCCTGTGGAGTTGCGCGTTCGGTGGAAGATGCGGAAGCTGCAGCAGAAGCAACAGTCTTCGTGACTGTAGTAGCCACCAAAGAAGCTATCGAAACCGAAGCCATGATAGCAATTTGGGGGAGGAGGAGGGGGGTTTTTGCGGGGTTGAGAAGTTGATGAGATGGGAAGAGGAAGAGGAGGAGGGAAGGGAAAGGTCGAGCCGCAGTGGTTATGTAGAGTGAGTGAGGGAAGTGAAGTCCCCACGCTCACAAGGTCTTTTCAGAGTGGGGTGGTATGGATGGGTATGGTATGAATATGGCATGAATATGGTATGTATAGTCAATCGATGGGCTCGTGGTGATGGCTAGTAACGAGTAACGAGTAATGATAGTACGCGCGACTGATGATGTGATTGGCCCAACGGGAGCTTAGAAACGACCCGCTGTTGTGTTCCGGACTTGCATGAACCGGGGTTAGCATCCTTGGAGCTGCGCGGGGCTGCCGGAAAAGCTGATTGGCTCGGATGAGATGGAGGGCCATTGTTTCTTGGTTCGGCTATCGAAGCTTAGGAGCGGTGAGACAGAGCTGCATTCTCTGGGAAAACCATTGTCACCACCAAAAAGCCACGCAATAGCCACCTTGTCCAAGCGCGGCTAATCTGTTCTGTCCTCAATCAGCGTGAGGTCTATCCCACGTGCGCCGTTTATCAGAATGAGGCCTTTTCTCCGTTGGCCAATATCCACAATCTCGGGATCCATCTTTCAGCTCGCGGTCCTCGGTCTATCAGCAAGGCTGTGTCACAATAAAAGAGGCTCATTCTCCGAAAGGCGCTCTGACATCTCGGGCATAAAGCTACAGAGAGACTCGTTATCAGAGCTTTTGGGAGCCGCATGTAAGCAAGAAGCCGGAGACACTATAGCTAATCATCGAGAAAAGAAAGACGGGGAGAAGGTATAGCCGATAACCAATATTTTTGGATGGTGTACAGTGGTACAGATAAGTAGCACAGCATCGGGTCCCGGTCCACCACTTTGTAAGTCGGGTAATACTACCATAATATCTCCTGATCTAGGAGCACCTTATGAAAGAATCAGCTCCTGCTTTGTCTTCACAACAAATTGCGTCGTTGCTGCAAGTACAATCCTCGCAGGAGAAGCTAGTTAAGTGGGATTAGCTTGTTTAATTTACTTAATAAACCTAATCTCACTCCCGTATATAGCTTAAATTTACTACGCCCCTCTCGGATCACTGATTGTTTCGCCACTTTTTAGTCCTCGTACTACATAAGTATCGCCCCCCTAAACAAACTGTAGGTATCACCGGTATTTGCATATGCAAGGTAAAAGGAAATAACAAGTCTGGTTCGATGATAGTTCATTCTTTTACTCTGGGTGCTACGAAGTGGTGTTGATATGTGGGCGTGCTCTTGTGACTTATGCGCTAGTTTTAATGCGGTAAGTAGGCGAACTGAGAATCATCCCAACACACGTTATTTTTCAGTTCCGTGCACTATTACATTTAACGTTTGTTCAGGGGGTTAGCAACACTACAAGTAACATCGCACGATTTCAAGGCTCACCGCCTTCGAGATGCAACTTGCAATTGAAGCTATCCAAAGCACTTTGATGCATATACTCTTAAACTCGTAACAGAATAAAAAAGGTCACACTTATAAAACATAGTGTTACCTTCCTTTTCCTAAAAGCGCGCAGGACCATAAAATATCTGTATTTATATTGCGACTAGCTACAATCCTCACTACCGTCAAACTTTCCTATCCAGCAATGACTTGTATATACCTCCCCATCGCCCACACCTCGACGGAAAACATCTGCCGGGAGAGCCTTGCGCGCATCCACGTAAATCCCTGACGAGCAAGTTCAACGCGAAGTTGTCTTAAGAGTGGCCCATTCAAAAGGGTCCTATGTGTGATCTTTCGTTTGTATCGGAGAAGCTTAAAAGCAGTGCCTATTGTTTGATCGCTGACCCCCTCAAGTCCATCTATTTGCTGTGGCACATTCCTATGGGATGGTAAAACTAGGAGCCGTTCCTCGACCCTCCTTCGCTGTGGCAGACGATGCTTCACCCTCCCTGTGTGGATCCGAAGTGTGGGATAGTAATGCTTGACGTATTGTATCTGGCCTTCAGTGACGCCGAATTTTTCTATAATCTCATCATGTGGGATGTGAAAGAGGAGGGCAGTTTGAATTCGAATTCGGTCATCATGTGACATTTCGAGACGGTGAGGTCTGTGAAGGCGCCGGTGAGAATCAGGAGGGAGAGGTATGAGGTTGTGAGGGTTGGGGCTATTCTGCGAATCCCAGGAGGCTGTAGCATTGTCAGCTGTATCTCCATCGTCAATTGACTCCTGTGGCTGCGTAGGTATGTAAGGTAAGGAGGGTGATTCAGGAGGCAGGGAGGGAGGGGTTTCTAATTCTTCATCGAATTGAATAAATTCATCCCAATTAAAATTGTCCTCCTGATGTGAGGGTGGTGTTGGTGGTGATAAAAAGGGCATTGCGTAACCCTGCGAATCTATTCGTAGTTGCGACATTGAGTTCATTGTAAGTGTGAGAAGTGCAAAGCAGCAGGCGCTTATTCTGCCATATATAATGTGCTTACGAATCAGGAGATGTTATGGTGGTGTTACGAAGGCAAAAAAAATAAGAAGATCTGGATTCTGTATTTTTAATCCCGCATTTCTCTTGGATGGCGCAGGGTTCACCCGTGTTGATTGATAGAATATTTTCAGATGATCGATTGCATGATCATCAAGACCTTTGAGCCAAAAAAGAAGTTCATGTTGGGTCTTTGTGACAATTGCCGCATAGAAGTACCATGTGATAACCCTTTACTGACCACGATGAGACGGAGAAGGGAGCACCATTACGTATATGAAAAAGGAGCCACTAGTTTGGACATCAATACACCCAGAGAATAACAAAAATCCCTGTTGGAAAAGAGGATCATCCATCCTTTGTGTCCATGAGAGAAAATGGACGCTGAATTTATTAAGTGCAGGTCGGTCGCAAAGCGGAGATGTGTACAATGCGGAAAGTGACAGAGCTGTCTAGGCAGGATACAGTAGCACTACGCATGGTGAGCTTTGGGCTGCGTTAACCAATTGGAAGAGATTATTCGAAAGCAGTAGACCCTTGATCCGAGCAATAGCAATTTTCAGTCTCTAAGATATAATCGTAGCCAACCGGAACAGTGCCAAGAAGGTCTGAAGATGTATAGCACAAAAGAATATAAAACTATTGTCATTTCAAAGTCATTGAAGATACAGATACAAGTTAGGAAGCAGAAAGTTCCGAATTGGATATTGCCGGAGTATAATGAAGATGGATGGGACTTAAATCTAGAAGATCGGTTGCTGGTGTAGAAAGATGGGAAGGGCAGGGCTTTTGATTCCGAGAAGGATGTGCAAGGGTGAAATTACGATGCTGTTGAAATGAGAGAAGATTATTGTTCAGCTAGGGGCGAAGCAGAGCTGTTGTGGCACGATTTGAAGTTCTAGAAGTAGAACTCTAGTTCTAGACTTCATGCCACCCCTTGTTTCTCGAGTGTGCTAAAGCTCCTTTCGAGCACAGAATAGGTTAGCCAGATATAGCACAACCACGAGCTGCGCATGTGTGGGATTTGAAGTCTAGACAGAAATCAGTCTTCGCACTTAACATAGGACCAAATCGTCACTTGTGGTTTCGTCATAGGATGGCTACTCACTCAGAAAGATTCTCGAGCTATGCCTTTATACATCCAGGAAAGTGCGAAATTCCCATCTGTCATCTCCCAGAAAAGGAAAGTCATTCCAACTCAATCGTAAGTCCTGTCAATTGCTCGATGTAACCAATCATTGCAAGACCCAAGTCCACGTCGTAAGGATGATGATCGCAAGTCATAAACCCACTATATAAAATCTTCTTTAAGATCATCAATCTGACGGCTTATTTTCTTCTGACTCCCTCCACTCGAACTTCGCTACCTCCTGCCTAGGAAACTTGAAAATCGAGTTTTGCTTCCGGACTTTGCGGTGCAATCACGGTCGGATAATCAAAGCTTCTACTCTTATTGATTCATTTCCTTGCTCGTGTGTAGCTTTTATTTGATCCAATGCGTTCTAGGTTTCATCCGGAGAAGGCCCTTTTCTATGATAGCTCCTAGAATCGTGTCCTTTGAAGTTCTCTAGAGGGGATCCATCGCCTCTAATCTTGCTAGTAGATAGTTGTGCAGCTCCTTTAGAACTTTACTAAACGCAATTGTATGAATGTTGTCGATATAGGGACTTGTAGTATTCATCCAAACTTGCGCCGCTGGAGCTATAACCTGCTGCAAGATGTTCGCGGACCGGTGAGCATAATCGAGGTCTTTGAATAGATGGATATCGCGGAAAGAAAGGAATGGTTATTGATATTCGTAGACTTTCGAGGGAAGGATTGGAGCTGATGCTTGTTCGGAGGTACATGTTGCAGCGGGGATGGGCTCATTGTTGTAGATTGGAGGACGCCGGCTGGGTGTTATTTTCTTGTTGTAGAATTTCCTAATGAGGGGGGTATGGAAGTGGAAATCCGCTGCGGCATGCTGAAGGCGCCGTGAAGCTTGAGCTTTGATGCTGATTGCCGATCTTCGCTTATTTCTCCCCCTTTATCAACCTCAACCTCTTTCTTTCAGAATGTCCTTTCTTCCCTTTAGGACGCTCTCCATTCTCTTGGGGTTCAACTATCGATTGCAACATAGTAGTAGTTTCTGCTTTGCACCTCCGCCTTGCATCGGGAAGTTCAGCTTGTCCCACTGCACTGCACTGAAACACTGTGATGGCACGCTTTCAGTCAGCTATCGGAATGCTCTCTCCGACCTCAATGAATGCTCACCGACAAGCTGACTACGCCTATGAATAGGATACCCCCCGATGGCTGACCCTTTTCTAGATTCCTAGATGAAGTATACTGCGAAACGTTCACGTAATCGACTTGCAGTTTAAGGAGATTTCAAATCGCTCACCCTTTCGCAAGACATTTCCTCCATTCTAAATACGAGAGTTAAGACGGCGAGAGGGGTTGTGCAACGTTGCAGTTGCGATGTTCACTCTTTCCGAAGAAGGAGGTTGCACTGAGGGGCAAGCGCGGGGCATGGGGTAGGTATTTTCGGACATCAATTCCTAGTTACCTGAACACTCAAGCTGAGATATCGGATCGGGTGCTTAATTCAACTTTTTACCCTTTTGGCTCAAATATTTGTCAATAATATGCTTTAATCCAAAGCCAAGAAAGAACTAGCTTATTGGGCTCACAAGCTCGAATGTCCAGTCGACAAAATACTTACGTGTAGCCCTCTCACTTCTCTCTATCCCACCCATCCTAGCACTATTACTGAGTAAATAGTGATTCAATTGTGACCTAATGCCTATCCCTCCCGATCGAAGACTATGGATATAGCAAGGCTACACAGGCTATTGGATCATTACAGGAGCCAACACTACATTCATTACTGTTCTGTCCGGATGGTCAGTTTTCCTAGCTGGTATGACGGATATACTATTTTCTGGTGAGGGCACGACGATTGAGAAATGCAGATTTGCATAAGGGGGGTAAAGGGGGAGCGTATTGGTATATCGGGGGTATTAATTGGAGGGCTGTGGTGGCTTGGGGAATGAGCATTTGGCTTTTATTGCGTATGTCTACTCCTTTCTTTCCCACCTTCTCTCCCCCATACCTCCCTTCCAGTCTTTATCTCCTCAAAGCCGGTTTCATATGCCGCGTCAAAGGAACAAATACTAGTAATGGATGGGATCACGTCTATGATGTGAGTTATTTTCTTGGATTTTTGCTTTCTATGATTGTTCATTGGGGACTACATGCGTTTTTTTGGTGGATAAACAGAGGGGGAGTGAGGAGTTTGTCATGGAGTTGCATAGAGTGTGAAATGTGGATGGGAATGGAGAGGAGGGCTCAAGTCCTGAGGTTAAGGTGGTTGTGGAGAATAGTGAGGAGGGGTTTCAACAGGTTTGAGCGTTTGCGTTTGCTAGGCTAAAGAGGAATGTAGGTTAGATATAGTCTTACCATTATGATAACCTCTCAAAATCTACCTTTGGCGGTGTACATGAAAATTCAATTGACAACCACTTCATCCAACCATTTCCTTCTCCCTATACTGCAATTTCCCCCTCATAAGTCTATACTCTCTCTGACTCACCGGCTCATATTTCACCGGATTCTTCTCACTTATACACTCCCTCAAACATTCAATCACACTCTCACTATCCGGCGCCACAAAATACACAATCGAGTATCTCTCTCTTGTCATTCTTTCCGGACCCGTATAGCGATCTTCTCGGGGTGGAAGAGTTACGCGATGGAGTGTTGATTTAAGTGTATCTTCACTCAGAGAAACAAATTCAGCATTCCATTTCATGACTATGTGATGAATAAGATGTTTAAAGGAGTAAGAGAAAGGGGAAGGGAAAGTACCATTACTCCATCTCATCAATAAATCCCCCACATTCATAACCAAAGCATTTCCTAGCGGTTCCGCTCTAATAAACTCTCCCGGCCTCGCGCGATCTTCGATTTCCAAACCCCCACATTCATCTTGGAATAATAAGGTGATGGAGCCCCAATCGGAATGAGCTGGCATTCGCGCCAAAGTCGAGTTCACGAGTTCAGAAGCGGGGATAGCTGGGTAATGGAGGAGACGGAGTTGGTTATTATGTCCGGAATGAAATTTTAGGAGATGCTCTGGGGGAGAGAGATTGAGTCCGAGTCCAATGGCTGAGAGGATAGAATGAGAGATGCTGGAGAGAGACCAGTAGAGGGTTGTCATGAAAGGTTGGAAAGGGGGAAGGATGGTAGGGGGGAGCCAGACGTTTGGCTGTTCGGGGTTTTGCTCGCTGCCTATTTCATAGCTTTCCTATTTCATGCATCAGCCCTCGCTCGTTCGAGTTCTGGGAGACTGGCAATGGAGAGATACTTTACAGTCCTTCACCTGTCGCAATTCCTCGCCAACTTTCTCATCATTACTGATGACCTGAGACACCTTTTCTAAGCCGGGATATGAGTATCCTCTATGTACTGTAGGACCATCTGGATGAGGAGCCAGCATCTTTTGCTCAAGTGGTAAGTCGTAGAAAGCTTTGGAGATGGAGAATGCTTCTGAGAGGAGGGAGGAGGGGATGCCATGGTTGGTGATATAGACAAACCCTACTTGTTGACAAGCTTGCACTAAATCTTGAGCGATAGAGAGACGTTGTTCAGGTGTGCTATCTAACGAAGACCAATTTGCGAAATCAATGATGGGGATGGAGGTTGTGGATGCCATTTCAAGGGGCTTCTGAGGATTCAGATGAGATATTTGATCAGAACTTTTGAGGATTCGAGATCAAATGGCGGCTTGGGGGTTCAGCTTTGACCGTCTTGAAGTACTTTTGTCAGCAGGGATCTTCGAGAGCTGAGGAGGAAAAGGACTCGAGATAAATGGGGTTGCTTCAGAGAAATCTAATACACGTTCAAGGCAAAGTTTAAGTCATCATCACCATAAACCCATCAAAGACACTGGTCTCCACGGTATTATAATGACTTTTCAAAGCAAGAAACTGCTCATAACACACACAGAAGAATCGTCAGCACTCACGAGCTTGAGAACTTCAATATCAGTTTTGTCGCCAAACCCGAGACTCCTCCTATAACCAAAAACAGGCTAGTTCCAGTATCAGGCACTCATCTCCACCACACCAGGCCACCACAAAAATTCCCCCATCCCCATCCTTCCCAAAAATTTCTCTTCTCCTTCTCTTTTTTTTTCTTCCAACAACGGCAGTTTCCAAAAACATTACTTAACGACAACCTAACCAATTCTTCTCTCCCATGAAAATGGTTGTTTTCGCACTGTCCGCAGATGGAAAAAACAAAGACCCGTTGCTGGGCGCCCGCTTGGAGGGTTCTTTTTCAATCTTATGAAAGGTTGGGAATCAGCTGTGGTTACATATTTATGTTTATATATACTTAGGGGAGTGTTTGGCGGAGAATTTTATATGCTTTTAGGAAGGAGGGTAGAGGATTTGGGATTAAGGAGAGGCAGATAGTTCGTCGTGTAGGCTGTTTGGGAGAGAATATATTGTTTGTTTGGTTGGGATGTACCTTAGGGATAAAGGCGGAATTGGATGATAATGCATGATTGTAGCTGGCATATACATTTCATCTCTCTTGCATCTTTTTTCCTGTTGAAGAATGGATTTGTATATCATACATCTCTACAAATGCCTTAATTTCGAATTCCTCAATATGCTGTAACAGCATTTATTAAAATGCAAAATATTGATGTTAATCTCACATCGACTCCTTATCCCACGCCAGAAAGGAAAATAGTAGACTCAAGAAGTAATTATGAGAAGGGCTCGCTGGCTTTGAGAATAAGAAAGGCAAGATCCATGCTACGATAACAAATTTTTGTACCGAGTCCTGAAAATCTCAGTCTCGCAATTTTTTATCTTATCACCAACCCAAGATACATCTTGCAAAGAAAAAAAAGCAACCGCATGAAGGGCAAGGAAAGATGATTAAGGTTTTATGCCAGGAGTGTTAACGCAGCCCTATCACACTCATCTCTAGCGTCCATACTCTCCTAATCCAGACCTTTAGTTTCCCATCTACCCCTTCAACATTGTCTAGTTCGACTCCCTCCCACCAGCATCTTCGAGCAGGCTTCCTCCAGAAAAGAAGAAGTTTCTGGGCCATTCCTACAGCGTTATTACCCATTTCGTTGCCACGGATATCAGTTCGTAATCTAGCCAAGGCAAGACTACAGATAACAGCTTTGTTTGGTTCACCTGCTCTGTGACCCCAATGATCATCGTGATTAAAGCCGCTGTTCGAATTTAGCTCACGTCAGCAATAGAAATACTGGACAAACATACCCAGCAGTCAACATCTCGATCAAGTGTTGTTCAGTCGTTCCCACCTCTTCGCTCCTTCTAAGTCCTGAAAATATCCCATCTTGTTTCAATAACGCCTTCCCGGCAGCTCTTTTCACCTCTATCATCTCTGGCTGCTCAATATCCGGTCGTGGTGGTATCGCATAGAAATCCAAATCCTCTCTCAGAACAATTATTCCAGCCCTATCTTGTAACATTTCTCTTGCTGATCCAGCCATCGGTTCGATTGGTACAGCATCTGCATCTTGTCCTAATGGTGAGTTTGAACCCGAGGGAATGGTTTGGGCAACGTTTCGGAAGAATTCGAGCATGTATTGGAGGGATGCGGGATCGTACTGGGAGGGAATGTTAGCTATGTGACAGCTTAGATTTTGCAATATATTGCGAGTATATATAACTTGACGGACATCAACTTGGAAAGCATCGCTTTCCTGATAGGTATTCAAATGTCCATCTGGAAGAAGACCATTTGGGAAGAGTGATAAAAGTACGAATTCGGGAAGAGTAAGGAGTTCGTCTCTTGATAATGTAAATCGAGTACCTCTAAGTAAGCATTAGCCCTGTACATCTGATTATTGCTGTGGATTCCTACCTAAGGTCCATCGTAATGTTCTCGTCTGCTCCGACATCTAGATATCGTCAACAGCCGATCTTTTTCCAAAACGACTCTACATACCTCCAAGGGTATTAAGTGGTGGTGCACCCTGCTGCACCTGAGTAATAATACTCGCAGCACCTCCAGCGGCCGCCATTAGGTATGTAAAGGATTCGAGTGGACTGGAGCCTTCAGAATATGCAGGGGGAGGTTCGCTGTCGTCGTCCTTCTTTGAAGATTCGCCTTTGGTATCTTCCGGAAGAGCAGCCTTGGTCTCTGCTACAACGTCCCTGGACGAAGTAGAAGCTTGGAGGGGTGCGACAGGTGCGTATGCTGGGACAGAAGTAGATGCGCCGGCTTCAGTAAGTGAAGTCTTGTACGCCTCAACAGCTGCAGCGGTAGATGTGTAAAGTGAAGAGAATGGAGGAGGTCGGGGTGAAGGAGGGGCAGAGCAAGAAGGCTCTGAAGTAGGATAACCTGGAGGCGGTGATTGAGCGCGAGAGATTTCGTCCTCCAGTTTCGATGCGTGCTCGTTGCTATCAATATTGATATTATCCAGCCCAACGGTCGGACCGTCGTTGGCTTCTTGCGTGTCTGACAACGTGATTGCTGGCTGTACAGAAGACGATTTGAAAATTCAAGAGGGTCCTAGCTGATGGAGGAGATTATCTGACGAGATTGATCGCATAGGTAGGACTCCAATTGCCGGTAGTGATTAATGTTTTGATTGAAGATTCGGCGATTCCAATTGCATTAGCGGCGAAGCGCTCATTCAAAGGCAGTCGCCTGACTCCGAGCGCCTGCATCGCTTAAGAGAATCCACTTCCAACCCAACCTCATATAATAAATTGTTTCTTCTCTCCTTGTTGTGAATTGTGTATTGCTTTGTGCTGGTTGTTGAGCTTGGATAAATTCGAAGCTTCGTTTGTCTTTAAAGAGAGTGAAGTGAGATGGACAACATGGAGGCTTTAGCATTTAACTAATCTACGATAGTCAGACGGCAGCTTCAAGATTAGCAGATCACTCCTTTCTTTGCTCGGCAAGCAAGTTGCTTCGGTTTTCAAGTAAGCCTAGGACTTTCCTTTGAAGGCGTAATTTTGTTTGAACCTATGCCTGCAAAATTTCGTAGTTTCTGCCTCGAAAAACGAAAAAGAAGGGCTCAATTACGGCTCTAGTGTCCGTTCCAAAAAGAAGTAGCAACTCTAACTGCCACTCATATATGGTTGATCAAGGGTAGCGTTGTTTAGATATATAGATATAGTGCTTAGGCTAGTACTAAAATTACATCTACTTCATTCATCTTAAATTATTACCCTGTTCATATTTGCACCGTAGGACTCTTCTATATGGAAGTACTGAAGCAGATCTACATCTATCTCAAGGGACAGGTTTATTTCAAAGCCTGAATCATTTTGACTGATGATTATTTTACAACCTAGTGTATATAATACCCAGAAAGAAGCGCCTGAGGCCCAGTGCTTCAAAAGCTTGAACCACTCGAACCGAAGCTATATCAAGCCATATCAAGCCAAGTGTTCAGCCCGATAGAAACCCAGTCATATCTCAAACTGAAATTCATCTCCAATTCATTCCGAGGCAACTACTTTCTCCACCTTTCTCCACGGCCATCTCTGCCCTCTCCTGGACCTCCTGGACTGCCTCCCGGAACACCGTCTGAACCAACTCTACATCTTCCTCCGGCGTCTCATTAACAACCTTGTCAACTCCCGCCGAGAGATTCGAAAGTAAGAAATCACAAGCTGATACTTCTAACATCAACTGGGCCCTATGCTGTAAAAGAGCCGTCCAGCCGTATGACCGCAAAGAAGCAACATACAAAGCCAACAACTGCCCAGGCTCAAAATGAGGCTCTATATCGAGCTCGTCCTGAGCCGTCTCACTTGTCTCCCTTTGTACACGCTTTGATGGTTCGACAATCTCCCCGCCCTTGTCGTCCCCGCCCTCTTCGTCGCTGTACTGAGTATCAATGTTCTTACGCTTTCCCGGCTGTTTCAGAACATCTTCTATTTTACCCACGGACAGATGACCGGAGTTTCCTGCTTCTCTCACTTGCCGTATCAGCCTACGCACTTGTCTCCGGGGTACAGGCTTAGTTCTTTTATCTTTCGCTGCTTTACTTATCCGTCAGTACACTCCTCTTTTCAATATCAGCTACGGGAAAAGCATACCGATATAAAGACTGCATCTTGACGATTCTCCATTATAATGACATCCCGCACATGCTCCTCCAAGCATCCCATCGACCACAACACAAGACATAAATGGCCCTCTGGACCTAGCGCAATAGTCACAGGGTGGTGAAGACTCCTCTCCGACTTTATAGGCTATGACTGCTTCTTGATTGCGTGCGGTAGAGGTATTTTGGTTGCAGGAGGGTTGCCACGAAACGTTGCGGATATTGTCGCGCAGGAGGAGTTGGGCGAGAGTTGTGTTTTTGGGTGCCATAACGACAACGATGACAATGATATAGATAGAGTAGGGGAATGAGGTTGGGGTCAAAAGTTCTTGAAAAAGTATGTTTTCAGAATGGCTGGAGAGTTGAAATCAGTCCATATACATGAGTCACTGACCTGTCTGGCTTAGAGTCACTTCTATAGCATTCTTCTGGCAGTGCGGGTGAATCATACCACGTAAATATTACACAGCAATGGTGAATGGTGAAGTTCCGAGGACCAGAAACATCACTATACCCCAGGACCCCGAGTTTCTCTCTAAGGGAGCACATATTACAGGATGGGATTTGAATCTTAAAAGGGACAATTGCATGGGCATTGAATTTCTGGCGAATGCAAATTTTCATTATTCTCCAAAAGCGCTAGGCGCGAAGTATATCAAATTCTAAAAGGCGTCCCCAAAAGTTTGATATACAGACATGAATGGGTGACCAAATTTGATAGCCGAACCTGCTCCAATTCCACTCATTCCATCATCTCTTCGCCCTCATCCTCCCTCAATTGGAGTGGAAACAGTATTGAGGGCCGTAGAATCAATTCCAAAGCCCAATTAAGTGATCGCAAGCAGCGAGCTCCAGTGTGCTCTTGGCTCGATTCTTTCAGTAAATCGACGATTAGTGCAGGAGCTACCGAAAAACAAGGCTTGATGACGGATTTGGTGAAATGATCGTTTGATTGTGCACAGGAACCGCATGAGGTGGCTGCTTCTTTGCCGCTGCACCAGCCTGTTGGTTACCTCGTCGGCGAGCCTGAAGTTTTCGGTTTGGACGGAGAGTGATTGCATCAAGTTGGCTGATCGAGGATGATCTTCTTATTATGACAGGCGTTATTAGGTTTTTCGGTTGGAGAGGGTCTGGTCTGCCATAATGGTGGATTGTTCATTGAAGCTGTAGAATCTTGGATCCTCGATCAAAGACGCAGTCTTCTTTTATACCTTTGGGTTATAGTCCTAATTGAAAAGTAGTGCTGAGAGAGTAAAAACCTATAAATTTCAAATATCCATCTGAAATAGAAACCTGCACTCCTATCCCCCTTAATCTTCTAGTGCAGATAATTCAAAATATATAATCATTCAAAAGCAAAAATACAATATTTCATCCCTAGAATCCCATTCCCTTATTCCGCAAATTTCCCGCTCGCAAAAATCATAAAGCATATATTAAAAAATAAGTAAAGCCCTACCAACAAACAAAGCAAAGTCCTCGTTGGTACAGTGGTAGCAGCCCAGAGCCCAAACTGGGTTACCAAAGATCCGGCAATGATGGAAGCGGACCATCAGGCAGCAACCACAACTTGAGATCTTCTGCGCTCTCTAACCGTGACCCTTGTCGCGAGACATTAAATCATCCTCCAAAATCATGCTCAGCATGGTTTCTATGGGAGCTCCCCCGAGGGTTCCTTGAGTTTTGCTGGTTGAAGGGGTGGTTGAGGGCTTGGCCCATTTGTTCTTTGGGGTCTCTTTTTCATTTTTTTTTCCTTTTCCAAGCCTTTTTGAAGATCTAATATCCATCCATTCATTTATAAGTTTAACAAGCAAGCTATGTCAGAACCCTAGAAAAACATTAAACACTAACAAAGAGGCAAAAAATGCATATTTCTATTACAAAACTCCTCATTCATATCAACTCGTAATTCACCATCTCCAATATATCGCAACATCTCATAATACAAGCTTTTTCTTCTAAGAGATACTTCTCTCTGGACAACCACAGCCTCTGCGCTATTCTATTTATCCCCTCCCTCCCATCCCCAACCAAAACCTCATTCTCAACAGCCGCATCCTCCGGATCCATAACCTTCTCTTCCCTTCCCCTCCTCTTCATCATCAATATCTTCCACTCCCTAAAGTTTGGTTAGTGGGGTCATCACTCATTGTGGCGATTCAATCATGGTAGAATACAAAGTGTTTTCTGGGAAGTTCTGGTGCAGAACTGAAAGTAAAGAGGTGGAGGGCTGAAGAAGTTGCTGTCACCTTCCAATTCCTTTCTCGTCGATCTGCTCCCTAACTTCAGATGAAATGAATATTATGTGTCCTATGTTGTGAGATATTTACAGCACATTTTTTAAATGATTGGATTTCCACATTGTAGTTCCTTAAGATAAGACTATCATCGTTGAGAATACTCACCACTGAAACAACATTTAGACGAAGGTTTATATTTACTTGCTCACCACCCCCACCGGAAAAGGAGTAAATAGGGGCTAGCCTCGTTTAAATTTCAGACTAACACAACATCATACCTTGACATGATGCGAAGTCTTACCTCATCATCATCGCATCATTTACCGCTGTACAGAGGACATTCCATCCTAAAAAAAATTTATTCTACCAGTTTATGCGGAAGGAAGGAAAAACGAGAGAGGTGGTATGGCGGCATGATGGAAGGGGTAAATTGAACTCAGACCTTAGAAACTTATATCTAGACTTTGAATTTGATTTACTTCGATTTGATTCATTCCACCTCCTTCTATCTGCTGTGATACGTACTGTGCATCCCCTGTACCCATCATAAAAGACTATCCATCTCGTACTCTCCTCAATCCTCAACGTCAAAAAATAGGATCTACCACCTCTTTCACCGCTATCGCGCCGATTTCTAACGCCAACAATGAGGTCCAATGTCCAAACGAGCACCCGCTCATTCCAACAGCTTCTCTATATCTTTCAGACAGACGTTACACGCTTAGATCCATATCAATCGGTCCCATGGATTGGAGTGCCAGTCAATGCTGCATTTATCCCTCTCGTCTGCCTATTGCTCAGCTATCGTAAGGAGGAAGACTGAAGGGCGTGGGATCTGTACTGTGCCTTTGTACAGTGCCGTCGAGGAGTGTGGAATTGAAGGGAAGCTTCAGCTTTGTTTCGATAGAACGAACGAACTGGGAGTAGTATTCTTTCACCATTTCTGTAATGAAATATCGTCTAATGTGCGCGGAGATGGTAGCTTCTATTATTGGAGAGAAAGCAGAAGGTCTGCAGAGGACCTAGAGCGGAAAGAGAGTTAGCTTGCGGATTGTACGAACCAGAAGAGCTTGCCTATGAAGCAACTTGATCACGCTTAGAACGCCCACCAAACCGCAGAGGCTGTACGCCACCTGCAATGCCTGAATGTAATGTCTTGAGGAAGAAGCTATTATTGATGATTAAGGAGAGTCTGAAGTACAAGTAGATTTGGTTTATGAACTGGATGGGAGAAGTGTACCTACTGTATCAAGAACGATCACATCCACGGAACGGAACCATACGCCACCTACAATAATGCGGGTGATGGTCTTTAAAAAGTTATCTGTGTAGAGATGCAGTTCGTAGCACTGTCTGCGGCCCAGAAAAAAGAATCTCGAACCATCGGCAATTTGAATCCCTCGTCCGGAACTTGACCATATCCTTCTCCTCCATGATATGGAAGCAAAAGCAACCGAAGAACAGGCTTAGTGAGGTTGGGAACAGTATACTGACACAATAAGCAACGCAATCTATCTACCATCCCGCATCACCAACGGCGGATGGATTCATAAATCTGCAAAGATATCTAGCTTTCATAGTGCCATTGGGCATAGGTGGATAGGAAGCACTTACACAGACGCGTCTGGAGAGTGAATCCCGATGGTAAAATTCCGGCTACAATACGACACAGCGACAGCAACGACAGCGGCACTAACACAGCCATCGACGATAATATCAATCAACTGTCACGAACATCACTATGACTGATCAACATTAATTCCCTTATTCAATAATTCTATTGCATCTATCTACATCCAAGTTGAAAATAATTACACCACACCATCTACAATCTCTTCTCCATGTCCCTGCCGACAGCAAAGTACATGATGAAGAGAGTATGTAATATCGAAAGATAATGCACTAGAAGGCAATCAAAAATTGTCCCCGAGTTCGTGCCCGAAGACGCTACCACAGAACCTTGAAGTACTGCTCACAAAGGAATACTTGAGCTCCAAATGTGATCGGGTTCGAACATGAAGAAGAAAAGAAAAGTCGGAGAATGGGTCAAATGCCGGCCTTAAATGCCTAGGAAGGGGTGATTACTTTAGTGTAGTTTGGTTGTGAAGTGTTGTTGATAACAGGATGAGGACGGAGGGACGAAGGACTTTAGATTCCGCTGTTGTGAGCCCTCACTATGTGTCAATTCTGCGAGAGCGCAGCAGATATCACGGAAATCATCTTCTTCGTGCTACTACTACTACAACGTACCTTAGACACGCAGAATGAAAATAGTGTTTGCTGAATATAATGGCAATACTTCCTAGACGCTGTAGCAATGGTCGAGCTATCGGAAGAGGGGGCAATGAGAGAATGGAGAATGGAAAGGAAAAGTTAGAGGAAGGCGGTTCAAAATCCTCTATGACCAAAACGAGGGAGGAATAGAGGCAGGAAACAACATAGATAGAAGATGAAAGATTATGCCTTCATATTCTCTTGCTGTAGGCCTCACTGCGTCGGTTCTCGAGAGTTACATTCAAACTTAAATCGACAGTCAGTGTATCGGATACCTTCAGTATGAAATATATCTCCTTCATGACACTGCATAGCGCGGATAAGCATCACAGAAAGAAGTGTTTGTATTCTGAGGGGGAAATAGCATTCTAAAGTTACGAGAAGGCACTGTCATCTTAAAGCAATGTTTCTCCTCCTAGCTGTTGGATATTTGGGAATAGTGATATGAAAAGAAGGAGAAGAAGAGCAAAGAAAATGCCTCTAATCTTTGACTGAGGGCTCATAAGCCGGCTGATAATCACTGACTGACTCACTGCCTACTCTGTGGTTAGAGACGAAGGGAAAGGGAAAGGGGTGAGGGGGCTGGATGCATTTTTGGAGTGAGAGGAATCGGTGTTAGGAGTGAGAGGATTGTTGAGATGTGCGAGCAGATGATCTCATACATGAGCAGTCTTTAATTCAAGTAGAGTAGAAGATAAAGGAGGGCCGCGAGACTAGATTTCTTTTTTCTTTTCCCCCTTTAACTTTAGTCACTACTGTATGGCTATAGTTTATTTTGTTTGAATGAAGGTGAAAGGACGCAGCACTCAGGTGTTAAATGTTAAGGTACACTGGAATACCACAGATTGTTTTTCCTTCTACATGTTCCTCTGGAATATGTCGCGTTGGATACCTACCTTTACTCATAAGATAATCGAACTCAGCACAGACACAACTCTTTCATTTATTCCATTGATTCGTCTATCTATTAGCTCCCTTCTCCCTCCTCACTCTTCATGCTAATCCATACACATGTGCTTCTTCTTTGTTTCTCTGCTTCTTCTCCTTCTTTCCTACCCCAGACAGACATGTAGTTAAAAAACGAGCAAGAAAAAGGAAAATCGAGAGAGATTTCTTTCATTTCTTTCACCTCTTTCTCATCTTGAATCTAAGTGATGAAGAGTTGAGATATGAGGAGAATGAAGAAAGAAGTAGGCTGGCTTGTATGCTCGCTAAATAAGACAAACGAAATTCGTTCCCTCCCTTCCTCATATTTCTCAACTTTTCTCCTCTCTTCGTATTTGGTTTTCCCTGTTCCTTTCCTGTTGATCGGTTGACAGAAAAGAATTTGAAAACTGTGATTGATCCCCGTTCTTTTTGCTCTCCTTCCATTTGTAAATAGCTCTCGTTTGTCAAAAAAAAATCCCATCCCATAGCAAAAATTAAATTCATGCTATTCGTCCAAACCTCATGTATTGTATTGAATGCATTCATCAGTTGTGAGTAACATCCCAGATACCACTTCAAAGTCTCAACTCTCGTAAAATCTGATCAGCCATATTTTTATATTGCCAAGTACCACCAGCAAGACGCTTGAATTGGATGCCATGGAGAGAAAGTAGTGGGACTTTGACGATAAAGATTTCAAATTCGAGTATCATGCTACCACCAAGCTCACTTTGGACATGTGTGCTGGTTTCACCGACAGCTCGGGATGAAGATCCTCTGCCATTGCCAATGCTTTCATTGGATGAAGAATTATCATAACTTGATTGGTGACGTGATTGACCGGGTGTTCGTGGGGTTTGAGGAGGTTTTTCTGCTTCTCGGAAGTCTTCACGGTCTCTTTCTACAGAACTGCCACCTCTGAATCCGCCAAAACTGATCTTACGACGATGACTTGGAGTATGATTGCCGTGACTGCTTGGCGGAAGATCAACGACTTTCTTCAAATCAATGCTGGGGGTATGTCGGCAGCTAAATCCACCTCGAATCTCAGTGTACTCGACGCCAAGGAGTTTTAGGACTCTGATGATGTCAGAACAAATTGCTTGAACGTTCTTTGTGGATGTGGTTGAAACACTAAAGAGGCCTTTCAAAAAGACTGGCTTGACACTCTCTGCACCATGATCAACACGATCTGTTGATACTCCACTTGCATCTCCAACTTCAACATCAGTCTCTTCTGGTACATTGGCTTCTCGGGCTTCTTCTCTTCGGGCTCGTCGTGCCTGGATACTGTCTCTTCTTGCATGACCAAGCGACTTTGCTCTGGTTGCAGATGAAGCTCGGGACGACGTCGTCTTGGGCTCACTCTCAAGTAAAGTCTTAGGTTCATTCTCACGCACAGGTGTCTCATTTGCTGCCCTGGAGTGATCAAAACCGCTGGGTGGAGGCTCTTTGTAAGTCACCCGTGGTGGAAGTGCTTCTGATGCACCGCGTCGACCTTCCCGACCTTCCCGACCCTCTCGTTTTCTAAACTCAGCTGAATTGACACTTGTGGAACGTCCTAGTGCCTTTGACGCACGACTGCTGCTGTCTGCCGACCGTGGAATTGGTGGCTCTAACAAATCACTATGTTGTGGCTGACTGCTTCCTGCACGGGGTATAGACTGAAGAGGCTCATCCGGCTTACGCTCTTCACGAGACTTAGTTCTTCGGACACTAAAGCTTTTTCTTAAGGACGAATGTTCGTTCGGTGGTTGAACAGTAAGAAGGGGTGGCTTTTCGGAACTCCTGTCGGAGGGCTCTTTGCGTCTTCTTGTACTAAACCTTCTCAGAATTCCAGCGGCTGTGCTCTCTTTACGAGGTTGTTCAGTAGGCTCAACGATAGCTGGCGAGGTGGGTCCTGATCCAGCGATCTTGACATGCTTCATCGTCTCATTAATGTCATCCTCACCATGAGTGCGTGCTCTAGGTCTAGACCGTCCTCCTGTTGCCTTCTCACCTGGCATTTCATAAGCGGCAGAGTTTGTGTAAGCTGCTTTGGGTGCTGAAAGTTCGGCTACTTGAAGTGGTGCTTCACCTGGTGATCGGGGCATGCTAGTCGCGCCTGGGTTGGCAAGAAGTCGGTCCCGCTCCTGCTTCTCTCGGACCAGATAGTAGATAGAGATCAAGGGATGATAGGCGTTGATGGGATCGTTGCCGAGTGACAACCCTTCTGAGCTTGGTGCAGTAAGAGTATCTCTACTAGCAGAATTTCTTCTCTTATAGAAATCGAAGCCAAATGCCCTCTTAGTCAGTGGAGCGCTCACTGGACCTGCATTCTCTCGTTCATGCATGGCTAATCGGACAGCACGAGAATACTCCTGAGATTCAATTACCTCTGTCAGCTGTTGTTGTATTACCTCGGGCGGACCAAAATCAAAACCGGTCATTGCTTGTATAATATTTTGATCGAGGGGTAATGAGAGTGGTTCACGAAGGGGCAAGTAATTCTCAGGTGGGCCGCTAAAGCCTTTCAACATCCACGGATGATTCATGATCTCTTGCAGACTTGCACGTTGTTTTGGGTCCGTCACAAGCATCTTTGTAATAAGGTTCTTACATTCTATAAAATGTCAGTGCATGGTTAATGAAAGAGGAAGAGTAAAGTTACCCAGTGAGAGCCAGTTTGGATAGTCCACAACACCCTTCTTGATCTTTGCATGCAAAGCTGGCATACTTTGATCGTCAAAAGGGACCTTGCCGCATACCAGTACATAAAGTACAATCCCAAAACTCCAAACATCGACTTCAGGTCCAGTATATTGCTTGGCTTGTAGTAATTCTGGTGCAGCAAAGTAAAGACTTCCGCAGAAGGTCTTAAGATGATTCCTTGGAGAGAAAAGATTACTCAAGCCAAAATCAATGATCTTAATGTCCCCGGTCTTGCTAATCAGGATATTCTCAATCTTGAGGTCTCGGTGGACAATACTATTTCGATGACAGTAATCCAAAGCACTGGCAATCTGCCTGCTGAATTTCCTAGCTTGCTTCTCTTTTAATCTCCCGTGTGAGATGATGTAGTCCAGCATTTGACCGCCGTTGACATATTCAAAAAGCATATACCAATGGTATGTAGTTCGTACGACATCGCGCATTCCACAAATGTATGGGTGATCCAAAAGGGTAACGATGGCAGCTTCTCGTGCTGTACGGACTTCCTTTGAATGGTCGGCGCGCTCACGATCAGCTCGACTTTGATTATGGCCGTCGTCGGGAGAGCCTCTTGGCACGATTTTGACTGCAACCTAATCATAAAGGTTAGTTGTATCATCTAAAAGTCTGCCGCAATGGTAGAGTATTTACCTGCTCACCACCCTCAGCTCTTCTAGCTAATTTTACTTTCCCCATACTTCCTGCACCGATAGTCTTGCCCAATATCCAATTACCTGTCTGCGCAGGAATTATAGTCCTCGATTTACCCGACTTCCCAGGTCCGCCATGTCTTGAATCCTGTGGAGTGACCACAGGCGCTGGTCCTCCACCGTTTGCTACGGTTGTAGCCATATCTGAAATATAGCGAGTTTGTCGATGATGATGTCCTGACGAACCCCTCGATGAGTTTGGTCGCGAAGTTAATGGACGATCTTTGCTTGAACTCCTTCTTGATGTTTGCGCGATGTTCGAAGTCTCATAATTGGCCTGCGGCAGGATTTCCTCTGGGTATGGCAATGATCTATGATGGTGATGGGATGGCGCGTGTTGAGGAAAATATGGCGGTGGAGGAGTTTCGGCAGGTGTGGCTTTTGTTCGTACTGATTGTAACCTGGTAGGTGTAGACTGTGATGAGCGACGTCTTGCGGAAGTTGAAGTTGAAGTTGAGGTTGAGTTATTTCGTTGAAGTGAAGCAGCAGCAGATTCAGACGTTGCCATCAGGCCCCGTTCCCAATCAATGCAATCAGGCGAAATCAGGACGACAGGGTGTATTTCTCCCATGGACCCCTGGCCGAACCTCGAAATTTCCTTCTTCCGTCCTTGCGACTTGACCTTTATGTACCTGAGACGGAAAGAGACCAGGTAGGGGATTGAGTGGTGCAAGGCAAGGCGCGCGCGAACACACTTTATGGGTGTATGTAGGTTTAGAAAAGCTGTAACGGGGTTTGCGCGGAACAAGCAATAGGATGAGGTGGGATGGCAGTTGGCAAGAAGATTTTCGATGGCGCCGAAGTAAACATTGGTGAGGAAGCAGGTTCAGTTGACGAAGAGCGACATGCAGTTGTCAAGCGCGCAGCTGTGAATTACTACAAGCAGGAAATCCTTATGAGGGTGAGGGGTAACACAAAACAAGACCTTCCCCAGACAAATGTGAATCATTGTTTTTTGGCTTTGTAATTTAATTTCAATGTTAAATACCTGTATATCATGTCAATCAAATATTGTCAATACAGAAAAGAATTGTGTTCTGTTTCATAGATGATAGCTATAGCCGTCTACTTTTGCTTTGAGATACAACACCAAGGAAGCTCCGTCATGGTGGTTATTTTAGAGTTAATATTCTTGTTACACTTTATCAGTGATGAATAGCACCGTCTCAGCTTCCTATCACAGGCATGAACAATTGTGTGCATCACAGAGTTTCATTGCCTTCTTTGTCTCACTGAGCTTTGCTCAGGATGATCTACCAGCACTCTTTCCAAACGCCATAGCTAGAGAAAAGATGATAGTAGTAAAATAGGATAATAGTAATCATGGTGACAAATATATTCCTAAGTGAGATGTAATGAAAAAGAAATATGGGAAGCCGTTTTGCTTTGATGATCTCTCACTTTCCAGCTTCTCTCCTGCGCGCCTATTGACCAATCAATTATTCCATGCCAAATCCTTACCTGAAGCTGTACATCGCAAGGCTGAACCTTAAGAAAAAGTAGCAGCCTTCTTTTGTCTACTCTCCATAGACAGCCTCAGGAGTTATCATAGTGTGCATTATATCGACGCCTTCTATGCCTCCATCATGTCAGCCAAACGCTCTCGCGCCAGTTACGAAGCAGATCTTCAAGCCCAACAATCACCATTCGTAGTCTTTGGAACACCTCTCCCACCACGAGACCCCGATGTTCGAGACGACGGTTCTTACGTGCCTGTCTGGAAGCAGGAAGTTAGAGATGAGCGTGGACAGAAGCGTTTACATGGAGCTTTTACTGGCGGATTCAGTGCAGGGTTGGTTAGACCCTTTCTTGTTTTACAAATCACAACTAATTTCTTTCTGCAGATACTTCAATACCGTGGGATCGAAAGAAGGATGGACACCCTCGACCTTCGTATCCTCGAGAAGCAAGCGCAAGAAAGATGATCCCAAAGTGACTCAGCAACGGCCAGAGGATTTCATGGACGATGAGGATATTGCTGATGCGGCAGAGGCACAGAGGGTTCAGACTGCAGAGGGATTCGCTGGATTGGGATCAACGCAAGATGATACGATACGAAGAGGTGCATTCATTGATTTGTTCAGAACAGAGGGGGAGACTATAGGGGTGAAGCTGTTGAAGAAGATGGGCTGGAAAGAAGGTCAAGGAGTAGGTCCAAAAGTACGACGAAAAGCACGTTTGGAGGGTGGGAATGACTCTGATGCTACACATCTATTCGCCCCAGAGAATACGATGATGATTAGTTTCATAAGGAAGAACGATCACAAGGGATTGGGATTTGAGGGCGAAACAAAGTTATCCTCTACCTTTGGATCAGGTCTGGATTCAGCTAAATTAGAAGACGAAAACAACGACCATTCATTAGCATTGGCGCCTAAGATCATCAAGAAGAAACCGGTCAAAGGAGGAATTGGTATTGGAATTCTGAACGACACTGGATCTGACGACGAAGACCCCTACGAAATCGGACCTCGAATATCCTACAACCGAGTTATAGGAGGTGACAAGAAAAAGAAACCAAAAAATGAAGCATCAAATCCATTGTTAAAATCCAAACCTGTTTTCATTTCTAAGAAAACAGCCATGGCAAAAGCCTCTGCCGGATTTCGGAAATGTCACGATGGGAAACTTCCTCTAGATGGCTTTATTCTAGGCATAGATACTTCCCTATCATCTACATCGACTGTCTACCCACCTCCCATCATTCCTCCGAATTGGAAATCCTCCAAACAACCCCAATCCACGCCACACCAAGCAGCACAATATCAATCTACCTCCGACCTCGCCAAACTCTCCAAACTCGATCCTAAATCCCGCGCCTCCATCCTAGGCGAAACCGTCCTCCCAGGAAAATCTGTCTTCGATTTTTTGACTCCCTCTGCACGAGCACGTATCGCCTCCTCAACCGGAAATTCTAACCTTCCAGTAGCACTCGGCGAGATCCCCGTTGGTTATAACTTGTCCCCCTCCGAACAACGGCAAAAACTCCTTTCTCTACTCCCCAAAATCGATAAAGCCACCGCAGGAGCTGCTCTAGCCCGTGGATCTAGCGGATTCATGCCCTACAGCGACGACGAAGCTAAACGCTCTCGGTATCTCGTCTATCTCGAGTTCCAAGCAGGCATCTCCGACATCTTACCAGAAAAAGCCATTGGCGTATCTCGGGAAGAGTGGCTAAAAGAAGTAAAAGAATTCGCTGACTGTGCGAATATTTTTCGTCCCATGAGTTCTCTTATGAGTAGTCGATTTACATCTTCTGCTCCTAAATCCCTCGGATTAGAAGGAGAAGGGGTTGGGAAGGGGGGCAAGGAGAAAGAGAAAGGGAAAGAAGAAGATCCAGCTGAACAAGCTGCCAAATTAGGAATGTATGGCCCCCTGACAAGAAGTAGTGAGAATTGGTATCCGACGAGATTGTTGTGTAAGAGGTTTAATGTTAAGCCGCCAGCTAATGTGAGACCGGATGAGGAGAAGGCTGTGAAAGTTGATGAGCTCATTTCTAGAGAAAAAGTTGAGGCTATGAGGGGTTGGTATCCGCCGGGTTCTGCCGTTGATAGTGTGAAGATGGCTGGAGAGGAAGGAGATGGGACAGTAATTAAGGAAGAAGGGAGAGAAGAGAGAGAAGAAGTGAAGGCGTTAGTGATCAATGCAGATAGGAACGAAGCTCTAGAGGGCGAGAGAGCAGGAGAAGCAGTCTTCAAAGCTATTTTTGGGGATAGTGATGGCGAGGACTAAATTATAGCCTCTGAGCATAATCTGACAGAGAATATATAGATTTACACTTATATACCCTTCAGTCATCTAGAAATATTTTCAAATATCAATCAGCCATCTATCAATTTGACAGCAGTAGATAGGTATACTTTCATAGTCATTTACATCTGGCTACCTTGTCCAAAAAAAGCCCCAGGTTAATCAAATTATTTATAATCCCCCCCAACAACATGATAACAGTCTAAATGCTTCATCTACTAGCGATAGGTTTAGATGAAGTTTAATAGTTTTATTTTGATAGAGTGACTTTAAAGTGATATTAACAAAGATTCAGGACAAAGTAAGCTATAGCAGTTTGGCTAGGAACAGCAATGCTTTATCTAGTGGAAGTAGCTTTAGATGAGATTTGAATGTTTGGTTTTGATAGAGGGACTTTAGACTGATAATTAAAGGAGATCCAGGGTATGTTTCATTCAGATAAAGTAACTTGAATAAAATATCAAACAGAGATCTAGTAATGACAAGGCAACACTCTCTCATATTTCGTAGAATATTTTGATGAACTACAAATATACAATAATAATACTAGGAGAAATTACTGTAGGCTACCTATGACTAGACTATCTGTTTCTATAATAAAATGGTAATAGTAAAAGGTTGACTGTAGCCTTCATGTAGCTAGGTATACATTAGCAGATATTGCTGGCTGCTTAATGGAAGGTGGTGGTTCTTTAAATTTTACTGTACATGTATTCAAAGACAAACTAAGTGTCGTCGGTATGACTCTCAACTTAGGGAAACAAGTCAATGCAGACATCCTAGCCAAAATTGGAACAGTGATTCTTTCATCAATCTTCATGGTCCTACATTTAAGTCCATGGTAAAAGCTGGTGAAAATGCTAGGAAATAGGGAGACAAAGGAGATATGGGATCACAGCTACCAACTTAGCACTCTTTCAAAGCAAGTGAATGAGCATATCTTAAAAGACTTATATCTTCTGCCTGCATCCACGTGACTATCAAGCTAATTTAGACAAGCCGAATCAGAAGCACAACTCGCCCCGCTGTATGATAGCACATCCACATCCAGAAACATCGGGAAGAAGAAACGAACAGCGCATCTTTCCCCGCTTCTTCTCGAGGGACAATACATATCTGCTTACACTTAACCGAAAGAGTAGGGTTTTAGAGCAATTAGGTACTAGCAACTATTTTGCTCCGGCACGCACCAAGCGACGTCTCCCAACATCCTTCTACATAATAACCCTCGAGTCGTCTAGCCATTCCTTCTCGATTTGTCTACAATGATTCAAGGGGTAGGGGCACACGTCTTTTCTCATCAGCATCAATACAATCCGCAAGGGGAGCCAGGATGGATGCACCAGCAGAGCCACCATCAGCACGCCCAGCAAGCCGCCGCAGCAGCAGCTTCGGCTTCCGCTCAACAACACTTTAATCGAATGGCACAAAACCAAAACCACTTGAACGTTGGGGTTTCGATGGTTTCCGGTCACGGACAAGATAATAGCATGATTGATAATGTCTCTGAAGAGAACCGAAGGACGCTGGCCTTTATTGCAGATCTTCTGAACGAGGATTCAAGAGAAGCTGCTCTTTTGGAGCTTAGCAAAAAGCGGGAACAGGTGCCGGAGCTTGCTTTGATATTATGGCATTCTTTTGGTACATACGGCATCTTAATGTCTAATCTTGTTGAAACTGACCTTTGCAGGTGTTATGACTTCCCTCCTTCAGGAGATCATCTCGGTCTATACTCTCCTTAATCCGTCGCAACTTACAGCAGCAGCTTCCAACCGGGTCTGCAATGCTTTAGCACTCTTACAATGCGTTGCCTCTCACAATGAGACCCGCGGACTGTTCTTGAATGGTATGAGATATAATACTTGCAGATGCACAAATAATATACTAACCTCCGATAGCACATATCCCATTGTTCCTCTACCCATTTCTCAACACCACCTCTAAATCGAGACCATTTGAATACCTGCGTTTGACCTCTTTAGGAGTTATTGGGGCTTTAGTCAAGAACGATTCCTCTGAAGTCATTAACTTCCTTCTTACAACTGAGATCATACCATTGTGCCTTCGAATTATGGAGACGGGTTCCGAACTCAGCAAGACAGTTGCAATTTTCATTGTACAGAAGATCCTCCTTGATGACCATGGGTTGAACTATATATGTGCTACATATGAGCGGTTCTATGCCGTTGGGACAGTCCTTAGCAACATGGTTTCTCAGCTTGTAGAGCAACAGACAGCCCGCCTTCTGAAACATGTAGTCCGTTGTTTTCTCCGGTAATAATTCCCTGTTGAGCCCCGAGGTACAGATTTACTGACTTGACTTGCAGACTCAGTGACAATGCTCGTGCTCGTGAGGCTCTTCGCCAGTGTCTCCCAGAGCCACTCCGCGATGCCACATTTTCCTCGGTTCTACGAGATGACGCTGCTACGAAACGTTGTCTCGCCCAACTTCTTATAAATCTCTCTGACAATATTGTCGAATCTTCGGGAAATCATCAGGGACTCTGATGTACAACAGTTCTCATTCCACTGTACCAATATAAAACACTGATTCATGCTTGGACGAAAGGAACGAGTATGAGGATTTGATCTTCGGTTTTGCATAGACTCAACGATACCCGGTCTTTTATTTCGGAAATGTCGTCGGTCTCTGCAGCTGGTTATACATGGGTTTTCATAAAAGCATAGCGGGAACGATTGGGTTTAGGTTCGAAGGTGTTCCACGGGTTCAGATCACTTTAAAGCTTAGAATTGCCTTTTTTCCTCAATAGGCACTTCATTTTCGAGCTTTCATAGAGATCGAGGATTTATGCCTTTGCTTTTTTTGTTATTTCATCTTTCATTTACAGAGGGTGTTTATTGCGATGGCATCTTACATTGTTCGGGACGGCGTCAGGATCGCCGTAGCGCTTGCATTAAGTGGCTCTTAAGGAGGAGGCTGTAAAATAGGTGTTCTTCAGGAATAAAATCGACGTTCTTTACATATAGACTTTTTCTTTATACGAGCTGATGGGTTTGGGTAGCACAGTGAAGAACAAGTCTAACCAGCCAACCGAATTTACCAATCAATAGACTTGAGACAAAAACGTTTTGAGCATTTAACCAAATGTATCCGCCAAGTTCAAATACAGAAAGCTCTTGTCTAGCCTAGAGCTACTAATGATTGGAAAGCAAGAGCTGTCCTCGGCGATATCGGTAGTGTATGTCGTATCAGCGAAACAGCATATTCATCACTCTGCATATATTGCATCATTGGCAATATCCTAGAGAGGTAATTTTTGTACCTCAAGAATGCGGTGACACAACCCTTACTTAGTCCTCGGCTAATCAAGATGGAGAAATAGTAACTATATGTGGAGGATGAGCGAATTCTTGGCTGTATATTGTAGGATGGGTGCTCTAGTCTACTGTGGTCAGTCTTATATCTAGCAAAGAGGACACTGCATGATCTTTGCCTAAGAGCAGTGCAGTGCCTAGGCATAGTATTAGCTGATCAGTAATCTCTCAATCGGATGTTATGGGTGGCTGACAAACACAGACATCCTTCTCGCGCAGGGGTCCTCTCTTACACATTTGACTACATCAGCCTCAGTTGTCAGAATCAATCAACGTCTTGTTAGAAATCCTTTGTCTTTTTAGATGATATGAACTCGCGTTCCCACATTCTCTGAAGACTAAAGATACTGCCATACAGGACGAACCTTGCAAGAAACACTGGCGTCAACCCGCATCTCCAGACCCGACAACACCGATGATCACTAATCCCCAGATTCGGTCCAGGACCTTCCCCCCATCACCTCCCTACAGCTCCTCCTCAGCTCAAAGCATGGAGACTCTTACTTATAATCCTCTCCATTCCTCATTCATACCCCCAAACCAAACTTTCCATCACTCTAATTACACTAATCACCATCTGGGAATCCTGAGTGCCGAGCTGTATGATGATAAGAATGGTTCGATTAGTGAGGCTCATCGTTCAAGGAAAAATGAGGAAGTGAAGACTCAAATTCCGTTTGGCATGGTGGATACTCTATTGCCGGAGGAAAGGGATGAGAAGGGTAAGGGAAGAGCGGCAAGTGATGAGTTCGAGGGTAACTCAAAGAAGAGAAAGAGAGTGAGGACTGAGATGCGGACGCCGGGAGAGGAGGACGAAGATGATGAGAGAAAAAAATCAAGGGGGAGACCAAGGGTTGATACGAAGGATGAAACTGCTGCCGATGTGAGTGGGCTCTCTACTCATTCAATGTTAAGATGATACTGTCGTTATCATTTTTAAACAATTCTAATCACTTTTTTAGCGACGGAGGACTCAAATTCGAATGGCCCAAAGAGCCTATCGCCATCGGAAAGAAACCACCATTTCATCTCTAGAAAAGCAAGTTCAAGAACTCAGGGATGCCAGCGAAGAGATGAAGACTATGTTCATCAATATGATTGATTTTGCTGTTAGCAAAGGTATCTTGCAACGTGAGCCAGAGTTCGGCCAGCAACTTCAAGCTACGACACAACGTTTCCTGGCTTTGGCAAAACTGTCAACGAGTGATGAAAGTCTGGAGGATTCTCATCATTCTGATGAAGTGTCTAAAGCGGATGGCCGTTCGAAAGGTCGCCGCAGTACACCTCCCAAGAAATCTCCTCCATCACCGGAAGGTTCTGTCTCGTTTACAGTGGAGCCCTCTCCCCCTATGCCCACTTATGGAGGATACATGGTCTCGAATACATTTGAGAATGAACATCGTATTGACGATATGCAGCTCACCCAACAATCAAACGAGGACCGCTACAGCCAACAAACATATGAAGACCGCTACCGCCAGGGCATACAAGTAATTAGCAGAGCAACAGAGGAGAACGCCAGCTTTCCGTTCGACATCATAGATATCCCGCAATATCATGTGGACACTCCCACAATAGACGATTTCTCTCAGAACTTTTACCCACAATCTCAATTACCACTGCCGAAGAAGCAGTATCAGGAGTACTCATTTGCTCGACTACTCTATCATGGAGCCGTGGCGAAAGGCTATGCACTCCTCACTGGTAGAATCACCGATCACAAACGTTACAAGGACGTCTTCCAATACTCCTTAAAACATGAGAACCCCAAAACCATCGAAAGAAGACTGAAGAGCTACCTCGTACAAGCTGGATCAGAGTCTCTACATCAATGGAAGGCTCGTTTTGCTCCTACTGGCAACTTATTACCATTCCATTCATATTCAGGACAGGCCCTAGTTCTCGACATTGATTTGGATGCCGATGACCGGGCTCTTGTAGCACAATTATCTAGTGCATTCGAAGTCGAGAAATACCTGGAAGCTGGTGGAGTTAACTTCCAGGCTGGTACTGACCTTGTTCCTTTCAAAATGGATATAAACGTGTTCTCTTCAACGCCCAGCACTCGCCATGTATCTCCTCAAACAACACTCAGTCCAATAGGGATGATAGCAAATGAGAGTGAAGGGAATGTGTTGGATCATGATTTCCGGAATAGACAGACCTCCTCGTGGTTCACAACCTGGAATGATAGTTCTTCGACAACAAGCGGGAATATTACGCAATTCAACCAAGTGCATGAACATAACTCAGGAAGGGGAACGCCTGATACGATGGCTAGTACTAGTGAGAAGCGCATTGTGACAATTAGCCTCAGAATTTTGCTACGAGGTAAGTTATGAAATACCACAGCCCAAGTAAATTTCTCTAATCCCATTTTCAACAGCCATAATTGACCGCGGAATTTGTCTTGGTAAAGCACCTGGATTCAGAATTTCCGATGTGAATACTGCTATTATCGAATCTGTGGTTCCTGGTCTTTGAATTTAGAAAGGTGGCTTTGTGAAGTTGGTGACGTTAGTTTGAGGGCATACTAAAAGGTATCCGTCATTTGCTGATATCACCAAACTCAATCTCGCACCATGGAACATTCTCACCATTTTACGGCTATGCCACCGAAATTATTCTGGCAACTAAAATTGCTTTCAAAAACTGTCGTCCTGCCAAAAATCCAGCTTGCTGAGAACAGAGAAAAGAACTATGGATTTCACACAACACAACACTCTCGCAATGAAAACCCCAACAATCCAGTCTCAAATAACCCCAGAAAACACACCAGTTCTCTCCTCCGAAGAAGCTAATATAGATCTCGCTGCATCAATAAGCGAATTTTCCCGAACTCGAAATATTCTCACTTAGGGATCAAAATTCAGGCAGCCTTCTCGTCCTCCTATTTTTGTAGGAAGCTCATTACAACTAAGTCCTTATCCTTTTATTGGCTTTTCGCGGTCGACATTCTGCGACGTTTATGTCGAGAGAAATGGTAATTTCTTGAGATTCTTGCTTTATGAGGGGGGTTTGGTTGAGGAGTAGTGGGGGAGATTTTGGGAATTTGGGAAAGGAGAGGGATAGGGAAATGTTTCAAAGGGATTTTAAGGAATCAATAGTCCATGGAGTCGGCTTGTAAACCGATGACGAGGTTGCGGAGGGAAATGAAACCCAGTCCGTATCGATGACGAAGCTGCAGGTGCTGATCAAGAAGCTAAATCTACTGTTATCACGACGGAGAAATCCTTAATAAAACTTCCTAGTACCGATTCTCAAAAGAGCCGTTCTCATTCCGAGAAAAAGAAATTTCAAGTCTAAAATCAAAACTCTAATTACAATTACAATTTCGATTCCGATTCCGGCATCTGAAAAGAACCTGTCTACCTCTACGTCTACGACGAGGAAGGAGAAGGAGAAGGAGGAGAAGAAGAAATGCATAAGGTATCTTCAACATCTTTATGGAAAAATAGTACGTCTATGACTACGACGGGGAAGTATATTCGCAGAGTTTATCTTCCTAATACTACCTCTAAAACAAACTCCCATCATCACAGTCAGTTATCGAAGAATACTCCTTCTCGAGGTTAGGGTATGGTGATGTCAACGGTGATGAGCGAGAAGTTGAAGAAGAGAGGATCGAGGATTCCTGGATCTAGACGATTGATGCTGATGTTGATGAAAGAGAAGAAAGATGGTTTTTGGAGAGAGCATATAGAAGTGGGTTATTTTGAGTATGTTTAGAGAAGGGGGTTTATAAGGGGTTGGTGAATCCTTTAATAGGTATAGGAGTTGAGTGTGGAGTTGGTCGAGATGATATAGAATTTAAGGTGTAGTTGAATAATAGTGAATAGTGAATAGTGAATAGTGAATAATTATATTAATTCTTTTATTTTATTCTGCGTTTGATACTCTAAAGTCTAAATTAACTACCCATGAGACATGGATAAGTAGGCAGCAGGTAAGTTTAAATAAAAGATAAATGCGTGTAGTACTTCGTCGAGCAATTCATAATAGAGGAGGCAGTGACGACATGAATAATAAGGCCTTTCAAATACATATCCATGTCCATCACACTCTTCCCTCAACATCACATGGGAGAGATATCACCGTGATCCCCCAATTTCTAATTCCGTACCTCCTCCTAATCTTAAAAAGCCCGTGTCCGGATTTCAACGCTCCCCTCCCCCTTCATGCCATATCCGAACTCCTATCCTATCCTATACCCTCCCATTTCCTTTCTTTTCCTTTCCATATCCTTACTCAGCTGAACACCGAATACCGGATTTATAATCACTCATCCAAGCACAACGCACCCTGTCCTGCAGCACTGCACGTAAGACACCCACATATCTGTATCCCAACCTTGGATTGGGACGGAGATAAGGTTACTCGTCGAAGTGAGACGGAGCTAGATTATTATACATATAGTATGGTAGTAAGTAGGTACGGCGAAACCGATTGGGGTTTTAGTTGGGAAGAGCTTGAGGAAGAAGAAGGAGGAAGAGGAGGAGGAGGAGGAGGAGGAGGAGAAGAAGCCTATAGTCGAAAAGCAAAACTCTTTATTCGACTGGGAATTTTCCAAGAAAATATTTTTCGTTTCTCTTTTAATGTCTTTTTGTTTATATTTCATCTTCAATATACACTTTATATCTCATTTAAAAGGTTAAATCAGCTTTTCAAAGGAAAGCAAAAATCTTCAAAGAGGAATGATACTTCCTTTATTTTTTCTTCATGCTTAGGCATTACAGCCTGAGTGTATTTCAGCGTATCGGAATTGTAGTTGATCTATAGCGGAGCTACAGGCTTAATTAAGACCCGTAGTTTCCGTAAGTTTGGACCGATTGTCCGTACGGTCGTAGGCCTTTTACTTTGGCTGTCTGTTTTCTCCCGAGCCGCGCGGATGGTGAGAAAGTGGGGGTTTTGGAGGGGAAAGAGAGTGTGTGTGATGGGACGGGGCTTAGACTTTCCTGGACACAGAAGAATAAGAGTCTTATTGGTTAGATTACGGGGAAGGTAGGGTGGGCAGAAAAGGACAACATGCAGCTTCAACTATACACGCCCTTTCAAACCGAGCACCGTTGCCTCTGTTTACACCAGAAATGTAGGTTGAAGGGCGCAGTCGAGTTCGTTTCCATGCCTCCCTCCCGGCCTGGCTTAGAGCTAAGTAAGATTGCGGCACAAGTCAAATGCAGCCGGTTTTCTTCGGCGAGATGAAATTGTCCATGCCGGTTCCAGATGAAGGGGTGAGTGGAAAAGAATAGAAAAGGAAAAGCGTCATTTCCTGGGGCTGTTCGGCGTGCTGGTTTGGGGATGGTGTGGGTGAAGCGGAACGAGCTCTCGAAGGGCGTCGAGGGGCTTGGGATCGAGGCTGCTTTTATGATAGTGGTGGGCTTTGGAGGATTTGGGAAAGGGGCCGAGCGGGAGGAAGAAAGATAGAGGGGAGGGGGGAGGGGGGAAGGGGGAAGGGGAAGAGATTGAGATGGATAAGTTGAAAGAAAGTCGGAATAGGAATAGAGAGGAGAGAGGGAGAGGGAGAGGAGGGTTTGAGGTTGAGTTTGAGATGAAGTTCGTGGTCCCAATCAATTATGGTTCCTTGCTTTGGACATCCACCTATCGTAGATCAGACCTGATAATGCACGGCCACAAACGGTAGAGGTAGGCCATTCCTCAAAGCAAGCTTGTTTCGTGGGATAGCGCAGAGCGTGTTGAACAGACCAAGTTATATCAAACCTGCCTTCTCGTCTCTTTTCTGATGAATATAAAGCGACTTCCGGATGATTAATCAGACACACAAAAGCAGCACTCCTTGCCTTCCACCCGACCAATCAACAAGGCGGAAGCAAAAACGCAGCCTAATGTTGATGCGCAAAGCGACGAGATTTGCCAAACTGCGGTGACTCATACTTTAAGCGAAAACAGACGAAAAGGTCAGACTTTTCGCGTTACTTAAGTCGCCCAAATGCCCCAGCCCCCCTGACTCCTCTTCCTCCCAACAACACATCATCTTCCCCTTCAATTACAACAGATACAGCCGCCAAAATATCGATCAACACCCATTCCCACGAACAGCGCCAGCATCGGACAAAATGTTCTAAGTCCACAGTCTTCCCAGACTTTTTTGACTCACCAGTCAATATTCCATCCCCACTCCAAAACATTCCTTCCTACGCCCCTCCACCTCCAACCGCTTCAGCTTTTCCCTTCCCGGAAAACCTGACTTCAAGCACTGCCCCTAGCGTCAGCTTCAGTCTGCAAACCGCAACAATATCTTCTCCAGAGTTCAATCTCTTCACCACGGATTCCAACTCATCATGGCTTCCCTCCAGTTCATCGAGCCTGCCGGCAACATCTCCGCATCATCAGTATCAGCACAACTTTCAGGACAATTCCGTTCCTCAGTCTCCTCATCAGCAGCACCAGGACTTTGTGTTGTTCGACTCGAGGACTCCGAGCGTTCGCAGTACCCCTAGTCTTTCCAACAGCCACGCCTTCGCGGCTCAACATCGTCGTCACTCTTCTCATCTAGCCTCGTCTGCCTCCCCTCTGCCGCAGAACCAGAGAGTCGCCGCGATCATACAATCTACTGGACATTCTACGACTACTACTTCGGCATTTACAAATCGGTTTCATCCTTCTGCGCAAAGTACTCAGCATTCTTACGCATCTGCGCCTGTTTCTCCAGCTATATTGCACCAGCAACAATCTCGTCCTCGCCCTCAAGTCCCCTTGTTTTCGCAATCAACTGGGAACATCCCGCAGACTCCCAAAATGGTTATGCAAGGTAGACTTACCGTCCATTCACACACACGTTTTCGTGACTCACATAACTCTGCAGACATGGACCTTTTTGACGAATTCACCGCCTTTGATGGTGGAGCCTCGACTAACAACTCGTATCCTTCAGCCTACTCATCGCCGGCTATTCCTGCATTATACGACTCAACTATGAATTTGTCATCTTCATCAAGCTCCACTAACAATATGGGCACGGTTTCTCCTCAAGATTTGCTTGTCCGCGACACGTTCGCCTCGGCTCCTAACTCGACTGCATTCACAAATTTGACGTCTCCTTCAACTTACAATGAGTCCCCGGAATACGCTGACAACTTTGATGTATCTCCATTCCCTCACAACGATGACTCGACCCTCTCTGGCGATCCTTGGTTCCCACTCTTCCCTCAAGATGAACAGCAAGATCGAGCCCAACCCAAAGTCGAACAGTCCCCTCTGCTCCCTGAAGAAGAACTCGAGGTCACAGAGCATTTGAAGTCAAGCCGTCGACGTTCTACAACTGCTACGTCTCCTGGTACACACTCTTCCGTTGCGGGTGTGAACTCTCGAAAGCGCGATAAGCCTCTTCCACCTATAATTATCGACGATCCGAACGATACTGTAGCCATGAAGCGAGCGCGCAATACTCTTGCCGCTCGGAAGTCTCGTCAACGGAAGATGCAAAGGTTCGAAGAGCTTGAGGACCAAATTGCGAAGCTCACAGCGGAGCGTGATCATTGGAAAAACATTGCTTTGCGAAGGGATGGTGGACGGACTTGACTGATGCATTGTCACCATAATTGCCGGCACAACCTCATGGATTGGGGGGAAGAATTTTTATGTTCTTTCCTTTCGGAGGCGAGGAGTACACAGTAATGACGCTTCTCACCGTGGAAATATATTCTAAAAGTCTCTTGTATTCTTGTACTTTTCTTTCATACACTACCATATTTCGCTTTGCGACCTCGCAGGGGTCAGGAATGGATTCGATTCACGATGGATTTCTTGCTGAGGATTCTGAGGGCCGTGGTTCGTGACTGGGCATACTGGGTGTGGCGGCTCACTGTTTGTCACAGACATATGGTTTCTTTTCTTTCGGTACACATGTTTTCATATTGCGGCAGCTTCGGTGTCTCTCGGATTCTTTAGGGAGATCTGAAGGGATGGTGACCCAGGTCATGAGTTTCCTGCTAGTCCCTAATCACAATACTTCAACTATATACTTTGTCGTATTTGACATGTGACTTGCTTTTATCTCTTTATTTCTCCAAAACTCTGATGTTGAGAAATCCCCTTCCTACTCGATTCAGTAAGCTGCACCCGCCTAGTGTAATGACTCCGAAATCGGCTTGACTCCTATTCCTGTATGAGTGTGACTGAGTTTGTGAGTTCGTGAATCATTATTTATCATCATCTGTGATAGTGAGCCAAGCTGCGAGTCCAATACACTCCTGAGATAACACATTAGTCCGTCTCCATAATAATTCAGATTCCCATAAGTAAATCGAAGGCTCAGCACGTGATGGAATCTAATCGCCAAGAAAGTTCAAGATAGCCTTGAAAGTTCCCAGAGCTTCAAAAGCTTCAAACTCAGCTGTCCAATAATGATATGAACACCTCAAAAATACTAAATGATTGAATGCCACTCCAATTTCTCCCCCGTAAATCCGGGCAACATCGTATTGCCTGTTTGTCCCCTTCTCCTTCCCTCCTCCCCTCCATCCTATCACCTTTTCACACCACATTCTAACCTTTTCTTCTAGGTAGAGCACTCTACCGCGCGCTCCTCCTCCAATCTCCGCGCATACCCCTCCCTGCCGATTTACAAACCCGCGGACCTATCAATCCACTGAAACACTTGATTCGAAAACAATTCCGCTATAATATATGGGAGACTAGTGGGAGGATTGTAGGGAGGGCTTTGGAGGAGGGTTATGCTGTATTTCTACCCCTCAAACATTGATATTGATTTTATCTTATATTATATCTGCCGTGGCTAATGCTGATTGAGGATTTGGGGTTTGAATAGGTAGAGAAACTTCTCAGAAATGCAGGAGATGGCCAACAAGCAGCTCTCTCACAAGTCCTCTCCCTCCTCCGAGCACGACACACCCTCGCAACGACACAAGCCCTCTCCCACCCCCCTCCTACCCTCAAACCCAAGCCTCCAATCCGCTACCCAGAACCCTTTCCCGGCGCCCCCAAAATGATGGATATCCGTCCCCTTCCCCTTTCCAAGCTCAAAGGAAAGCGAAGAAAAGTTCCTACGTTGGCGAAATATGGGGCTAGTGTGTTTTTGAGGGTGAGGAAGGAACATAATACGTTTTTGAGTAGGATATTTCAGGATAAGGGACGCTTGAAGAATAAGAGATTGGAATGGAAGGGGAAGGTTGCGAGGTTGGTTGTGTTGGGGGGGTGGGAGGATGAATGGGATGGATTGGTTGATGTGTTGATTAATGAGAGCGAGAGAAAGGGGAGGGGGAAAAGGGAGGAAATAGGGGAAGAAGGGTGGCAAGAAGCGTTGGAAAATGTGGAGAGGACGTTGACGGGGAAGATTGAAGCGGAGGATAAGAGGGAGATGGAGAGGGCGTTGCAGGTTACGAGGGTTTGGGCGTTGGAAAAGGAGTTATGGGAGAGGGAGAGGAAGGAGAGGAAATTTAGGAAGAATGAGGAGAGGAAGGTTAGGAAGGAAGAAAGAAGGGGGTCGGAAGTAGACGGGGAGGGGAGAGATGGGCCTATTGAAAGAGTTGGAAGTCAGGATATACCTAGGAAGTAAATGTCAAAGTAAATGGATGTACAGTGTAAGCATAACTTAAGGATTGGAAGTCGCGGGGAACAGCATATTAAAATAAGGTGATATAATTCATCGTTGGTAACCTCATCGTTTACTACTGCACTGATCTTCTCTCTTGTAAAAAAAAATTGAAAAAAACCATCATAGGATAACCATTTTCGCCGCGCTGAATGCATCCCTAATCACCAGCAAAAAGCCAGCCATTTCCTCCCCTTTCCCTGCACAGAGATATCACGATTTCCCAGTCCATCATCACCTTCACCGAATAATAACCTATTCTATGTATCTCCCAGACATCCACTATTTGTAAGTTGAGCCTTCTTCCGGTTGAGGAAGTTTCTTATTATTTGGTTGAGCCATAGATCTAATTTCCATTCCATAAGAATCAGCCATGTCCTTTCCTTTCCGGGGAAGAGAAGGAGGAAGAAGAAAACAAAACAAAACAAACCTTCTCAGCTCAATCAAGACAGTCTCCATTGTGTAATCGCGCTTCCAGTCTTTAAGACAAGGAAGTTTCTCCGGATCGACCTGCAGAGAAAACTAATAATAAGTCTTTATTCTTTTCTTTTCTTGGGCCATAAATTGGATGGGATGGTGGGGATGGGGAATGGAATAGGGAAGGGTATACTGACAGCGCCATCTTTAGGGCTGACACACGGGAGGTTGACTTGTGTCACGAATTTGATGACTGGTGGCTCATCTGGATATTGATCTCCGCAGTACATGGTCAATGAATAGATGCGGTTCTCGTGAACACTCTACATGCAGAGAACATATAATCAGGATCTGTTTGATTTGTATGTGTTGTAGGAAGTAAACTTGCATGAGGAGGACCAAGGATTGTGCCGTTCCAGTTCGACATCAAGAGGTCGTCGCCTTCTGTTAGACCGTAGGAACATGCCTCTGATGCAGTAAAGAGGTCAGATCTTCTGCTTAGATGTATGTCTAGAAGGAGGAAGCTTACCAGCTCCAAGACCCTTCTCGCCTTTCTCTAACTCCTCCAAAAGCCTAAAGTTTCTGGGTACTTTGGCGGCCATGTTGCCGGTCTAGACTCGGTGCTGAATTCTTGGAGTAGTTGGTAAATGTAGTTGATAAGGAAGAAAGAAGAAGACGTATAAGTAGCTCTCTAGGGGAAGAAGTCAAGAGAGTGAAATCGATCGCGGGGCTGCACTTTGTGCTGTATTAGGGCGGTCTGATCGGATAAACATCGGCAACGGTCAGGACAGGGCTCCTTCCAACTACTTCGTATATATATCTCACTCCTTCACAAAAGCAATTCTCCAAAAAGTCATGGACATATTAAGCTGAAATAGAATAACATGACAGCGCAGATCCTCGCCTCGGAGCTTGCAAATCTCATACAAGAGAGTAAAAGGAAACATACAGATCTTCGAAATGTGAGCTTACGTACTAGTCAACTCCTAACTACTTGAACATCCCCTCGTTGACCAACATCAGGCTGCAGAAAAGTCTCTGGATGAGCTTAAGGGCTTGCGATCGACTTCCGACGCTCAGATAGCTGCTGGTTAGCCTCCCCTCATTATTTCGAAGGTGGCAGGATAACTGATTCAAGCAGATCTTAGCCAGCGACCCAACTTCGTGACACCTTTCCTCATTGCATGTGGCACCAAAAATGTCAAATTTACAGGAATTGCCGTCGTTTGTCTCCAAAGACTCGTTGTTTCACGTGCTCTTCCTAGATCAAGATTGAGGGAGGTTCTCGAGGCTTTTCGTGAAGCTACATCTGCTGGACTAGATGTACAACTCAAGATCCTCCAAGCTCTGCCTTCTCTTTTGCAGAATTACGCGGATGAGCTGAAAGGAGACCTTCTTGCTAGTTCGTTGAATATTTGCACTATTTTACAGGCGAGCAAGAATGGTATTGTCAACAATACGGCGGCGGCTACGCTTCAGCAGCTTGTGGTTTCCGTGTTTGATAAAGTCGTTGCTGAAGATAGTAAGTTTCTATCTATATTTTGGAGACGAGAAAGATCTGATGAGAAAATAGAAATCGCTCTTGAGGTTCCCACTGTTGGTGAAGCTCCGATGGAAGATGGTGTTGTCCAACTTCGTGCGGCGGCTTTTGATGCCTACAGAGTCTTCAATGATTTATGTCTTTTGACAGAAGCACAAAAACCTCAATTCCTCAAATCAGGTGGAATCCCTCAGACTTTTGGTTTAGAATTGATTGAATCAGTCTTGACTAACCATGCGGGAATATTCTTGACACATCCCGAGCAGGCGAATATCCTTCGGGTAAGGGTTATGCCTTTCATTATCAGTGCTATGTCAGAGAAGTTGAATTTTGCGGTGACAGTCAGGATTGCGAGAATCCTTTACACGCTTCTGCGGAAACATCTTAGTATTCTCTCTTCCGAAGGCGAGATGGCTTTAGGACTTCTCACGCATATGCTTGATCATGATACGGCCTTGTGGAAACGATCTCTCTGCATGGAAGTTTTGAGAGGCATATTTGCTGAGGCAGCTTTGATTAGAAGGATATTTGCCATGTATGACGCTCAGGAGTCAAAAAGGAACATTCTTAGGGATCTAGTGGCTGCATTCGTTAGAATCAGTACTGAAAAGCCTTCAGTTATTGGTCTTGGTCAACAATCTACGATTCCAGTTGCCAACCAAAATAATAGCGGCGCCACAGATCAAGCAATACTGGAAGCAAGCGGGGTACCAGGAATCATTAGCAGCACTGTTGGTACGAGTGAGCCGAGTTCTGGTATCACCACTCAATGGAGCACGATGAGAGTGCCATGCATTGATCAACTTGATAAAACCGATCCTCCTTCCATCCCAGAGTCCTACATTTACGGTCTCACTCTTGCATGCATTAGTGGGTTCTCTGAGGGATTGGCAAAATTCATACTCCCTCTTACTGTCCCGGAAAGATCACGCAAGAAAAATCAAAGACAATCCGAGGCCGATTCAAAAGCTTCAGATTCCGGCCCTGGGACGCCTGATTCTAGACTGACAGTGGAGCGGCCTGCTCCATACAAGAAGAATCCGATTCCTGTCAATCCGCTGTCTCTTGAGGATCATCCTTTGTATGAAGAGGTCAAACTTTGTGCTGGTATCGTGGATGAGTGCTGGCCGGCTATTCTAGCTACTTGCTCAACTTTCTTGTACGCAGCCCTCGATCAAGAATATTACCATGGTCTTGTGAGAGCTTTCCAGAAGTTCACACATGTGGCTGGGCTTCTTCGACTAGCAACTCCTCGGGACGCTTTTCTCACGACTCTAGGAAAGGCAGCAGTACCCCCGAATGTGCTGACGGCCAACATCACCCAGTCAACTCCACCAGCAACCCCAACAGCAGAGTCATCGGGAATGTTTAGCAATGCAAGAGGTTTACTGAGTGTCGAAAGCTTGGTAAGCCATTCATCCTCCATTAATGAGCGTAGAGGGAGCTACACGGAAGGTCCTGCACTATCTCTTAACACTCGGAACCTACTCTGTCTCCGCGCGCTCCTTAATTTAGGAATTGCCTTAGGACCAACTTTGGATTCAGCATGGGCCATTATACTTGGGACTCTTCAGCATGCAGACTTGGTACTTTTCGCTAAGTCCTCCCGAACTCCAAACACTCCGAAGTCTGACAGCTATAATTCCGCAGACGTCTCTGGACTTCTTATAAACTTTAGTACGGAAATAAAAGCTGTCGAGACAGCGGCTTCTAGGTTACTTGAAAGCACTATCGATTTTCCAAATGAATCTTTTCTGAAGGTGGTAACTGCTCTCTGTAGTTTGTTTGGTAAGCAAGAGTCTAAGCAGCAACATCAGCAACAACAAGAAGCTCCGGTGAAGTCTAATCCACCTACGCCGGAAAGGAAGCGGGGACAGGGACTCCACAAGCGACTACACAGTGTTAGTATTGCGCCCGCGACACAAAATCAAGAAGATTTATTTGCCTTGGCTAAGCTTGGGGAGCTAGCAAGCATCAACATTGATCGACTGACAGCCTACGAGCCTGAGACGAGCGGTTGGCAAATCTTGACTTCTGAATTAATAACTGCTGCCTGTTCTCCCCCAACACCTTCTTCCGTCAGACTTAGAGCAGTAGAGATACTTGTTCGAATCGTCCTTGAAGCTGCAACTGCAACTCTTTCTTCTCTAGATGCACATCGCGGGGTAATTCAGACTCAACTACTCCAAGCTTTCAGTCGAGCACTCGAACCATTACAGTCCGAAGAGCGGCAGATGTCGGTATCTAGTCATGCTACTGATATTGAAGTTCACAAAGTTATCCTAGAAGGTCTCAAAACCATTTTGGAAAAATGCGGAGAGACTTTTATAAGTGGTTGGGATATCGCTTTTGAGATCATTGGCAGTGTCTTTGTGAAACAAAAAGCAAATATGAATTCTACTGACATATCAAAATCATCTACAACTCGCTCCGCCAAGTTGATCCGATCCTCCTTCAACTCCCTTCAACTCATATGCTCCGATTTTCTATCCTCGCTTCCGAATTCTTGCTTTCTAATACTTGTTGATACCCTTTATAATTTCTGTAGACAAGATGATGACCTTAACATATCCTTGACTGTAAGCAAATACAATACAATACAGTATTTACATTAGCAATTGCTAACTATGACAGACTATCACCTTTTTCTGGGTGCTGTCAGACTTCATTTCTGGCAGGACTAGCTCTTTCTCTCTCAGCCCTGATCTCATACAAGGTTTCTCCGAAGAAGTTTTGATAGAAAAAGCATCTGGGGATGATCGTCCTGTATCAGATGCTGCGTTATGGATGCTTTTGCTACTTCGGCTCACGACTGTCACGGCTGATGAGAGGCTGGAGCTTAGAAATAGTGAGTTTTCCTGTGATTCTTAGGTTTTGGAAAGTACTGACGATTTTCTTCAGGTGCTATTCAGACACTACTAAGAATTTTCGATGCATATGGAGATCATTTAGGTTCAGAAGCATGGTCGATGTGCCTTAAATCTGTCATTTTCAAATTGTTGTCATCAATCGAAACCCAACTTCGATCGATCAATGATCTCGAGTCTGCGACGTCAGAAAAGGATCGAATCGGCTGGAATGAAACCACCGTTGTCGTCCTAAGTGGCATTACGAACCTCTTGGCCGACTACCTAGATGTCCTCACCAGCCACGCAACATTTAAAGAATCGTGGAGGGTGTTATTAGACCACTTTAAAGCCCTACTGGATTTTAAAGTCCTTGATATCAATACCGCTGTTTTCAAGGCTTTGCGACAAATTCTCTCCAGAGGCAACATCAACGAGGATGGCCCAACGAATTTCAGTGGCTCTTCCGTCGATCTAGCATGGGGCTTATGGTCTCAATCCTTACCCGCAGTCAAACTACATATTACAGACAAACGTGCAGACAATCAAAGCTATCTAGTTGCCTACGTCTCTGCTCTTCAAGAGATATATCGGCTCGTGCAAGAAGACCTTGATGCGGATCGTGTCAATAGGATGCTGACTTTGCTAAGAGAAGCTATACAACAAGCAAGTGCAGCAACCTACTCTGGCGATATAGAATACTTGACTCCTTTACAAACCCAAGTATTGGAGTCTCTAAAGATGATCCGCACAGATATCAAAGGCGTTCCTGCAGCTCTGATAAACCATGTGGCGGAGCTCGTCGCTTTGGCTTTTGAGCCGAAGGTTACAACTGATAGTGTTCAGAGACCAACATATGTTGCCTTATCGAAAGCTTCAATGTTATTATCCCAGAAACTTATTCTCTCACATTCATCGGACCAAGATATCTACACTAGTGCTGCATTGTCAGCAGCTCTTGCAGCTCTCGCGAAACCGATTGTCTTCAAGTATTCGTTCCCTATAACAACGAAGAGTATCTCTCCATGGCGTCAAGCTACAATGTCTGCTCTTGCTATTTTAGCAGCTATTCTACCAATCATTAATCAAACAGGTCTCCAAGAGCCTGTCACCCGATCTATCTGGACTTCCATAGTCAGCATCGCAAATGGTATCACAGCAGCAGATTGTGCTGTAGCCTCCGAAACAGCTAACATCAGAGATGACCAAGACTTCGATATCGCATCTTTCCTAACCCTCCGAGAACTCATAACTCCCGCCCTTGGCTCACAAGTCATCCCCGACAAGACTCGCCGCACTTATACGGAATCCCTCTTCCACATGTCCCTAATCCACGCGCCACATCCCTTAGAACTCCCCCAACCCAACCAAGAACTCCTCAGCACCCTCTACCAATACCGTAAAGGCCGCACCATCGATCCGGTTCCCTCCCCTCGCTCAAAAATGTCATACGTCTGCTTCGACGAACTCGTCTCCCTCGTCACCCTCTACGACTCTTCTCCCGCACGGATCAAGCTCGCTCAAGCCGCCGCCCCTTATCTCATCCTACGTGCTGGCCTTACACTGCGAGCTTACATTGCCGATCAACCGCTTCGAGGACGCATGCCCCAACCGCTTTCGCAGAGAATGGAATTACTGTATATTTTAAAGGCATTGGTGAAGCTGAGATGTGAACCAAATGCAATTCCCGATGCGCCTGGGGTCGAGAGTGAAGGAAAGAAACATTTACATAGGTTATATCCGTTGGTTGCTAAGGCGGTTAGAGCTGCAGCGAGGGATATGGAGGTGCTTGAGTTGTTAGGGAAGGCGTTGGACGAGGTGGGGGTGGAGTTTGGTGTTTGAGGGTTTGATTTTTTGGTGGGACTGGAAGGGGAATGAGGGAGGGAGAAAAGTTGAAAATTGTTAAAATAGAATAGAGTACAGTAGTGTACGTTAGATTGGAATTACACTAAGGAAGAGAAGAGAAGGGGAGGGTGAAAAAATAGAGTATTTCAAGCCTTTAAATTCCATGGTTCGCTTGAATTTCATGTGAGGAAGGACTTAACATACATTTATAGTTTAGTAGACAGGAGTTGGAATTACCTAGAGAAGAAGATGCTTGAGAAACAAAAAGGTGGACATCTATTTCTACTACCGGGAAAGGGAGTAAGTTATCTCGTTTCTTAATACAATGACATCTTACCTAGCAGCAAGAATTAAGAAGTTAGCTAGAATGAAGTCTCCTTTCCCTTCAATGTACTAATACTTATACTCATGCAGTTTATGAAAGCAGCAATTAATAGAGTTGTGATTTTCCATTTTTATTTATTATTTTTTTTTTTACTACTTTTGATGATCTACTCACTGCTCATTGCAGTAGCTGAGAGTTGAGAGTAATAGTACTGTATTGCACACCTTTTTGAGTGGTGATGATATCTGTATTAACTCTCACTTGATTGAATAGGTAGGCGCCTCGCCTACCTCCGTTTCCAGTCCCGAAGAAAGAAAGAAAGGGGATGTTTCGGTACAGCTTCGTTCGTAATGTTACACCTAATCCCTCCTCGATCCTTCTTCCTCAATGCTTAAGAGTAGTCCTCTGAAAATCCGAAAGCATCGTCCTCTTCATCTCCTCATTCGGCGATTCGGCCTCCAATTCTCCCTCATGTTCCTGATTATACTGATTTTGTGCAACCCTCGCGGCTATAGTCTTTGCTTGTGCATCGCTTACTTTTCCATATACCGCCATGGCACTCGCGATCATGCTGCCGATATCTCCTACATTTCCCGGTACTACGATAGCGGTGCCTTCCTTGGCTAATTTGCCGAATGCGTCGACATATTTCTCTGCTACGCTGAGACTGACTGCTCCTTGTGCGGATTCCTTGCCTGATGCAATCACATTAGCTACAGCTTCGATACCTGCAGCCGTAGCTTTTGCTTTTACTAAAATAGCTTCTGCTTCTCCAGACGCCATATTTATTTGTTCGCTTCTCAAAGCTTCTGAAGCAAGAATGACACTTTGTTTTCTGCCTTCCGCAATATTGATGGCGGATTGTCGTTGTCCTTCGGAATCTAGGATTTCAGCCCGTTTGCTGCGTTCTGCTGTTACTTGGCGGTGCATAGCTTCTTTGACTCCCGGTGGGGTGATGATGTCTCGGATTTCGTAGCGGAGACACGTCACGCCCCAGTCTTGGGCTGCTGAGTTGATGGCCGTGGTGATATTTTCATTGAGGGCCACGCGCTCCTTAAGGACGTGGTCGAGTGTTAACTGGCCGATCTCTGAACGCATGGTCGTTTGGGCTAGTTGGGATATGGCATATTCGGCGTCTTCTACTCCGTAGCTTGTAGATATTAATATACATTTTTGAATGATTAGGAGAAGGGGATCACCTGGCTTTGTATGCATCTAGAACTCGTGTGTACAAAACTCCATCAAGCTCTAAAGTAACATTATCGGCTGTGATGGCACTTTGACTAGGTATCTCCATAGCGGATTCCTTCAAGCTCTTCACATAAGCTATGCGATCCAAGAATGGCCAGAGAATAGCAAGACCTGGCTTTAAGATGCGGTTGAATTTTCCCATTCGCTCGACGATCCATGCTGTTTGTTGCGGGACGAATCGAATTATGGTGTTGGCAGGTAGGGAAGTGCGTGGAAAATGGGTTTGGATGTTGGCATTATTCATTCCCATTAAGTTGGCGTTAGGAGCGAGGGGTCGGGGGGTGGAAGAGAGCTGTCTTCGTTGTTGAGGGAGGAGGGTTGATGCTCGGAGGAGAGCTGAGCGGGAGCTCATAGCGAGGGGGTTGGAGGAGGTGATGCTTTTACTGAATATTGGCGTATTCATTGCTATGCGTACCATTTTGGACGTCATTGTGTTGGTTGTTGAATGGTGCTGTGGTTTTAGATGGGTGGTCGTGAGATATGGATTGCTAGAAAATCTAGGCTAGGCGGCGATAAGGCTGCGTCTCTCAAAATATCTAAACAATCTCATCCAAACTCTCTCCCTAACAACCAATTCATTTTACAGCATAACAATTTAAAGCGTTCACTTAGTAAACACTCCTTATTCAGCGTCAAGATGTCTGAATACTGGAAATCTACTGTAAGTATTACCCCAACACCCCATTCCTTTGCTAACCACTCCTAAAGCCTAAATATTGGTGCAAGCATTGCAAGATCTTCATCCGCGACACCAAGCTCGAGAAGACGAACCATGAGGCGACTCCAAAACATCAAGGCAATCTTAAGCGTTTCTTACGAGATCTACATCGAGGCCACGAGAAAGATGAAAGAGACAAGGAGAAAGCCAAGGCTGAAGTTGCACGTCTGAATGGGTTGGATACACATGGAAGAACTGCTGGGCCCTCTTCGAGCTCTGGATTTGGATCAGGATTGTCTTATACAGCACCAAAGCCAAGGGCGACCCCGGCACAAAGAAAGCAGCAGTTGGCCCAATTGGCAGAGATGGATGTTAGTATTCCTGATGAGTTTAGACCCGATATGGCTATGGCTGGGGATTGGCAGGTCACTTCAGAACACATTATTGAGGAGGGTGGAGAGAAAAATCTCGAGGCAGTTGCGTTGGGTGTCAGGAAAAGGGAGAGGGTGGCTGAGGAGGAAGATGAAGATGCAGTAGAGGCGAAGAAGCAGAGATGGGGTTCTGCTTATCGCACACATCCAGCAGATGAGGATGATGGGGGTTTGGATACTTTGTTACGCAATGCGCCACGGAAGGGAAAAGAACCCATGGTAAAATCTGAGGTTACTCACGTCAAGAGCGAGGTAAAGGAAGAATGCCAGGAGTCTGCAGCGGACGATCCAACATTACCAAACACGACTCTACCTCCAGCAGCCGGCGAAAACCAGAAATCTTTGGGAATTAAGAAGGAATTTCCAGATGGAGAAAGCGCGGCTGCCCTTTCCTTACTGGCACCCTTGGAGGCAGAAGAGCGACTGGGTACTGGAGTTGTTTTCAAAAAGCGAAAAGCAAAGAATATCCGCCAGAAATGATAAATGCATCCATTTTTGAGCATTTTGCAGATAGGCTTTTCAATTTGCACGACCATCCGGGCTTGTTGCAAGCTCTCCCCCTTCACCATAGGTGTTGCTTTTGCCATGGTCTGCTTATCATGAAATTCCTAGATAACTCACCCATGGTTGAGCGGCATCTAATGCGGGGCTGATAGTACTTGCATCCGAGTAAATTCTACGGCGACATTGCATTGCCTAGGGGATTATTACAAATACATATAATTGCAACGGCTACATAAATTCTTTTCGTTACGCCATGAATGCTCCTATTCACACATTCACCAATTTCAGTCTCAAACTAGACTGTAGAACATTAAGATTAACTTTTAACTACCTACAACGCCAAAAGCTATTCAACCCCCCCCTAATACCATACATATCGACCAAAACTTTTACACAATCAAGAAAATTCAACATGAAGGAAGCCATTGTCTCTAAAGGTCCCAAAGTTGAGATCCATGAGGTCGATATTCCGAAGCCCAATCCCGATCAGGTGTTAATCAAGGTTATTTACTCTGGGTCGAACCCAAAAGACTGGAAACGTAAGTCAGTCTCGATTATTGCCCTAATATCATGGGACCAGAGACATAGATGTGTAATTTTAGTTCAAGAGCTTTGGATAAAGCTATCTGTTCAAGCCTTCAGTTACATCTAAAGCTAACTTCACCTTCTAGGCCCACACAATCTTGAACCTCATAACAGTGGCGATGACATTGCTGGAATCATTGAATCTGTTGGGGAGAACGTCGTTGAATTCAAGAAGGGTGATCGAGTTGCAGCATTTCACCAGATGATGGCGCCTCATGGGAGTTTCGCTGAATATGCTATCGCTTTTGCATACACGACTTTTCATCTTCCTGAGAAGACACCCTTCGAAGAGGTGAGTCTGAAAGTCATGTTATTTACTATGGTTAATAATGGATATAGGCTGCAACTATTCCGCTCGCTGCGATGACTGCCGCCTTTGGTCTGTACTATAAATTAAGGCTCCCTCAGCCCTACCAAGCTACTACATCTCCTTTACCGTTGATCATCTACGGTGGATCAGGTGCTGTGGTATGGAAGACATCCAAACTTGGTCGCATTCTTGATACTAACAATAACTCAGGGATCTTTCGCTATTAAGCTAGCCCAGGCCTCCAATATCCATCCAATCATTGTCGTTGCCGGCAAAGCCCAAGACCATGTCGAGAAACTCATTTCTAGAGAGAAAGGAGATGCAATCGTTGACTATAGGAAGGGCAATGATTCCGTTGTCTCAGGCATCCAAGAAGCATTGAAGAAAGCAGGCGTGAATGAAGTCAAATATGCATTTGACTGCATCAGCGAGCATAGCAGCTATCAGAACCTCAGCAAAGTGGTAGCCGCAGAAGGCAGCCATATCACCTTGGTTCTTCCCGGCAAGGAATACGATGTCCCAGTGAACATCAAGCATACCACAACGAGGGTCGGTGACTCTCACGCACAAATTGATCCGGACTCAGAGCAAGGAAAGGCTGGAATTAAGACCGGGGGACCTGAGTTTGCTTTCATGTATTTCCGATTATTTACGAGGGGCTTGGAGATGGGATGGTTTTCTGGGCATCCATTTGAGGTTATTCCTGGGGGATTGAATGGTGTTGAGAAGGCTCTTGCTGATCTAAAGGCGGGGAAGAATAGTGCTACGAAATATATTTTTAAGATTGGGGATACGAAGTAGGCGGTTGGTAAAAGCATACTGAACAATAAAACAAAGGAGATAGCATGAAAACAGACACTGAAATGATATAGCTTCAGATGAAATTTGAATAATTGAAAGTATCTGAGTTACTCAGCCTAAATGTTGCAACATTTTGCTATACTGCTCCTTTCATGTTACCTGGTAATTCACCTTGAGGCGTTTTCTCAGCTTCGATTCAGATGTATAAATAAGCAAAATAAATTGAATCTTGAAGTGACATGCATATCGTCGTCAACCAAAACACCTTGCAGTTAGATCTTGTACATCCACTTCTGATCTTTATTCCCATTGGACGATCTCGGCGACTGGGGTAAAGCAGCCCTGGTTCCAGGTTCGCGTTATTCGCGAACCAACGAATCTCTCTGACGATTTTAATACAACTATGAAATATTGTGTCAACGTCTCTGGTGACAACGATGAAGTTCATCAAGCCCGCTTGGCTCACACATAGTGGTATGTTCTCCTTCTACTGATATGTATATCCTCTGCGATCGCAGCTCGCGCAAGCTCGATGAGTGTCTCGAATATATTTAGCTAACTTGTGCGCTGTTTGTCCACCAGGCGAGCAAAAGGACTTCGAAGTGTACAGTTTGAGTGTATCGCCCGATGGATTAAGGCTAGCTACAGCTGCTGGAGGTGAGTGCGATTCCGAAAGATATGCGGATATTTACTGAGAAGTTGGATGATAACAGATGGCCATGTACGCATCTGGTCAACAGAGGCTATTCTACAGGCAGGAGATCCGAATTATACGAAACCTAAACAGCTATGTCATATGAGTTATCATTCAGGCACGATTCATACAGTCAGATTCTCGCCGAATGGGAGATGGCTAGCTTCGGGTGCGGACGACAAGATTATTTGCATTTACCAGCTGGATACACAACCTGCTGCGCATTCGGCATCATTTGGTATGGATAAAAATCTGCGGAAAGCTTTGGAAGGAATTATGGAATGCTGATGAACTATAGGCACGAACGAACCCCCTCCTGTCGAGAATTGGAAGATTATGAGAAGGTTGATTGGACACGAGAACGATGTACAAGATCTTGGATGGTCCTACGATTCTTCCATCTTGGTATCTGTTGGTTTAGATTCAAAGATAGTCGTTTGGTCGGGGCATACATTCGAGAAGCTGAAGACGTTATCGGTACATCAAAGCCATGTCAAAGGCATAACTTTCGATCCTGCAAACAAATATTTTGCAACTGCCAGCGATGACCGAACCATTAAACTCTTTCGATTTACCTCTCCAGCACCAGGTGCTACGGCCTACGAATCGATTAATAATTTCGTCCTCGAGCATACCATTGCTGCCCCATTTACCTTGTCTCCTCTTACTACATATTTCCGAAGATGTTCTTGGTCGCCAGATGGAAATCACATAGCTGCTGCAAACGCCGTAAATGGACCTGTGAGCTCTGTTGCTATTATAAATCGAGGGGTTTGGGATAGTGAGATCAATCTTATTGGTCATGAGGGACCTACAGAAGTCTGCACTTTTTCCCCGCGTTTGTTCAGCAAGCACGAGATGAGTCCAGAAACGACGGACAATAGTGGTTATAGCACACAGAATTTAGTGACGGTTATTGCTTGTGCTGGACAGGACAAAACATTGAGCATATGGAACACTAGTAGCTCTCGGCCTTTACTTATTGCTCAGGATTTAGCTGGAAAATCGATTTCGGATCTTGCCTGGACACCTGATGGTCTGGCTCTTTTTGCATCAAGCTTGGACGGGAGTATAGTCGCTCTCGAATTTGAGAGGGGCGAGTTGGGCTTCATTGCTCCATGGTCAGAGAATGATAAAGCTTTACAGAAGTTTGGCGTTGGACGCAGGGGTGTTGGAGTTGTAGAAGATGTTGCTGCTCTTCGATTGGAGGACAGAAGTAAAGCTGGCGAATTGCGAGGAGCCGAAGGAAGAATGGGAGCTCTTATGGGAGATGCCGGTGCAACCCATAGTCCGGTATTGAATGGCAACGGAAACTCAACGCCTATGCTTGGAGTAACTTCCACCACTGTTACCCCGACAACAAACGGCAAAGCAGCACAATTAGAACCGCCGCTTCCTACAACCCCAGTAGTAGATCCTAATGCGACGAAAGTGGAAGCACTGAAGCAAAGGGTCACGATTACAAAGGAGGGCAAAAAGCGAGTAGCACCATTGCTCGTTTCATCTTCTGGAACTGGTCTCTCATCACTTCCTCAATCGCAACTCATGGCTGCCAGTTCCAGTAACACCCAGAACGATGCACCTCAATCAATTCTGGATCTATCTAAGCCCTTCGATGGTCTTCCAAGAGGTGGTCTTGCAGTTATGCTCTTAGGGAACAAACGAAAAGCTATTGCTTTAGAAGAAGGTGAAGAAGAAGAAACTTCCAACAAAAGACCAACATTAGGACAAGGCCCAGTTCCTATCATGACGAATGGCGTCAATGGTTTAGAACCTGCCATACCACTACCACCTGCAAATGGTATCATACCAACACCAGAATTTCTTCGGCCAGCCGTGGTCAACCCATCGATGTCTGTAAGCCAAGTGCGACTAGCCGTTCCTAAGATTAGAACCCACATCCTCCGATCTTTGGATCGTGGTGTTCTACAACTATCTGCTGCCACTGCAAATGGCGTGAGTGGAGTCGATGAATCCACCAAAGTCTCCGAAGATGTCATATTCGAGGCACAAAATCCAACTTCCAGTGCAGTAGCAATCCGAGACCCTTCACGTGTTAGTGCATCCAAAAGAGGTGTCACGCTTTGGCAAGATTTTCTTCCGCGGGCTGTCATACTTGTCACAGGGAATAATAATTTCTGGGCCGCTGCGTCCGAAGATGGAAGCATCAATACTTGGACGCCTGCTGGACGAAGAATCTTCAGTTCTCTTGTTCTAGAAGCACAACCTGTCATTATTGAATGTCGAGGATGGTGGCTTCTTTGCATTACGGCTGTTGGATTATGTCACGTCTGGAATTTGAAGACGCTTTCTTCGCCACATCCACCTGTTTCTCTTGCACCGATTTTAGAGATCGCTACACATTCTCTGGGAACGCATGTCACGAGTGCCCCAGGAGTTACCTCTGCGCATCTTAATTCCTCCGGCTACATCGTAGTTACCCTCAGCAATGGCGATGGCTACTTATATTCACCAAACATGTATGTTTGGCAGCGTGTCTCTGAAGCGTGGTGGGCTGTCGGTAGTCAATATTGGAATTCGAACGATTCTTCGATCAGCAGCTTGCAGTCAACCGGTGTTGGACCTGATGTACACAGAAATGACGAAATCAACGCCTCGCATCTATCTGCTGGCATCATCCCATACCTCGAAAGACATACTACAAACGAGGTCCTTCTCAAAGGCAGAGCATATGCTCTGCAACGTCTCATCAAGACTTTGTTGTCCAAAGAAGGATTTGAAAGTTTTGAATCGGGAGTCAGCATTGCTCATTTGGAGAACCGTGTCGCTGCTGCTCTACAACTGAATGCCAAGGATGATTTCAGACTATATTTGTATATGTATGCAAAGCGTCTTGGTGCAGAAGGACTCAAGAATAAGATTGAGGAGCTTTTGCGAAGCATCATGGGAGGCATTCTGCAAGGCAACAAAGATGATACACTAGGCGAGAAGGGCGCGGGCTGGATGAGCGAAGATGATCAACTGTGTGGCTGGGATCGTCAGGAGCTCTTAAAAGGCGTTGTATTAATACTGGGCAAGTTGATTCTATCACTTTCTTGCTTGCATTTTCAACTAACAATTCGACAGGTAAATTCCGAGACTCTCAAAGGTTGACTGTCCAATATGCGAGAGTCCTTAATATGGTCGAGGATGAGGAAAACGGTATCTGAGGGATGGAGGGTATTTGCAATGGCGTTAAGGCAGCAGCATCGTTCTGGAGTTACTATCACATCACGCTGTGAAATACGTAGGTTTCGGGTCGCAGAATTATGTATGCTACTCAGTGGCTTTTCCATATTTCATAATTCAATACCCGCATGCCCCTAAGCTATTGGGGATTTGGGAGATATTCAATCCAAGTGCTTTGTCATGCGATTATATTTGATTTTATCAGTATGCTCTTTTATGGACAGCATATGAGGAAGGCAGTTCTCTAATTGTTTATAAATTCAAGTGCCGCTTCCCTTCCCAACCCCAACCTCCAAAATTCGTGTGATCTATCGCTCATTCCCCCCCCAAACATCATGCAAATTTCATTCACCACGCAAAATCTCACCCTAATCCCCTCCTAGAAAGCCATGAACACTCCAATCATGCCCTCCCGCTCTCTCGGTTCCGTTGGCAGTCGGTCCTGGCCTCACATACCTCTCAGATCATCAACTACAAGCAGATGGTCTTACCGTTCATCTTCCTCCTCAGAAAGCAGCACCGATTCTACAACTTTCTGGACTACTCCTCCCAAAACTTGGAAACCTACTATTTGGGGGGGGGATCTGATCTCCATTCCTAGATTTGCTGGGATCAGGCAATTGTAAGTTCCCCCCCTAACTTGCTTCAGATGGATGGAGAATGTTGATGTTCTAAATAGTATCTCGCCTCGTCGTTTACTCTTGCTCGTATTCTGCATCCTCGCGATCGCTGCGTTTTTCTTCTTCATTCCCTCCTTAACGCCTCAATCAGATTCATATCATCCTCCTGCCGCCTCCATCCACCACCAACTAACTGCATTCACACCCCTTCGCTCTGCCGAACTTCGAAATTCCTCGAAGAAACTTCCCGATCCGGTTAAATGGCTAGAAGAGAATTCGAATAATGGATATGCGGTTTCGAAGGAGAAGGGGATTTTGTCAGGGACGTTGTCGATGGGTATGGGTAGGAGACCGAGAGCAGCGCTGATTAGTTTGGTGAGGAATGCGGAGCTGCAGGGTTTGAGACAGAGTATGGCGCAGTTGGAGTTTAGATGGAATGGGAAATATCAGGTAAATGCACTTCTAGCTGTTATGAAATTGGAGGACTGGGGGGACCTGCTGGATTCTTTTGCGACACTGAATCGTCGTTCTAATGCTGATGAGTGCTAGTACCCATGGATTTTTTTCAATGACGAGCCGTTCACAGATGAATTCAAAGAAGGCACCCAGAATCTGACGTCGGCGAAGTGTTACTACGCAGTTGTTCCGAAAGAACATTGGTCTCTTCCGGATTGGATTGACGAAGGTCGATTTATGAACAGCCTCGAGTATTTAGGAACTATTGGTGTAGGAAAAGGATGGATGGTCAGCTATCACCATATGTGTCGATGGAATAGTGGCTTCTTCTACAAACATCCCATTCTCAAAAATTACGATTGGTATTGGAGAGTTGAACCAGGAGTAAGAAATACAATCGTCTTGATGGAAGGAGACTAAACAAATCCAGGTTCATTATTTCTGCGATATAGATTACGATGTCTTCCGCTTCATGCGCGATAATAATCTCAAGTACGGCTTCAATATGAACATCCTTGATGATGCACGATCATTCCCCTCTCTGTGGACTCGCACCCGTGCCTTCGCAACAGCTCATCCTAATCTCATCCATCCGGAAGCTGACTTGTCCTGGCTTCTCGATCCGCAAACTGGCGGCGAGTACAATAATTGTCAATTTTTCTCAAATTTTGAGATCGGATCTTTGGACTTTTGGCGTGGGGAAGCTAATGAGGCGTATTTTAATTGGCTAGACAAAGCAGGTGGCTTTTATTACGAGCGATTTGGTGATGCCCCGGTACATACATTAAGTGTAGCAATGTTCCTGCCAAAGAGTAAGATTTGGTATTTTCGGGATATAGGTTATCAACACGATATCAACCATCACTGTCCACCACACAGAGAGGAGAAATGCTCCTGTGAACCGACGAGCATCGACGCCAATTTCTACAAGCTGGTTCCATTAGAGAGCCCGCAGAAAAAGCCACTTGATACCTGCATCAGGCAATTTCTAGGTGGAGATTGGTTGAAGAAGAAGCAGGGATGGACGATGGCGGCCGAGAAAGCTTTTGGAGGAGATGGGTATCATGGGTATGAATTACTAGGGACAGAGTGAGTAGTCATTTGGCCAAAGAAATTTCGCCCCTGCATTTGAAAACTGTTGTGTAACCGCTGGTAAACTGGCGAATCATTGCAGCTCAGAGTCGTGGTTTCTTGTCCCATTCTTTTCTGTCTCCGCCGAAACTATGAAGCGCGATACAGGCTCTTATATTCCATCAACCACGAGTTCCTCTACGAAGGCTTGAAAATAGCTAATAAACACGACCTTGCAATTTATCTCTCCAGCTGCACTCGGAAGGATGAGCTCGCCCATAAATGCTATGCTAGATGTAGTACGGTTCTAGCTATTATTGTCCAACGAATGGGGCTCCGGCGTCGATAAGAATATCGCTACTTCGTAGCTTCTTTGTGACCCTCGCCTGCGGCATAATGACTACCCCGATTATCCTTGGTATCAATGGCAATATTCTCTTGCAGAATGACCCTTAGGCATTATTCCTTCCTCTTTCCTTAAGGCTGTGTGTGAGACCCCTAAAGCTATTCCTAAAAAGGTTTCTAGTATTATTTCTCTTCTTTTCTTCAGTTAAATCACACACTATATATTCAGATTTTTCTATATATAAAATATAAGTTATAGTACCCCTCTATTACCCCTCGAGGTAGCTAACTTCCCCCTCTCTATATCACTAGATATTTATATACTACTTATGACGGCAACGCTATTATTAGTATGGACTCGAGTCCGACTCGAACTCACGAGCTGAGTTGAGCTTCTCTCGTAAAATAGACGAGTCGAGTCCAATTCCATCAAATATATAGAGAAGTCCGGTCTCGCCTTGGATTACAGGAGAGCGGCCTGCGGTCAGCCATTTGGTAAACGTAACCTGCGTTTATGCACGCTATCTTTTACCAATCCAGGGCCACAGAGCTCACAAGCGACCTCTTCAAAAGCTGTAAGCTGCCCAGCCAATTTTCAGCCGATCAAGAAGGGCACATATAAATACCAATCAATCAAAGCCGATCAACAGATCCGAGTCTTGCGACTTCGACTAGGCAATGGAGATGTAAACCTAGAGGGGTTTCTATTCTCGGTGGATTTGAAAAAGGGAACTACATATACTGCTCTCTCTTACTCCTGGGGAATGGACGATCCCGAAAAAGAGCTCACTATCTTCGAAAACGAGGCTGCTGCAGCAGAATTCGCCGGTATGAACGCGGATAAAGCCAACAAGATGATCGGCAATCAATATATCCGGAGCAACCTCGATAGCGCTCTCACAACTGCGGCAGCCTTATACGTGTGTGGATCTTTGGGTTGATACGTTATGTATCGATCAAGACAACCAAGAAGAAAGATCGGCCCAAGTTGCAATCATGTACGAGGTTTATTCTCGTGCAACCGAAGTGTGTGTTTGGCTTGGTCCTGGTGATAATAGAGACGACACAGCAACCACTTTCGACTTCTTAAAGAACTTGCTAGATCTTACCCACTTGGAAAGTCTAGTGCCTAGTAAAGAAAACCAGGAGTCGTGGATATTAGTCATTGAGCTTATGAAAAAGGATTGGTTTACTCGCCGATGGGTCATTCAGGAGCTGGCTTTGGCCAAGAAAGCTTATATCCAGCTAGGCGCAAGGAAGATGGAATGGCCCGACTTTGCTGATGCAACCGCGCTCTTTATGACTAAAAGCGATGAAGTTAAACATGCTATCAAGCAAGGTAACTTTTCGGCGAATCGAGACCCGAGACAGTCCATTGGAGATCTGGACGTTCGAGCTTTGGGCGCTTATGTTCTGATCGAAACTGCAGCGAACCTTTTCTGCAAGTCGAATGATGGAATTATCGAACAACGACTTTTGACCTTAGAGGCATTGATTTCGTCAAAGCTGCTAGCTTTTGAAACTTCAGAGCCCCAGGATACCATTTTTGCGGTTCTTTCCATTGCCCGAGATACATCAAAATCGACAGCTGGGACTGATTGGTTGAATTCTGCAAAAAGGTCAAGAAGTAACAAGCTATTCTTTGCCATCTGGCGCTGGTTCATCTTGCCAGTGATTTCATTCCTGTTCTCATCTTTCGGCATGAAAGATTTTTCTGGTCCTGAATCCACGAATAACTCCTATCTACGAGAAAAGTCTCACAGATGTGTGTGCAGACTTCATGGAGTACTGTGTCGACACTTCGAAATCGCTGGATATTATATGTCGACACTGGGCTCCAAGGACCAAAAGTATTAACCCCTCGTGAGTACTTAAACACCGAGATAAACCTGTAAATGCACAAAGAAGTAATGCTATCTTGGATCCCTTCGATCGAATGACACACTCAGTCACTATTTTAGTGATCTCATCATCCTCGAAACAACCGCCAATACCGGCCTGGTTCCAGAGGATATCGAGCCGAGATTCTTGGTCTAAGAATTGTTTGGCGGCGAGACGGACGATGGATAGGTCTGAGAGATCGAGATGTAGGAATTTGAGGTTGCTGGAGAAGGTGAGGTTGGTGGATTGGATGGCGGCGAGGGCGAGTGAGGAGATCGGCTCACCATATATACTGTTGCGCCGGTAGGGTAGAGCATTTTAATAAGTTCGAGGCCGACGCCTTGGTTGCCGCCCGCGACGATGAATACTTTTCCTGCTTGGGAGCCGATATCTTCCTCGGTAAAGGTGGGAGAAGAGGGGAAATATTGCATTCTCATAGATGCAAACGCCATTGTCGGTATCCTTTAGAAGATGAGATGATGATGATTGGAGAAGGCAAAGAAGGATTAGGCTCTAAATGATGACTGTCGCTAATCTTAATGCCAGTGGATTACATTTTCTGTATCGTAGATGTGCATTAGAGCATTTGTACGTACATCCCCCCACCTGTAACTAAATATCGCGATATAGCTAGACTTAAGGTATGCAGATGAGTGATGACTACCCTCTCAATGGCAGCACTTCCATAAGAGACGATAGAGAAATGTAGGAATTTCAATTGCAGAGATTTTAGTAGGAACTTCCGGGATGATGTAGAAGATTTAACTTACCCTGGCTAATTCGTTAGTAATATTGAATGGATGAGAAAGGACAACCTTCGTCTGAAAGATGAATATATATGACCATAATGAATACTCGGGAGAGTAATTTGGAGTAATTGCATCTAGCGACTCTAAGAATAGGGGTAGGAGTGGCAAAAGGAAATTACAAATGGACAAGATGGGAAATGAAAATTGATTGTAATTTGCACTTGCAAAATAAATGGCATGGATATTTGTATATAATTGGAGTAGTAGACGCATGAACTAAAGATCTATCTGTTATGTTAGCAAACCATATATTCAGGCAGGCAACAATCCACCATTCATTCAAATAAAGTAGAAGAAAAACAATGAATTCCTAACGTCTAACGCACAGCCTCTTTCCCCTTTTATTTCTTCCCTTGATCAACAGCTATCAAATTCCCTGCAATAGACCTCTTCATTTTCGGTTTTTTAGTTATCATATTGAAAAATGCTATTCCATTCTTCTCCCTGATTATTGAAACCGAATGCACTCTAGTCGAGGGATGAATATTGGTGTGGAATTCAAAGAGGAAAACGAAGCAGATGTGGAGCGAGAGGCTCACAAAGGAGAGGAGGAAATCGATAGTACCCAGGTTAAGGGAGAAGAAAGTGTTGCCAAAATCCCAGATCAACATGATACATAAGCCGGCTACCAAGCATTGTTCGAGGATGAGGCGGATCTTGAGGAGAAGGAGGTTGTCGGACATGAATGTAATGGGGTATCGTCACAAGAAAGAAATATGGATGGAGGAATTGTTTACGCTTTCGTGGTGAAATCGGTTTCGGTATCGAGAAGACCGCCATCAGTGGTGGATTTCTCGCAAGTACAAGTATCTGTTGACATGGAGAGGTAAGTATGTGTAGAATGTGGAAGGAGACGAAGAGGGCAAACATACTAGCAGCACGAACACCACATGCACAAAGATCCCCAGTCGGCTTGGCGTTTTCAATAGATGCTTTCTCACAAGTACAATCTCCAGCAGCTCGAGCAACTATATTCCTTGTTAGAATTCTATTAACCGAATGTCGGAGGAATGCTGGAGGGGAAAGACAGACGGCACGAGCAGCGAGGTCCAGTAACAATAGTTTCGGATTTATTCGTAGCGTTTGCTTTCTCGCAGGTGCATGGCCCACCAGTTCCTTCACATTTAGCTTGCGGTCCTGTAGTAACGAAAGTGGTTAGGAAGTGTAAACAAAAGGTAAGAGGAAGGAGAGACTACCACATAAACAATTCTCTGATCCTGGTTTTCCACAGCAGACTTTTGGTGTAGTCATCTTGATGGGATATATGTGTTTGATTTGGGATTTAGTAGGTCTGGATTGTATTTAATAGAGGGTATGGAGAGATCAAAGCTGTATGCGGATATTTCTTGAAGAAGTTGGGAACTTGGAAGAGGAGTGGAGGGGCAAAACTTTTTGTAGGATTGAAAAATAGGGTGATTTTTCAGCCTCGCCGAAAAGCAATGAATAAACGATTTTAATTGGTTCAAAACGCAATAACTTTACTCCGTACTCCGTAAGGAATGAATGGAAGGATTTCAATTGGTTAAAGCTAGGCTAAGCTAAGGCTAGGCTAAGCTAAGCGTAAGGCTGAAAGTATCCCAACGCGGCAGACGCTTATTGGGTTTCGAGGTCGATCATGTTCTACGATATACAACTTCTTAGACGTATGCCGCAAGGCAAATTAAATCATCCTTCAAAACTACCACTAGCAGATGGTTTCTACGGGTCCCCAAAGGAGGACCCCGAGTTCTTGCCTTTTTTTTTTTTGGTTGAAATTGGGGAAGTTCTTCAGTTACATATTTTTTTTAGCTGTCTCCAGTTATGGATGTGTAATAAAGGTAGGAGAAGAAATCATTGAACATAGATACTCTCTTCTCGCTTTTTCGATACCCAGCTCCCACTTTCCCCTACTACCTTAGCAAATCGATCGGTCTATGACCATTTACAACGACCAGTTCCACATTGCTAGCCATTTGTTGCATTAGATCGTAGTCTAGCGACTGATACTTGAACGCTACAAAATCAGCTTTCTTTCGTACTTCCGCCATCGAGTCTAACAGCTTATGCCCCTTTTAAATCATGTGTTTGTGGCTCTGAGTAAGCTCATCGCCAACCACTAGGATAGCACCGTTTTCATAGATTGAGCGTGATGCATTGGTTGTAACGATGGTGGCATGTATATAAATCAGGATTATTTATGCACGGGCCATTCTCACCAAAAATCAAAAAGTCTTCAAAATTAACATATATTTATATTATAGCTTAGCATTACCATTTATAAAGCTCGGCGCATCTCTGGGACATATTAGCAATACGATCTTATATCTCTTGTATTGTAATTTTATCCCATTCTTCTTGTATAGCCTCTTTCATATCCTCCTCCAAATCAAAGATTCTGCGCCGTAAACGTTGCTTTATAATACTCCAAATGCCTTCAACAGGATTCAGATTAGGGCTCTGAGCAGGATGGACAAGGTTTTGAATGCCATGGACCTCTTTATACTCCTTTGCTAAGCCTCTTTTCCTCATACCATGAGAAGGGTCGCCATTCTCTTGCAAAAGCCATGGTTTAGTATCTATTAAACGCATAGACTTAGTTATTTTGCAGTAAACAGGCAACAGGCGCTCAACATAGTACTTCTGGGTCATTGCATTGCCCTGAACCTTGATCTCAACGTCATGAGGCTTGCCAGCCTCCCATTCTACCACTCTTGCAGCATATTCCTTCTCAATTTCAGTTTTCAGCCGTCGACGAAGTTTCCAAGAATAAGGAGGGTATTCGATTTTATCCTCTTCGTTATTATAGAACTCCAATTTGTCTGCTTTACCCATCAACTAATCTAAGCAGCAATATAAAATCGAACGCCTTTAAGGGGAGGCTTTTCTTTAATATTCTTAGGGTCATCTCGTATTCCTCGCTCTCGAAGTATTCGGCCTTGAACTTGCGAAGTAGGATTAATATGTGCTTCATCTATATAGATAATATAATCGAAAAAACCAAGAAAAGGGCTATAAATATAATCACCACCATACCTCTCCCTTTCCTCCTTATTTTTTGCTGAAATAACCTTCTTAACAAAGGCGCATAAGTATCGGCCACCTCTATTTGTATGCTCCTTTAACTTTCGCCATAATTGACGCTTTTAAATAGGCAAATTGTGATATGTAATTTGAGCTTCATAAGGCTGTTTCCGGACTGGGTTTCAAGAGAAAGATATAAGCATCTGGCATATTGATTTGGTGACTTTAGACTTCGCTCCAAGGACGGAAGATCATTGCCGTATTTGCTTCTTTGCTATAGAACCTAATTCGGCATGCTATTTCTTCCAATATTGACCTGTGCCTTCTATAATGCCGCAATCATTTGAAATATGACGCATCAATTTAGAATTACCATAATATGCTAAAGCATCAAAGAATTTGGACTTTCTCCGAGTTGTAGCTTCTTTGCCAAGCAAGGGGTTCAGGGTATGGAGTTCGAAAAGGATTGGCTCGCGTTGGGGGTGCCATATTTAAGAATGAAGTTATTTACGTTCCAAGATTACAGTTTTTGGTGTTTTGGCCCGTGCGTAAATAATCCTGACAACCACTGTTGGATGTGGAGCCGTGATCATGTAATTCAAGGCTGACTCACTAATATGGTGACAGTCAAAGATACATTTCTAGAATTTTGCTCTACTAAGTAGTATTTGAACGGCAACCTTACCTATAATGCTCTCCAGTTATCTCTCAATCCTAACCATACAATTAGAATGGCGTCCACCACTTCCAGTCTTTTCTCTCGAGTCCCCTCTGGCACCGTCGACGAGGCATTTTCTCTCATCCGATTATTCGATGAAGACTCCTTCCCAGAGAAAGTCAGCTTAAGTGCAGGCGTATACAAGGACGACCAAGGGCGAAGTTGGAAATTACCCGTTGTGGAAAAGGTACTCTACTAGCCACCTCTCATCCCCTACTATGAATTCCATCTGACTGGATAGGTCGAGAAATTGCTGATGAATAGCTCATTGATTTCATATGACTATCTCCCTATCATCGGGAATAGCGAATTCAACAAAGCAGCAAGACGAACCGTCTTTGGTCCTTTGACAGAAACATTCCAAGGGAGAATAGCGAGTGTTCAGACTATCTCAGGTACTGGTGCTAATCATCTTGGAGCTCGCTTTTTGATCGATAACCTACCAGCGGTTCCGTCGTCTCAAAGACCGCGCCGAGTATGGATCTCAGACCCAACTTGGGGGCCTCATCACCTGATATGGAAGATGGTTTTCGAAGAAAGCAAACCCATGGATCAAGCAACTTACAAATACTATAATCCAGCATCATGTGCTTTCGACTTTGAGGGGATGATAGAAGGGCTTGAAGCGGACGCAGTTGAAGGGGATGTCCTTCTTCTCCATGCTTGCGCTCACAATCCGACCGGTCTAGATCCAACCAAAGAACAGTGGCTTTCTATCGCTGCTTTGTGTAAAAGGAAAGGACTCTTCCCATTCTTCGATTTCGCCTACCAAGGCTTCGCATCTGGGGATCTCGATATCGACGCTTGGGCTTTGCGAGAGTTTGCAAGTATGGGTATGGAAATGTGCGTTGCACAAAGCTTTAGCAAGAGTTTTGGGATGTATGGACAGAGGGTTGGCAGTTTTCATCTGGTTTGCCATGATACGGAGTCGGCAGAGAAAAGCTTGAGTCAATTAGCAATTATTCAAAGAGCTGAGATCTCTACGCCCCCGGCATTTGGTCAGTGGACCCTTTCCTATTGGCTTTATAACGAGCTCTAGCTAAGTTGCGTGGTTTATGAAGGTGCTCAACTCGTGACCCTCGTGTTGAACGATGAAAGCCTGCTCAAACAGTGGGGCGACGACCTTAAAGTCATGAGTGGCAGAATAAAGAGCATGAGGCATGCGCTTTATAACGAGTTAAGAAAGCTACAGACCCCCGATACATGGGAGCATATTATCTGTCAAGTAGACCCACCTTTTTCTTCTGGTTTCGAGAATCCCGTGATTTAACACCTTATTTAGAATGGCATGTTCTCTTATACAGGACTCACTGAGGATGAAGTTGAATCGCTTATGCTTGAGTTTCACATTTATATGATGCGCTCAGGTCGCATCTCAATCGCTGGCTGTAAGTCTTAATTCTCTGAAAACTTGATAGATCTGTTATGGCTAATATTTTCACAACAGTAAATACAGGAAATGTATCCTATGTCGCTAAGGGTATCAACGAAGTAGTTAAAAGACGACATTAGACTCTAGCGAGTTGTCTGTGACAGTTCTCAGCCACCTCTATCATTAAATTATCATTGATTATATCAGGGAGTGCTTGTCAAGGTCTCGCTGTCCTATTTTAAGTTGATCAATACATAGCTCGCCGCTCGCACGCCTAGATTAGTGGCAACAATAACTTTAAACCAACATGGAGTCAACTAAGTGGATACCTATGATTCTTGTTCATATTAAATATATCGCAACTTGGTCAAGCCGGCCATGGAAAGGAGCTGATCTTATCTTCCTTAAATCGATACCGACATCTGCAAAGCTCCATAATTCTTTATCTACAATCGCCACTTTCCCTATAATCATACGAATATACCAGTCTTCGTGATAGACGTCTTTAAATTATTTAGAATGGCATGAACTATCCAGGTATTAAGATCTCATTCTTCGTTCTATGACCTCTTTTCATAGCAGCTTGCGAGATGTGTTCTCGAAGTCGAATACATCACCGCATTTTTTAACCTGCTCCTGGCGGTTGGACTTCTCGCTGCTACCTTTGCCATCATGGTTGAGGCAATCCCCAGCACGATTATTATGGTTTCCGCTATTAGGAAAGAGTATCTCGAGAAGGGAGCACTTGGGCGCTTGTGGTGGACCCGGGAAGACATATTTTCGTCTCGATCTCTTCTAACGTTATCGGCACGCTCGCATTAGAAGTTATCTGCCCATCTGATGACCCAACCCTCCTCGAATCTATCAGCTCGAGAGCCACCGACTTAGTTGCCTCACCATAGTTAATTGGCCTACGTGCACACGAAGGAACGGACTCGCGAATCTCGTGAATGCCCTTGTACTAATATCCGCATGACCATGGGGCAACGCTTACGTCTACTCTTCCTCTCGAGCTCTCCGCGCACTACCGATCAACGACAATTCCCGGCAATCTTTAAAAAGTGTCTTCCAAACAGAGTTCCTATTTACGCTTTAGCAGCTACTACCGCCGTTGCATACGTTTCTTTCCTTAACGTTGACGACAAAACATCCACCGTTCTCAACTGGTTCATCAACCTCTCCACAGTTTCTTCCTCGTCATCTTCATAACATTCATTCGATTTTGCGTCACCGTAACGCGCCATATCAGTACTTCCTCCCCCTATTTCCACACTTCTCTAGGTCTTCAATCATATGCTTCTTACGTCGGCCTAGTATTCTGTTTGTTAATCATTTTTTTCAATGGCTTTTATACCTTCTAGCCTAGTTCTACATTCAATCCAGCCGGTTCTTCTAACTGCTTATTTTGGTGCTTTCTTTTTAATTGATGCGTATGCATTCTTGAAGACCTTTAAGAAGGCGCCTTTTATGAAAGCTGAGGCGAATATTTATAGTGCGAAACAGGCTATCGATGTGGAGGAAGAATGGGTTAGAGAAAGAGAGGCGTGGTATTGTAGGGCAATGATTTCGTTGTTCTGATTTCTGGAATGAAAGGATGGCGAGTGTTCTTAGTCTTGTGATCTGGATAGTGAAATTTGCAAAATGAATGGATTTTTTCTGGGAACATAAATATGCCAGGTTTTGCAAGAAGTGGAAATTCAAATTTATATACTATCTCTCCTATCTGCATGGTTCAGCAGTTCTAGATTTAGACAACATAGATCTTTCAAGTCTGGAATATTTGTGAGAACTTTGGTTTCCGAGTTCTTAAGTCTCTGCTGTTTCTAAGTTGAAACTTTTATGAATGAGACTCTTCCTATCTCTGTATATTAACCTTCATCACCGACATGCTAGGGCGGAATGGGTTGGGTTTGGATCGGATTATTCATTTCGTGCCCAACCCAAATCACCAAAAAATAATCCAACCAAGAGAAGCAATTCAACCCACTGGATTGAGTTAATAAGTTAAATTTCCTAGGTTGAGTAGATAATTTAGGTTGAATTCCCTAGGCTGGATTTTTTACTAGATTGTATAACGATTTATTCGTACTATTTAATAAGATGGAAATGAGACTTATTTTAAATTTAATCTATCTAATTCAAAAAAATCTAATCCAAAAAATAACCTAAAAGCCAATCCAGCCCAAAGAAGCAATCCAACCGTACCTGTTCCGCGCTCTACGACATGCCCGCGAAGTCGCTCTGCGCCGGATATACATTGCATGAAGTGGGTACGGAATGATTGGCTTCAGACCGGTCCACTTACGGTATTTGAAGCCCAATACCCCCTCAATCGGATGAAGATGTATTTTCCCGCACGTCTATCGTGACTGGTTTATCTCATCTCTAAGCCTTTTCAGTCTATTGCCTTCAAAACCCGCCACATCACATTACAGCTCTTTCAGCGACCAGCTTCAAAATCAAATGAAGTCAACCTCATCACTTAATTCTCAGCCGATTTATCAACTCTACTTCTATCTTTCCCACCCTCAAACAAACTCAACCATGTCCTCCCAACCCCACGTCCCCCCCTCCGGCGTCTGGTGTCCCGCTGTAACATTCTTCAACCACCCAACCGACACACTCAACCTTTCTTCACAATTAAAATACTACACTTACCTCTCATCCACTGGACTCGCGGGACTCGTAATCCTCGGCACCAACGCCGAAGCCTTCCTGCTCACGCGAGAAGAACGCAAAACCCTAATCTCGACTGCCCGATCCGCCGTCGGACCTTCCTTCCCTTTGATGGCTGGCTGTGGAGCGCATTCCACAGCCCAAGTCCTCGAATTAATCACCGATGCCTCTTCCGCCGGCGCTGATTACGTGCTCGTTTTACCTCCAGCTTATTTCGGGAAAGCTACTACTCCCTCCGTCATTCAGTCATTTTTCCACGAAATAGCTTCTAAATCTCCCCTACCAGTAGTAATCTATAATTTCCCCATCGTCTGCAACGGAATCGATCTCGATTCCGAAATTATCACCAAAATAGCACAACATCCTAATATAGTAGGTGTGAAATTAACTTGTGCATCTGTGGGAAAGATTACGAGATTAGCGGCCACGTTTGGGCAAGAGAGGTTTAAGATTTTTGGGGGACAGGCAGACTTTCTTATTGGGGGACTGAGTTCTGGGAGTGCGGGGTGTATTGCGGCGTTTGCGAATGTTATGCCGAAGTGTACGGTGAAGGTGTATAGGTTGTGGATGGAGGGAAAGATCGAAGAAGCTTTGGAATTGCATAAGGTTGCTGCGTTAGCAGAAAGTCCTTGTAAATCAGGGAGTAAGTGGTTATTTTCATTAGAGTCAATCTCTCCTCTGCTGAGCACTTGAATATTCAAGGTTCATTTTAACTTTCAGACCATCATCCTTGTCATTTTATCGAAAATTGCTCACTCTATATGTCTAGTTGCTACAACAAAATATGCAGTAGCTATCTACTCTGCAGTGGTGGCGGGAATTGAAGCTGCCGAAGAGAGCTTGAAACCAAGAAGACCGTACGAGCCACCCTCCCAAGCAGCAAAAGACAATGTGAAGCAAGCTATGAGCAAACTAGCTACCATTGAGGCTTCACTGTGAAGGATTGACTTGCTTTAAATGTATCTAGATTTTAGTTTTAGAAGAAATCGAGACTTTGATTATCATTCCAAGACGGTTCATTTGGGCGATTGCGAACTGGCTGATAGTAAAAAGGTCGGGAATGCTTACAGTGGGTGCAGCGGATGCGAAGGTGTTGTCGCAATTGTGAGAGTTGGAATTTTCTGATTACGGCGATGGCTGAGCCGACTTAGTGAAGGCCTTCTACTTCGAGCCTGGGGATTTTGTTAGTCACTGTTTGAGAAGAGAGGAAAAAGGCGAGAGGTCTTTTGTTTGGGAAATCAAGAGGAGTGAAGCAATATAAGCATCCAAACACACTCGCTTAGGGATAGGGATATTTGAAATATGAAGTTAGATTAACATACATAGATGCTATTTGTCTATCTTTAAAGGCCGTCGTTGCATGCGGGATTATCACAGAAGTAGAGATTTGGATATTCATTGAAAAGGTGATAAAATACATTGATTTACTCAAGTGGATCTCTCCCATTATACTGCCATGACATTAGGCTCTTCAAAGTTGTATGTCTCTCCGCTCTTTTCTTGAAACACAAGTCATGACTTGGAGTAACTGAGATATAAATAGAATACTATGCTGATGGTGGACATGAAAAGGAAGGGAACAACTTTTGAGGAAACGGGAGGAATGAACCGGGATGATGAGAGGAGAGTATTGTGGATTTGTACACCAGAAGAAAGGATGGAGAGGGTCTTAGGGGAAGTCCGGGTTGGGAGGGGTTATTGCGGCGGGGAGGGTTCGTTGGGTTGACATGTTTAACAGTTTTGGTGTTTGTACGAAGTATAGATAACCCATCCTAGCGCGGTTAGTTTCTGTCTCAAGTGCCGGCCCCTAATCATTCTTTCTATGTTTTCAAGCGAATGGTTTCTATACTAGATAAGAACTGCGTAGGTAACAGAACTTATCACAAACGGAGGCCACAGCAAGATTTCCCTGATTCTCGCTTGGTCGCTATTGCTTGCTTCGCTTAAACCCCTGAATGATATCACGATGGACGACACATGAAGATGTAAGATTAACTGCAAAGGCTTTGAGAACGAAGTTTAAGTGGTTAGTGAAAGTGGCTCGTTTATAGCAAAACAAGAAAAAACCGAGCGTTCATCCAAAACCGTGACCAGATGAAGTTTAAATGATTTACTACTCATTGACCTCTAACTAATTAATTCACAGGACCAACCGGTATCCCATCCCTCAAAATATAACTCTCCAAATTATTTAACGGGACCCTTTCAAATCCCCTCCTCGCACGATCGTGATAATCAATCTTCATGTTTAACCCAGCACCTGCTTTCATGCCAATACTTCGTTCTACATCGCCCATCCCCATAATTCCTAGAATCCTATCTGTAGGATCTGTAGAGATATTTCCCAGTTGTCAACTTTATAACCAATTCCCAGTTCGTGCACAGTTCTCTGCGAAAGCGGAATCGCGGAATGCGTTAAGGATGACAAATAGTGCTGTGTTTACGGAGATGGAGTATTACAATGCTAGATTTTAATCGCGGTAAGTTCCTCGATATCTGCTGCATCGTAGCTGTGCACACTGCAGGTGATCAGCTTCAAAGTAGGAAGATAATGTTTGAGGACTTCGGAGAAGAACGTTTGTTCGGAATAAAGGGCAACATATGTCTTTCCATTATCGTTCGTCTATTTTCTTGGTTGCGGAAGTCGACAGCGAGGACAACTGATGCGAACTCCCTGATTTCCTGATTTTTGATTGGGCCAAAATGCTGTGAAACGTATCTATCTGCCTTCTCTCCTTTTTAACATGTGACCGAAAGAATTGTGGGACTTGCATCCGAGGTCGGTCACATGAAAACGATACGGAAAAGCCACTCAGCCATGGTTTGTCACGTGAATCCAATGACTGCAAAATAACTCTGGAGGCCGTAAAATGAGCAGCTTGCAGAGAAGCAAAAGCCGAGTCAGGCAATAAATATACCCACACATTTTGGAAGACTTGCATCATGTCGGCAGAGCAGACTTTAATTGTCATCGGGTAAGTCCTCAGTCCTCAGTCCATCTGTGTTTGATTGGTGCACATTCTGAAGGTTTCAGGGCTGGCATTCTTGGCCTCACATCCGCGCTGCGGCTGCAAGAATCACTTCCAAAGGAAACTCGCATTCTGATTGTAGCTCGCGAATTTCCCTCTGACACATCTATCAATTATGCCTCGCCGTGGGCTGGCGCTCATTATCGGCCCATACCTGCGACTACTCCTCAGTTGAAACAAGAGCATGCCTTTGCACAGGTCACGTACAGGAAGCTGAAGCAGCAGGTTACAGCGGAGCCAGAAGCCGGAATCATCTTCCTCGATGGCTACGAGTACTTGCAGTCGTTACCGGAAGCCTATCGCGACCTCGTTGGTGGGTATGCCGATATAGATGGATTTCAAATTCTTGACAAGACAGAGCTACCGGAATCCATGGTCTGGGGCGCCAAGTACAGGACGTGGTGCATAAACCCTCCCGTGTATTGTGCCCACTTGCTGAGAAAATTTATTCTTCGAGGAGGAAAGACTTTGCGCTATACCCTGAGCAGCCCATACGAAGCATTCGCATTAGCGATAAATGTTTCCACTATTGTGAATTGCTCAGGCGTTGGATTTGGAGATCCCAAAAGTTTTATAACACGTGGTGAGTAGCTCTTATCTCCAAGTTGGCTGCTTTGGCACACAATGATAGTAATCAATCGATTCATCTAGGCCAGACATGTCTTGTTTCCAATCCTTGTGACCGAACAATCACGCAACAGAATGCTGATGGTTCGTGGTCGTTCGTTGTTCCTCGGCCGCTGAACGGTGGGACTATTGTAGGAGGCACGAAAGAGCCAAATGACTGGAGAGCTGAAGCTTCACCTTCAACTCGGAAGCAAATTCTCACAAAAGCAGCGATGATGTTTCCACAATTATTGAATACTGAAGGTAAATTCGATGTCATTCGTGATATTGTAGGCAGAAGACCAACAAGAATGGATGGCATGAGACTCGAGGTCGAGCGAGTTGAGGGAGGTCCAACGGAACGGAAGATTGTGCACGCCTATGGGGTGGGAGGAAGAGGGTACGAGCTTTCATGGGGAGTTGCTGAGCAAGTGGTCAACATGGTGGGTAAAGCAAAAGTTAAAGCCTTGCTCTAGAAAACACTGTAAGTCAGGCAATATATATTGGCGTAAACTCCAATCAAAAGATTTCATTGTAAAAGTAACCTTCGACTTACTAACACTTCATTATTTTATGTGTTCTTATTTCAGCTTCTAGCTTCGGAACCCCTTCGACCACCCAGCCCATCCCAAATGCTAAAGGCTCATATTAACTAATGACACATAGAAATCTAAAGCGGAAAGTAGTAATCTTCACTTACGATTATCACTCTTCTACCTCAACGCCCCACCTTTCCAGCCTCTCCCTACCAAAAGTAACCTCAAGGACTACCTTGGTAAACTCGTTAACCTCTTCCGGCGCGACTTCCGTGAATAGCCTATCTGCCTCAGCCACCTGCATCAATCCCACATGTACCTCCGTACACAATTTCTCCCAGCTCACAGCGGACTTAGCCTCCCAGACTCCCTGGCGCGTTGTAAACATCATGCCGCCCTGGCAAGGAACCGCAGCTCGCTGCTGAAGTGCCAAAAATATCGCATGAGTACCAGAGCCAACGACCCAAGTGCGGCGTACTGTCTCAGCGAGGATCCAGGAGTACCAAAGCAGATTCTCGCCCTGCGGGATGTTGGATGCGTTGAAGTCGATAGCTGTTTGGTCATGCGATGATGAAAGGATAGAGCTACCTAAGCATGCCGCTTGGCTGGAATATTGAACCATTTCTCGCATCCAGCTGCTCAATACGGGAATGTAGGTTTCAGAAAGATGGCGTAACCGAACGTCGCCGTCGAAGAGACAAAGAGCCTGGTAGATCAGTAAGCTCTGTACTCTCGCTATATGCCCAAGACAATCAAGATGGCTCGAACTCGTGCTATTCTTCCCCTGAGACGAGTTTACCGGGTGAGCGCCATATTCCGCTAACAACTGCTGGGCCCGGTCCTCGATGATTTGAAAAATAGCTTGCTCATTTGATGCATTCTTATGAAGATAGCATGTCAAAGCCGCATAAGCATCCTGTACACACCGGGGGAATCGGGTCTGATATAGCCGTGCGTGGATAAAGGGATTACTGCCTTTCTCGACCCATTCAGTCAGCCATCGACGAATGCGTATAATAAAACGCTTCATGTCTGTGACAGATAACGGGTTTTGACTGGCTGGTGGAAAGCGAATATTCCAGGTCTCGAGAGAAGCAAACCAACTTGAAGCTAGCGAGTCATTAATAAGAATGTCAGAGAATGCGAAAAGATCTAGCTCCAAAGATAGCCTAGCATCACCGTCTTCAAGTCCTCTAGTCTCTTGGTTCGGAGAGTATGCGGACAGCTGCATTGTACTCGAAGGTGACAGCATACTCCCTGTCGAATCCGAGCTCTCTTCTTCTCCACTGCAAAGAACAAATTGACTCAGCTTTGTTGGGGGATAACTGCATTTGATACTGCGTGTTTTGCAGCGCAAGCAACAAGGCGTCTGCTTTCCACACCTTCGCTTTGCGCCCGCGCAGGCAATGCATGCTTTCGTTTCCAAGACAGTAGCCATTATTGAATATTAAATTTAGATGCTAGCTATTTCAATCGGTGGAGAAGTGGAAAAAGATGCGTAATTCTCACAATGGACTAGATTGTTCAACATTGCATTCTCTAAGGAGGTTGTTCCTCTGCGGGGGCTATCCGCTTTGGGATAGTCACCGCTGCGAAACGATCTCTTTTAGGGGTTCGTCTATACTATTTAAGATCACCTGATCCTTCAGTCTTGCGGGAGCTATCCGTTTTAGAATACTCATGGTCAAGGTAGACAGCGGGATATCTATTCTACCGTACTAGATATGCTCATGGGAAATGGGAGGCCTGAGAACCATTTCTAAGTATAAATGAATCCTCATATCCTCGAGTTTTCTGGCCACAAGCCGAGAATCTTTTTCTGAAGCATTAAATACAAAACCTCTCTCTCACACCTACTTAATCATGGATCCAGAAGTTATAGACCAGATGTTCAAATCGCTCCTCCACACCGAAGTCACCAAGACTATCCACCGGGACGTATATCCCGCTTTGTCACTCTCGAGACCGGAACTGAGTCAAGCTGGAAAAGTAGTTCTAGTCACTGGAGGCGGTACTGGCGTTGGCCATTCCATTGCTCGATCCTTTGTTCGGGCTTCAGCAGATACCGTCATCATTATTGGTATGATATCTTGCTCTCTTTATTTGCCAATTTCCGTCCTTCTCTCCTCCTCTCTATTTTAAATGTTTTTTAATTAGGTGATCACTAACTCCCCTAGTCTCATAGGTCGTCGTGCCGACGTACTAGCAACATCTGCCTCTCGCCTCTCGCAAGAAGCCAAAGCAACCGGCACCAATATCAATATCATAGCCCGCACTTGCGATGTCGTCAACCTAGCCGAGGCCGAGGCCTTTTGGAAAGACCTCGCTGCCCAAGGTATCACCGTCGACGTATACATTGCCAATGCGGCCAAGTTCACCGAGCCCAAGCCGATCCTAGAGCTGGGTGCAGATGAAGTCTGGTCGCAAATGGAGGTCAATGCCAAGTCTCCGCTGTACTTTGTGGAGAAATTCTATAAACAGCCCGGTGAGAAGCAGAAGGTATGTACTTGCTTCTTGTTCCACTTCTGTCTCATCTGACCACTTAACATTGCAGTTCGTCGTCAACGTGACGAGCTCGGTCATACATATGACAGCTCATCCTCAAGTAGCCGAACGCCCTGCTTATATTCTCTCGAAGATGACGGGCACAGTGTTATTCCAGCTCATTGCTCTGAATACGCCACCGGAGAAAATGCAGATCGTCACTTATAATCCGGGGCTCGTTTACGGGGATGGATGGAAAGCAATGGGTTTTCCTCGGGATAGATTCGACAGTGGTGAGAATACTCTTTTCCTTTAGCTCCGACGTCATGCACAAAAGTCTTATGCTCTGACAAGCACTGATAATTCTTATTTGGTCGATATAGATGAACTTTGTGGCTCATTTGCCGTCTGGGCTGCTTCTAAAGAGGCAGAATTCTTTCATGGCCGCTTCGCCTGGTCATCTTGGGACGTCGAGGAACTAGCTACTGGCGAGATTCGAAAGCGGATCGATTCGGATCCTGAGTACCTTAGAGCTTCGATCGTAGGGGCAAACCGTAGAATTTAGGCTAGGATATATGATCATAGCTCTAAACGAGGAGAATCTAGTAGCTGGTAGATTAAGATAGATTAGATTAGAGTCGTCCTCTGAAAGAGACATTGAGTTTTGACAGATCCAAGTTGACACCAAGTACTTTCGGTTTGCAGGTGAACGTGGATTGAAATGCCAAGGGCTCAAGGATAGCAGAGGAGCACAATCGAGCTATAGGAGCTCCTTGGCACACTAGTATGTAAATGTCCCTAGTCGGCTAAGAGAGTGACTGGCTATGAATTGAATGGGAAGTTTTCGTCTTGTAACGACGGTGGGATAAGGAAATAAGAGCAATTCCAGCTGAATTCAATCTCTTGTTTGCTGCGCACTTGGATCTACTAAATGGTAGTAAGTAAAGTCCTTATGATAAGCTGGCCCTCGTGGAGGCTAAGAAAAGTGAAAATGTGTTAAACAAAAATTAATAACTGCAGATACTATATCTTTGAAACAACACTCACAGGAAAAGGGGATAGGGGTACTTCACAATAGCTAAGCGCAACCCACGTTCTCTCGTTTTTTTAACAAAACACTTTCTCCTAAGCCTTACGTGATAATTTCTAAAAGGATTTCCCTCATACTACCAAAAAGTCCGGTCGGCATCTATGTATCATTTGCCAAAGAGATCCTCTGTTTCGAGCCTATAGGAATTTCTAGAATATTTTCCCTTTATAGGATATTATAGAAAACTCCATCCGACCAGTAAGCACCCAGGAGGCTCAATTCCAATATGAAACAAGAAAGGGATAGTAGTAGTGACTGGAAAAACTCAACTGAATATAGTGAAAATTTTATGACGCGAAAAACGTAATTCGAAGGTCATTAACTGATATATATTGTCAGTGCTAGGGAATGAAATACAGAGTCTGTATTGTAGAAAACTGCGAACCCTTTCCGCAGTAAATTGGTATCCTAAATCATTGAACGGCCAAAAAAGAATTTGCTGCAGGATAATCAACCCTAAATCCTATGGCCGCTCGACTAATGGCTTCAGAAGAGGAATGACATTCACGTCTTAGGCGATGCATTGCAGTGGTGCCAAGAACCTGAGGGGAAAAGCAGACCCATGAGCTATATATTCCCAACGCCGTAATGATAAATGGCCCTCTCATAGTAGCGTCCTTTCTCTATAGTACAACCATTCTTACCCTCTAATGCCCAATATTAATGAACAAGAGTCTGGAATGATCCCAACAATAACTTCACGCAGCACCGAAAGTAGATGCCTTGAACGGATATCTAACCTCATCATCCTTCCTCAACCAAATCTGTTTCTTCTTCTTAGACGGCACATGTTCAACCCAAACTTGCTTCGCTTTCTCCTTCATAAACTTCCGGATATATCTGGGATCCCATAGCTCGCTAGCCACGCCGAGATCCTTACAGCAGCGCATCAAGGCATTTGACTTGCAGCCTTCGGTAGCAGTTGGAATGCCTTCGGGGGAAAAGTAATCTTGTTCGCCACGGGAAACTGATACTAATCTACAGGGTGAAAGCATCTATTAGCTACCGTTCTACCTCGCAAAACAGCAAAAAGAAAGTAGAAACATACCGTCCATGAGCTACAAGAGCATACTCCCTCGTAATACTCTTCCCGGTAACGATGGTCTCCCCTCTCGGAGCCAACCCCCAGCCTCCAGGCCCAAAAGCTTTATTCAATATCCGTCTATATTTAATCTCAGGCAAATATATGATTCCATCTGGCTTGACCTCCACATCATCGAAGGGTACGGGTGCCAGCAGGATCTCAGCAGCTTCTTTAGAGAAGGGCTGGGCTGATAGGCCGTGGAATGATCGTGTCCAGTCGACCTGTCTGCTTCCTTCGTCGAGAATCAATGGCTCGTCGGCGAGACCATTGGTCATGTCTTTTATAGAGGATTGGTCATCGATTGCTGACTGCGGCCCTTCCGAGGAGGACGAGGATGATGTGGCAGAGAAGGGAACGGCAGGGAGAGGTTTCGATGTGTCGACGGTCTTGCGGACGTAGCTTGGTGTGGGCGTTGCCGCATATCGGGAGGATGTTGAAAATTGTCTTGATGGCAAATGCTGTCGTGCAATTGAAGCAGAGATTGACCCGGCAGATCGCCCAACTCCTGATTTCAGCATCCTCGAGATTTGTATTGATGTCGCTTCTGTTAAAGCAGAGCGTGCAGCTCTGGACGTGAAGGAGGCCATTTTTAGAGGTAGAAGATATTCTTGCAGTACGCGAAATCGATAATTTATATTGTCGTATCTGTACGTGGTTCGGGGGTATGCGCGAGACGCGTGATCACGAAATATAATACCAAATTCTATGAACTTGATATATAATGATAAGTAGTTGCCAATTGACACTGACACTTTCATTTGATTAGAGAATCTTTTCTTTGTTCAGCTATTATCATAACATGAACCCCCCCATCCGTTCCACGACCAATCGCCATTCCGCTTCCATCTCAAGCATCCTTCATATCAGTCCTCTTGTCATTCTGATGCTCCATCCAGCATTTTCTAAAACTCTCGAGCTTCATTCCTCATACATAAGTTAGCACATAAGTTAGCAAAGTCCAAAATTTGGCCTCTTCTCTTTTTACCATATGAGGTTATTGATCGCTAAGAAATGAAGCCTTTTCAAGCGGAGTCTCTCACCTCTTTCTTGCACAATCTCCAATCTTTCTTTTCATAATAGCAATCATTCATCTTTGTATTCTCCACTATTGTACCATTGAAATGACTATGTTTCCTGGAGAATAAAACCTTCAACAAACTCACCCGCGCATCCCGTGCTGAAAATCCGCTTGTCCCTACGGAAAGTTAGTCATCTTGGGATTCTGATACCAGCACCTTACAATCGGCATTCTTACCATTCATCAGGTTCATCATCATCTTCAATTGCTGTCGCGACTTTTGCCTCGCTTTCTGACTTCGACATTCTGTCTTTAGCTTGTCGTGGTTAGAGTAGGGTATTCTGAGAATCGTAGTGTTATACTGTAACCTCGGGTGCAACGGGAACAAGAAATTATGGCTTCGAGGAAAATGAATGTTTTAGTCTATTCAGGTATTTCGAAATCTCCAATCAAAAGTATTTCATCTGAATTTTATAATAGGCAATGGAAGCACGATTGAATCAGTTCGTCAATGTATATATTCATTAAGGCGTTTACTGGATCCAAATTACGCCGTAACTCCCATCACCGACACCGTCTTGCTCAAGGAGCCATGGACAGCGTCATGTACCCTTCTTGTCTTCCCAGGTGGCGGCGACTTGGGATACTGTCGATCCCTGAATGGAGAGGGAAACCGACTCATTGCGCAATATGTGCGCAGGGGAGGGGCTTATCTCGGATTTTGCGCTGGAGGCTACTACGGCAGCTCAAGATGCGAATTCGAAGTGGATGATCGGGAGCTGCAAGTCGTCGGACCTCGAGAATTAGCTTTCTATCCGGGGACTTGTAGGGGGTGCGCATTCAAAGGATTTCAATATAATAGTGAGGCTGGCACTAGAGCCGCGGAAATCAAGGTTGAGAAAAAGGCGTTCAAAGTTGGAATGCTCCCTCAAACTTTCGCGTCATATTATAATGGTGGCGGTGTGTTTGTTGATGCCGGGAAATTTAAGGATCAAGGCATTGAAATCCTAGCTACATATGCAGATCTTCTTGATGTTGACGGGGGAGAGGAGCCAGCGGCGGTGGTGTACTGCAAGGTGGGCGAAGGTGCTGCAATTCTGACTGGTCCTCACCCAGAGTAGGTTATCATCACTTGTGTGTTGGTACATACTGATTTCTACTAGGTTCGCCGCTGCTAATCTCAATCCTTCGGCTGATGGTCCAAAGTATCCAGCAATCGTGAAAGCTCTTGCTGACGACGATGGCTCGCGTGTCAATTTCCTCAAGGCATGCCTGTCTAAATTGAGACTCTTAGTGAGTGTCGAAAGCTCTTCAGTACCATCTCTCTCCAGCATTCATATTTCATCTGTGGTTTCCTCCCAAGTCACGGAATTACTTCATTCATGGAAAGATATTATCACGAAAGAGAATGGCGAGGAATACATCAAAGGAGGGAATGATGCTTTCCATATTGAGAAACTCGAGTCCAAATGGTCGTTGAACTCGCTTGCAGAGTCACTCTTACCCGGGGATTCTGGAAAGGAAGGTGAAAGCAAAGAGCAAGAGACGACAAGCAAGGATGGAATCATCGACTACAACGCAATTATCAAACGCCTTGTTCCCCACGAATCAGAATGGCCAGCCGCAAAAGAGACCTCATATTTCAATCATCATTCATATTATGCGAATCTTAAGCATTATCGAAAGGAAGGCGGAAGCGAAGATGAAGAATTCGGCAATCATCTCATGTATGGCGAAGTAGTCACAAGTACTAATACCTTACTAGAAAAGTAAGCATTCTAAACATCGATTCTCAGAATATCATGCTGATGAAGTCAAGAAACCCAAAACTCCTTTCCAATCTTCCACCCGGTTTCACATTCACAGCAACGACACAAGTGGCAGGTCGAGGACGAGGCTCAAATGTATGGGTCTCACCAGCAGGATGTCTAATCTTCTCAACATGCATCAAGCATCCCATGGAATTGAGTAACACCGCACCTGTGGTATTCATCCAATACCTAGCCGCAATAGCGATCATTGAAGCCATTCATTCCTATGATGCGGGCTACAAAGATGTACCGGTGAAATTGAAATGGCCAAATGACATCTGTAAGTCCAATACATCTATCATGTGGAAAGATGTGACTAACTTGAAACCAGATGCACAAGATCCAATCAAACCTGGAAAAAAAGAGTACATCAAAATCGGGGGAATCCTCGTAAACTCCTCCTACTCAAACGGAAACTACGATCTCGTCCTCGGAATCGGCCTCAATATGGCTAACGCTGCGCCCACCTCCTCATTAAACGCCATCTTACCCTCCCATCTCACCCCTTTCACCTTGGAAAAACTGCTCGCTCGATTCCTAACCAAGTTCGAGATTATCTATAAATCTTTTTGTCGAACGGGATTCGATAAGAAGCTTGAAGAAGTTTATTATAAACATTGGTTGCATACAGATCAGATAGTGACGTTGGAGCAGGAGGGAGGGACGAGAGCGAGGATTAAGGGCATTACGAGGAATTGGGGATTGTTGAGGGCGGAGGAGTTGGGATGGGAGGATAGACCGACAGGCAAGATTTGGGAGTTGCAGAGTGATAGTAACAGTTTTGATTTCTTTAAGGGGTTGTTGAAGAGGAAGACTTAGGATTTGTTGAGAGGTTGACTGCGGGCCAGAAATACTTTATCAGATCGAATAGAATACTCTTTCTCTTTCTTTCTCTCCTTGTATCACAAAGTTGTTGGAATATAATCGGTATTAGATCTCATCTACCATTTCCATCCTCAGAAGGTTCCTGCTCTGAAGAAAAATCCTTTCTCATTTCCAAATCTGATCGTCTGTCTCTCTTTTCCTCTTATTCGTCATCCATGCCCCAAGTGAGGCGGCTACTCTCTTTTCTGAGTGTCCTTTCATGTTTCGAGATTTAATGTATTATATATATGCTTGCGTTAAAATTTAATATTTACTTTTACTGTCCTCGAAAGAAAGAAAAAAGTGCCTTTAAAGAGAAAGAGAGGCGTTCAAAAAGAAAAGAAAGAGGTAGGAGGGAAAAGGTGCGCATATGTTCTACTCAGAAAGCGATGTGAATCATGTGAATGTGATATTGCGGTTTCTGATATCAAAGCCAAAGGAATAAGTGTATTTCCTGCTCCGTGATCGGACAAAGTCTTGTCGTTTCCCCACGTTGGCACATTTTCTAACAATTTTTCATCCACAGTCTTCAGTATATATCTTCCCCCTTCATCGTCTTGGAATAATCTTTACATCTGCTTAACTGTGAAGTAGATGCTATGGCCGAGTCAATCTGCATAATCGGAGCAGGCATCACTGGCCTCACCACAGCACTTGTCCTCTCATCCTCCCCAAAGCAACACCATATCACAATCATCGCTCGAGATCTCCCCGGTGACCTGGGAACCAACTGGGCAAGTCCATGGTATATTTCCTCCCTAATACCCATCTCTATACTTACACCTCCAAGGGCCGGCGCCGTATTCCACCCACAAGCCACTACCTCAAAACTCAACCAAGAAATGCAGATTAATTCATTCAATTACTACTGGAATCTCTCTCAAACCCAGTCTGAAAGCGAAACGGGGGTTAAGAAGTATTCTATGAACGAGTATTTTGATGATCTCTCTTCCTCCGACGAGGAGAATATCTGGTATAAATCACTCATGCCTGATTATCATGTTATGCATCAATGTGACCTTCCCGAAGGGGTTTCGTTTGGAGTTAAATACACGACTGTGGCAATGAATCCCTCTACTCTTTTGAAATGGTTAGAGGAAAAAGTATGCTCAAAAGGCGTGAAATTCCTACGTCAAGAAGTTAAGTCTCTCGACGAAGCGAGAAAACTTACGGATATGAAAGTGGTGGTGAATGCTTCTGGACTTGGAGCCAAAGACCTTGCAGGAGATGAAACTATGGTGTCTATTCGTGGGCAGACGATGTTTATCAAATCCGATTTTGAGGAATTAGTGATGCGAGAAGGGCAGGAATATACGTATGTGATTCCTCGTGTGGGATCTGGAGGGGTTATTTTAGGTGGTATTAAATCTGACAGGTTGGATGGAGAGGTGGATGAGCAGTTGAAGCTCGATATTTTAAAGAGGGTCAATCAGATTACGAGGGGCGCTTTTGAGGGCATCAATTTGCACGAGGTGGTAGATATTGTGGGGTTTAGACCGGGGAGGAAGGGTGGAATAAGGGTGGAAAGAGAGGAGAATACGGTGCATGCTTATGGGAATGGAGGAGCGGGGTATATTTATTCTTTTGGTGTTGCGGAGGAGATCAGAAGGCTGATTGAGGGGTGAAAGAGTTCGTGGTTATAGATATTTCTAAGAGCTCGAGTCGACTTTGAAAGCTCGGAGATTATTTTCTACACGACAATATTTAAATATAAAGACAAAAAAAAGGTATGAGTATTATCTTAGTAAAAATGACTATGATATAGCAGACTGCTTTAAAGAAAAGATATGTGATAAATATATAATGTTAGGCTTCTTTATAATTACATAAAGTGAATTGGATGCATGGAGGCATTAGTGTTCCAAGTTGGACTTGAGGCGAGTTTAGACTCTGACTTCAACTCGCCTTATACAAGTCCATTTGATCTAGAGTTCGAGTCGGATTGCGTTTATATCAAGTTCGAGGATATATTTTTGGGGATGACTGAGGACGCTAATAGCATGTAAAATTAGTAATATTTTGAAGGTATTTTCCAAAAAAGAATCTAACATTATCTGCTAATATTTATCTTCTTTTTTCTTTAGTTAAATCACGCATTACACATTCAAATTTACATATATACAAGATATTGGAAGTTATAATGTCTATTACCCCGCCATACCCCTGAAATGGCTGACCCCCCTCTGTAAATTACTAGCTATTTATATACGACTTATAACTGCAGCACGCTATTATTAATATATTACTACCATGGATTCAGGTCCAACTCGAACTCCCGAGCTAAGTTAAACGATGCTCCGATGGATGTAAGGAGAAGAACCAAATAAGAAGTCTAGTAAGTTAGACAATATGAACAGAGAGGATAACTCATCAGAAAATACTTTCTCGCCATCCTCAGCAGATTCCTCCTTCACCAACCAACTTCAATAATCACTTCTTCATATTCTTCATTCTTATACACATTTGCTAATCAATAATCAAAATCGCTTCCTTCACCAGTCCTTTCAACGTCTTAGCAGTCTTAACTCATATGATTGCTGGCTATGTCTACGGTGTAATACCCACAAGGAGCCAGTCTCCTTTCCAATTCCCCTCCGGAATCAGTATGCTCTCATTACATCAAGCCAACATCCTTTAGCCAAAGCCTGCCGCCAGCCTCACACAATCCGACCCCCTCACCTCCTGCCTCTCCTTCTACTTCGGATCTTGCTTCGCCCCAAGCGGCCCCTAATGGTCGTTGAGGGCGCTACTATGATGTGGATCCTATGAATGATGGTATGTTTTTTCTTGTAGTTGGTCATATGAACTTGAAGCTAATCGATCTCATAGTTCCTGCAGCAGGCCAGGCGGTTCTAGCTAAGCCGTCCAATATTTCTCCTCTAATTGATTGTTCGACTGCTTCCTCCCCCTTCCACTCTCGATTTACAAAGGATCGATTGATGGCTGGCTTCTTGTGCCACTTATATCTTCCAGGAAAGCCAGTGTCATGTGTCTGCGTAGATTCTTCACGCGCATTGCGATCTAAAATACATCTTTCTTTCGTCGGTCAAGAATGGTTCATGAGATGGCCCCATGGGAAGGGTTACGGGTACATGGATATGATAGAAAAAGGGTACAGCATGGGGGCGGAGCGAGGAGCACTTGGGTTCCGAGGGAAAAGAGGTGATCTCAAAAACGTATTTCATTCCCTCACCAGAGGAATTTGGAAATTCAAGCTTGGAGGAATTTTCTACCTTGTTGTGTATCCGCCTGCCTTGCCGAGCTCTTATCGGTTCCAACATCATCCTATTTGCAAGCATTCTCTCACTCCTTCATTCCTCTCCTTGGATCCTATAAAGAGTCAGCGGTTACGAAACACCTTCGTTTTAAGGATACCCCACTCTTGTTATACGGTCCTGAAAGTCAGTCCCGCTTACTCACTTTAGCTGGTGTGTAGGCTGTTTTCTTAGAGGCCTAAATTCTGACCTATTCGCCGTTGTTTCATGGCTTTGTGTTGGGAATGAGGAATGGCTGTTAGCTATTTCAGCCGCATCCGTAGTAAGAATTCAGTGCTGACATGAGGCTGACCCGGAGAACAAACACACTGAACGCTAAATCCTTCATCCTAAGAAGCTTATTATAATATATTGAAAAAGGCCCTAACCCATTCCTAAGGCTCCTATGTCTGTCTGGATTATTGAAGTTTTTCGTTATGGTTGCATGAGCTATTCTAATATTTCTACTATTAGAGAATTATCATGATGGAAAACCCTTATATTTTTAGTGGGACTGAAGTGGGCAAAAAAAAAAACATTAGTTGGCATCTTTGTTTTATGGGATATTTTGTTGTAAAATATGCCCTGCTCAGTCGAGAGAAGGCAGCTTGGCAGGCGAAATCCAATCCTCTCGCGCAGCCCATGGTCTTTCGAAGTTCTTTACCTTTTTTTTTAATTTATAAAGCAAGCACTTATTGGCTTTGATTTCATATAATAGGGGCAGATTGTATCGAGAAGATATTTGAGTGTTTGTAATGATTCAAAGTGGCGCTAGTCCTATTGTTTATCTCCAAGTTAAGTTGTTGGTTTGCTCTCTCCTTGGCAGTTCTACCCGCTGATATCTCAAGCCACTACATAGCCCTTTGCTTTGCAATGCTTGCCCCGCTTGAAAGCCGTTTTGTTGACCCTTTCTCCTTTGAATAGGATGGGAGCATCTCTATCAAGAGATGAGGTCAACATATTATATCTCTCGATCCTCGACCTTTAGCCAGGTCAAATTTATTGCCTTAAAAGGCAGAACCAACCAATTTCCCCGGCGCCAACAGATCTAATAGAACAGGGGTTTGTTGGTCCATCTGATACAAGTGATATACCAACTTTCTTTCGTCTTAAAATATTCTCACTTTAATATACAAACACACTCATTCAAAGGTCCATAGCTGTCACAACTTTGGTCCAATATCCATCTTGAAGCAGTCCCATCCTCTGTCGATACCTTCTCTACTCAAACACAATACGGCAGGCAGGCATAATCTTGCTTTTTCTGTGCTCGAATCAACCCGAGCAACAGTCATCGAATATATACATCTTAGGCAGCAGGCTGCTCGAAGTTGCTTCCATCATAACACGCCCTCTGTTTTCGGAACCATCGAACTTTCACCGACATATCGGGTGGACACAATCCCATATCGAACTTCTCGAAAGCAACTTGTATCAAGCTTTCTTTCGTTGATACATACCTTGATCGCAATATCACTTCGTCAATCAAACCACATTACATACCCACATAATTCTCACAGCAAAGCTTGCTACCCTTTCTTCATCCTCTCCTGCCTCTGGGTCACATGGGCAATCGTGAACGCGAGAGAAACATCATCAGCAATTGTACTGTAGCAAGAAGCTATCGTCTTTCTGTTGTTATTTTCTATCAATAGCCCGATTCCCTACGGCCATTTTCCAACTCGGACAGTTTTATAATTGTGGTTCGCTCCTTTTGATTTAAGTTCAAGCGATTAATCGAACTTCGAACTCCTTCTCATCATGGCTATGCCGGCTGATTATAAGGGTAGATTCGGCAAGCGCGAAGACTTCAAGCAGCAACAATATCAGCCCAACTACCTCGACGAACAAAGGGCAGCCCTTCGTGGAAGTTTAGAAAAAGAAAAATATTTCGAGATTAGAGCATCCGCAAGAATACACGTCAAATCAGCCACCTGGTTCTCCATCCACGAACAAATCGAGGTTATAGGATATCGAAAACCGGTAATTTTCGACAACTATTGTAGAGTAAAAAAAGAGACCAAAGCATCCAAGAAGAAAAACAAGCTCAATGACCACTGGATGCATGCACAAGCTATAGATTTCTACGCCACATTTGTACAATTTCAAAAAATAGGTATCATTTGGGTCGGCCAAAGGAATTCAAAACAAACCAAAAGGATAATCGCCAGGTTTGGGAGGATATTCTCTATTTGTAACCTCTGCGGCGCGCCGCGTAAACAATTCTCATCAAAGGTACCGTTCCAGTGGACCTCTCGTCGGTTGAAGGCGGCATTCAGAAGGGGTATAGCAGAGCTCGATATTGACGATCCAAACGATCCAGAGAGTATGACAGAGGATCCTACGGAAGAGTTGAAGAAAACCGAAGGGCATTTATTAACAGCGGGTACAGCGGAAAAATTTCTGAGGCAGAACTTCAAGAATAGGGCGACGAGGAGACTTGGAAAGTGGGCGAAGAAGGGCTTTGAAAGTGTGACAAGATACAAGAAGGGCAAGATCCCAATTCGCGACCTTGAAAATGACGAGGTTCAATACTACGACAAAGCCTCTGGTGAGTTTGCTTTGCGAAGAGCTGATTACGCATTGAAATCCGGTATACCACCATCTAAGAGAACTCGCGTGTTCAGACGAACATATGCCACGTGTTGGATCCCTAAAGGGAACTCCTTCGATGGGAATGCTCCGAAACATGAAGATTTGGTTACCCTTAAGGTTCTGGCTCGTACAGCGCTTAATGTATCAGACGAAGACAGGTGGAAGGCCGAGAATCGCGTCTCTTTCTGGTACAAGAATAATGGACAGCCGCTTCATATACCAGCGAACATTAACGACTTCGAAGGTCTCATCAAGAGTGTCTATGGCATCGCTATGGCGGGCCGCCAATTTGCAGAGTTACGGAACGACCTGCCTGCTTTGGAACAAGCACATACCAATGAAGCGGATCCAGGAGAAAAGGTAAACAAGAAGACACTCGTCGACGACAATAAAGCTGTAGCAGCGACGCTACTTACCGATCTACAAAAGGCCTTTAACGAGACGCCTGATGAATATGATGAGGCAGAATTCTTTATGACCGAATGGGAGAGGGACTGCTGGAAGGGTGACGATATTGGGACGATTGGCAAGATGTATCAAGACAGGCACGAAGCTATACAAAAGAAAGCTGCCCAGAAATACAAAGATGAATTTGGGGGCACGCCGGTCGTCCCGAGTTATCGTGCTGCGCGGACTAGAGCGGCTCACGGCAACTCGAATTCCCGTTTCAACTAAGCATTGCCATATTCTGATTCTCGTGCTTGACCACCTCGGATAGTTGCTTTGAGGAAGTGATTGGTTTTTTGCTTAATGTTTTGCTTGTTGTTTTGCTTTCAACCTGTCTTTCTTTTTTTGATGGTTGGCTTTATAACTCAAACGGGGTTGGTGTTCAGGAAGGCGTCTAATAGACTGTGGGGAGGGAAGGTATGATATTAAAAGTAGTTTGGAGGTGGGAATGCAACACAATTGTATAATAAGACCAGTACTAGGAAAGGGAGGGAAGGGCGCAAACAATCGAATAATTAAAGCAAAGAGCAGACCGAGTGTATATTAAGTATAAGGGGTGAGTATCTGGTATGTTGTTCTCTCCTACTAACTCCATATAGAGAAGGAAAAGCACAACTTCAAATGTATTTGGAAATGTGGACAGGAGAACCTTGCGGTGTTACTTCACTGTTCCTTCGCTGCTCCTTCTCTGTTCAATGGTGTGCTGTAACTGCATTACGACAAGTTTATGTTCCCACTCGGGAAAGATTTTGAAGGTATCGATCACTGAGTAGATCGATTTCAAAGGGAGACACTATGCAGATGCAGCAATACGTATTTATGCAGACGAAGTAATCCATTCATTCATTCACGCTAAATTCGATTAGACTAATTACTCTGCCGCTTCCTATTCTCCCTCTGTCTCTGCTCCTTCGCAACCGTCCTTCTCCTTTTCTTCCACGCCCTCGTCGAATCGCCCCTATGTTCATAAAACCATTTCCCAAAATCGCTGTCGGGGGCCGTTTCCTCTTTGCCACCGCCATGCACATTTAGAGTAACTTTCTCTTTGATGGGAGAACTTGCTGGCTCGTCTTCTCCTTCGTCACCTTTGTTTTCAGTGTGCCAGATGAATCGTTTGTGGGTGTGAGCTGTGTCGGGTGTGGGTGCTGCGCTGCGGAGACCTCGGTGCTCGAATTCTCGTTGGGTGAAGGGTGTTAGAGGCATTTTGTTGAGGTTTGCCTCTTCTTCGATGTCTTCATCGTCGGGGCCGAAAAAGTTGAAGGTTATGGGCGTTGTTCTGGGAAGTGGATCGGTAGCATCGGTTTTGGGCCTTTTGTAGAGCGCTTCGAGGGGATGCACTTCGGTGGCAGCTAGTTTGGTAGTGGTAATGTTTGAATCTGGAATTGTAATGCTTAGTCCGGATGAGGATTGAGGGCGTGAGATTTTGGGTGATTCGATGATGATGCTTGGGGTTTGAGGTAGCATCATAGTTAATTGTGTGGGTTTTTGTTTTTTGACTATTTGTTCGGGCTCTTCCGCAGATGAATCTAAATCCGAATCTGAAGATACCAAGGAAGTATCATCTGAATCATCCTCTTCTGGTGACTCTGAATCTGCAGATGTAGTCTCACTCCTCTTTAATGCCTTCGTTTGCTTAATATCAACATCATGTTCTAACTCGCCCTCAGATGATTCCGAATTTGCATAGTCATTCGCCGCTGCCTCCACTTCCTCAATATCAAAATCTCCTTCCGAATCTCCCTTTGATGAACTCTTCTCTTCGGCTAAAACTTTCTGCTTGGAATCCCGATCAACTTTTGCAAGCCTTTGCTTTGGAGGAACAAGTTCTCTAGGCGTCTTCTTGATTGCTTCCTCGATCACATTCCCATCTTCATCTACCCACCCTTTCCCCTCCACAAATCCAGCAACGCTCTTTAACTTCGTGGATGGAGAAGGCCCCCTTAAGAATGTAGCATATTTCACGCTTTTAGAAAACTCATGCACGACCATATCCTTCGCATCCCTCCTTCGGGATTTCCCACCAGCTATCGCATCCGAAGTTTTAGCTTGTATCTTAGCAGCAACATTCGGAGGCAAGGAGGTTTTGAACAAGCATTCTGGTCCCGTGGTATATTTCGACTTGACTACGATCTTTTTGGTGTCTTTCGGATCTTTCCTAGCTTTCCCTAGCGCAGCAGATGGTGTTGTCCACCCTCTCTTGACTTTGCGATCCCTCAATTCAACAGCAGGTATTACTTCTTCGCCTCTTTTGCGCTTCTTCGACGGACCCTTCCATTCCTTCTTTGACTTTTGTGGGTTTTCTGATACCCCGGCAGGAGCTTGATCCTTTGCAGGCCTTGCTGTCTCGACTTGAACTTTAGTGCCTTTCAAGATTGATCCATGGAACCTCTTTTTGATCTTATTGGCGTCCATTGTAGGCAGTTCGACGAAGCCGTATGCTTTCTCGGGGAACGTCTGCAGTGAGTGGTAAGAAATGTTTCGCGCATTAGGAAGAATCGATGGATGTACGATTGTCGTGAGGAGGTTAGGATTGAGCGGTGTAATGTGAAGTCTTGTGTATCCCGCTGGTTCGTTTAGAACCGGAGGTGATATGCTGGATGCCATGGTGTCGCCATATAAATAATTTCGATACCAAGTAAAGATTTGACCTTTTGTTTTGGCAGGGGCGGCTAAAGTGCGGCGCTTATTTTATTTAGCCTTTTTTTTTTTTTTTTTTGGACACACATCAAAATTGAAACTTAGTAAACATACAATCAATCTTGGAAAGGCTCTCTTCACAATTATTTCAATATCTGTTCTACTTTCAGGGAGACAGCATAAGAATTATGACTTGAAGTCTACAGCTTTTCGGATGTGATGAGATGACGAATCATCACTCCCAACACAAGCTTAAAACAACACCTTAACTTTCTCTTGAGCACATTAGCTATAGCCTTGCAGGCTCAAGAGTGAGGAGACTTTTTCGAGTTAAATATCATTGCACTGTCTCTGTTCCTTCGTGTGCCATGATCTTCAGCCTTCCTTCGTCATAGTTCTTGTCCTTGATCGCGATCGAGCATCCTGAGCAGCCCAAATCCAGTTGGAACGAGCAAAGTTGTGAAAAATGTTACTTGGCAATAAAGTTGCCCTTTGTTTCTTGAGGAGTTCTGACTTTTGTCCAAAATAAGAAATCGCACCTAGCTATACCTTCAGCTACTCAACTCGCAACTTCCTTAATATGGGAACCCTTAAGTAAGGTATTTTATATGGAACGATCACTCTATTCCTGTCTCGTCTTCAATATACTCCTCCTCTATCTATTAATATCAACCTATTCACACCAGTCTGCATTAGTATTATATTTACCTTCTCCTTTGTTATTCCATGAGCAGGACGTTGATTCTTTCCAAAATGTCCTCCCAGTTTTCCTCAAATCCTCCAGTACCCGTTATTAACATGCCAACACCTCACAGCTCTCCCTCTATAATCCGCGGTCCTGGTCTACATAACCCTTCACCCATAACCCTCGCATCACGCACCCCCATTCACACGCCATTGCGAGTTAATTCAGGGGACGTATTCAGTACTCTGTTGACAAATTCAAATACAGCGAGACATGTTAGAACTCCACCACTCGCCGACTCCCAAGCTCTGTCTCCAGTACATCCAAAACCAGAATATCGCAGCTATTTTGAGCTCCAAGGACGAGGCTCTTCTTCGGCCACCCGAAGCCGTGCCATCCAGGCTACTTCACCTTCCGATCACTTCTCTTCGCCATCATATCTGAGTCCGAGTCTCGGATCACGCTCTTCTGCTGGATCATTCCATTCTTCAGATAGCGGTCAGAATCCATGCAGCACGGATAGTGGGTCATTCCTCTCTCCTCCTTCAGATCAGCCTGATTACGATAACCCTCCTTACAAGCCAAGGCGAGGAAGCTCCGATAGCTTGACCATGATCCGACGACCGAAGAGGTCGAGAACGGAACCGCAAGATAATGACCAAAAACCAAGAATGCAGCACCATAGAAAGCACAAGTGTCGGGGTAAGCATAGTAAGCACCATAAACGAAGAGTTAGAATGGAAGAGCACCGGAATCAGTCTTATTGGTGGCTCCCAGGTTGCCAGTTGGGAAGAATGAAGCAGCTTTGTGCTGGCCATAAGCATAGGTCTGTCAGGTCCATGCGCAACCATCTCGCTAAAAAGCTTATGGCCCAGCCTTCACCCCCCCTTATCACGAGACGGTGGAGCTCAGTGGAGATTAATACGCATTGTCATTCCCAGAATATTGATAGACAACGATCTGCGACTACCGCAGTGAGCAAGCCACTAATTCAAGTGCCATGCAACCAAGACGGCAAGTCCTCAGTCACACCCTTGACCGAGCAGTATCAAGATTTCACTCGTAGTGCACATCATGACATCGTCCGAACCGTCCGTAGGAGATTGACGAGTAGAAAAGTGCTTCCTAGAATCGCGGCTCCTGCTACGATCACGTTAAGGCGGGCAAGTGAAACGACAAGTGTCAGCACAGGAACAGAGGAGTTGATATCTCCACTGAATGGTCGGAATTCCGAAGAAATGGTTCCTTTGGCATCATTTTCGCCAGCTTCTTGCAGTCAAAGACGTTCTTCTGCTGCGTACTTGATCACCACTGAAGATATTGATTCAGTTACGGAGTTAATATACAAAAACCTCAAAAAGAACTTTCACCACCACAAGCGGATTGATTCAACCCCTCGTGCTCGTGACACAATGTTATCTCCGTCAGTCGGGAGGAAAGGTGCTGTGGTCAATACATCATTACCAACAGACGCTTCTGTCACAGTAACGGACGTCCAAACGATTCCCGCTAGATCTGATGATTCTCTAAATTATCTTCAAGTTGCTACTGCAAGCCTTGGGGAGTCACAGTCGCTACAGAAACGGTCGAGCACACAACAAAGTATCCACGAAGTTATTTGGGAGGGACGTGGCTCTCCCAAAAGCGGAGGCTCAGTAACAGATGAAGACCATGGTACTAGGAATGCATCTGCATCCAACAGTTCATCCCACCAAGGAACTCCAAGCCCCAATGCAAGTCCCGAACAAATTACACCCAAGCAACTAGGCCATCCACAACCGCGGACAGAAGGCAGTGGTGCTTTCGATCCAAAAAATTCCCGAGCATCTATCAGCGAATGGTCTTGGCGATGCTCTCCTGTAGATGAGCCTGTTGTTGCCAATTCGTCCGATTCAGAGTTGGCTCGAGATGCCTTCTGCGAAGAAACCACCAAAAAGGATAGCTCGATCAGTTTTGTGACATACGCATCACCACAACCTAAACGACTAGAGGTTATCTCATTCCCACCGCTACCGAGGAAGATGACTATTGAGTGGTATTCTCCTCTTCCTGACATCACTGCTCCATCACCTTCCCCGCCTCCTCTTCAACGCCCTCAGTCCCCGAGGTCTCTTTATGGTGCCGGCATTGATGCATGTGTAAGTGTCTCGGAACCCAGCCTCAGAAGACATAAAACCACCGAACAGTTACACTCAAAGGAACCAAAACATGGAGGTGAGTGTTCTGCCTCAGAACTCGAAACTCGCCGGAAGAGTGTAATTAAAATGCACCCCAAGGCCTCCGCCCGAGTTGGTATATCTTCTACGATGGGATGCTCTATTGGTTCAAGTTCTGGGGCTAGGCGAAGTAGTGCAAACAAGAGTCTACTTGGTTGGAAGCGTGTCACAACCATCGACAATCCCCACAAAGGTGAGCGTGAGGGCGTCTGGGTCAAAGCTCGACAAGACTCTCGTTGCCCAGCTCCGAAGGATTCTTCTCCAGAAGAAGACTATTCCGAGGAATCTTGTACAACAACCATGCCGCCGAGTCGTGACAAGACCCCAACACCAAAGCCTGCAGTTGATAGAATGTCTCCGGCCAGAATGAAATCTCCACCACCTTTGATGTCTGACTTCAGAAGTATCTATAATATGGTCACCGGGAGTGTGAAAGCGGGAGAGCCTTGTAAAGCGGATCGAGAACCGCACGACTGCGATGATTGTGCCAAAGATCCGAGGCTAGACGTAGATTGGATTGAATGAGGGGGAAACAAAAGACTATTCGATAGAAATAATTAATTCTCGTCTTTGACCTATTGCATAACCTATAATAAATGCCACTCTCTTCCCTCATTACCTCATATATGTATATCATTGCAGTAATCATCTTGATGAGAACCTTTATCCCCCAATTTCCCCCGTTTAGAATATCAATCAAGCATCACATCTGCCAATTCTAATTATTTCTGCATACGAGCTAGGAAATAATGGGAGTGTATCTATTGTATTTAATTGAGTATGGTGTCAATTTCCAAAAAAAAAAATAATAAATTATGAGCGAAGAGATACGTTCATTGTAATGAGCTTTTACTTTTTTATTCAACGAATGTCTATTTTCGAACCAAATAAGAGATAAGGTCCACCTCTCGTCTTTTCATTTTCTGAACAGTACATAGGCGAAAATGATTATAGGGAGCGGTGAGAGATAGGAAAAGGAATGAATACTTTTTTAAGGGGAGGGGAGTTAAAATGGCTTCGTTGACTTACTGAATAGATTCATCGTCAGCCCCTGTGGGACTTCGCAAGCGTCATCTTTGCTGGACATTAGAGTATTTGGGAATTTGATATATATCAAATATGTATATGGCTTGCTTTACGACTCTAAGGTCAGCCTCAAACTTGAAGAATCGAGGGAGCACACTAGGCGTCTCTTCAGCTAGGGAAGAGGGAGGGAAGGGATTTGCAGGGTCAGTCTTCATTTATCTCTATTTAGACATTTTCCTGTTCAAGATAGTTAATCTTAAGGTTCTGGAATTATGTGAAGGAGAATCGTATGTGACTGTGGTAGTAGGGGATATTTGACAGACGGCAAGGCTAACTTTGCAGATGTAAGAACTTCGTGCAACCTTAAGTGTTCCTTGCTCATGCCGAAAAGAAAGAAAGAAAGAAAGAAAGAATTGCAATCACGTTATGAAATCCACTTTAAAATTCCTCAAAGCGACTCTTTGGATGACAATGAAAATCAACCGTGTGGCAGGATTCTCGAGGCTTCTGTGATGCCATCCTGATGGCCTCTGTCTTGAGGCCAAAATTCATATGGAATGGAAGGAAAGTGGAGGGGGAAACATTGTCTTACACATGTAAATTAATGATTGATATTTCGAGACGATAATTGGTCGAAATCAGAAATCCAGTGATCCCAGTTATCCTACCTATAACGAGATCCTCGGAAAATACATTCTGGAGTAATCATAGTTGATAGGTAGATCGATCGGAAAGTTCGAAAGCGTTACGCAAGGAACAAATCCTGAGCATTCCAAGAGCGGGGAAACTCCTACAACTTCCACCCAATGTCCTTCTATAGCACTCTCGACAGATGAGTGCTTCCTGCGTTCTTTAATCGCCATAGGGAACTGTTCATAGCCTCAACGGTTGCGTTTTGACCTTGTCAAATTCGGTAAAGCATGCAACTATTGCAATATTGAATGGATGATTTGGGGAGGATTGTGCGATGAGTGGAGGATAAATGCCTATAGAAGTTCATCAGCAAAAAGTGTTGAATCTCGCATTAAGGATTTGAAGGAAGATTACAGGTGGGATAAGACATACTTTACGGAAGCTGAGTCTGAGCGAAGTCTGAGGATGGGGAGGAGAAGTCCTGTCTATTCCGTCTTGCTAATGAGGCTTCCAGTACACTTCGGTCCGAGCAAGCCTCGTTCAATGCGGGTATCCTTTCGCTCCGCTGCTGCTTAGATAGGCAATGCTATTAGGCGGAAGTCCAAGAGCCATTCCTCTGTGCATTGTGAGACCTGTTGGACCCACAATGTAATTACAAGACTGACCTGGATTCGGTAAATCTCTTCCCACATCTCTATTTCAGGGGGAAGATAAGATACTTCTCAAGGGTACGATGTTTGTTGTCACTGTCAACTAAGTGGTGGGTCGAGGAGAGGATTATGAACGTGAGTGGGAGAGAAGCTAGCGCTTGTTAGTAAGCAAGTTTAGAAACATCAACTTCATCCTTCACACTCGACCTACTAGCTACTACTATCCATCCATTTTGGCAATGCACTAAGTATTCTATTTATTTGAACTACATGAGGCGGAGCTCAATACTCAACGAGTCTCCTCTGTCTGGAAATAAACAACACTGGAACTCGATTCTAGGCCTCAAGTCTCCAAATCGATCATTGCTGTGCCGTTTTCCTGTTTCACTCCTTCCTATACCTCACTACGCCGTATTCGCTCAACCGATTCCAACACTTTTCGCCATCTGCTTCAAGCATTTTCAACTTTTAACCTTGCTTCGCGAGATCTGCCCCAATCTCGTCCGACTTACTAACCCTGCGGACGAATTGCTGTGCGGTACGCTCGTTCTAGAACCTAGAACATCGAATTACCGATCCTATCAGCCTATTATTCAAGTCTGCCTTTGAATCCATCAGGCCTCGCATTTCAGAGCTAATGGTTTGGCCCCAGAAATAACTTCTTACCAGGCTCAGCAATTCACGGACCACATGAAGCAGCGAAAAGGAAGGATATCCTTCCTGATAGTGCTATTATTTTGGCTGTAAATCATTTGAACTGTTGTCCATGCTGAACGCAGACAAGGGTTGAGCGAGATTCAGTACAAACATGCAGCATTAGTATTCCCAAATTTTCAGACGAGATATAGGTTCCAGATGGCAGTGTTGGAAGCGTCTTGGAACATCACCTGTTACTCCTCTACCTATACTTAGTGTGGTCGCAACCTGTATTGACCTGGCCATTGTCTCTGTCTAGTAACCCCGAGACATTCATTGATTGATTTGATGACCTCGGCCTCAAGCACGCTTACGTTCATCATACTTACCAACAGTCAGCCCAGTGTCTGGTATGTTTTCCAAATTTCAATCAATCCCTCTGAAGTGCAGTGCTTCTTATTCATCTTGTTCTTCGGTTTTCATGCCGTAAATTCCTATGGAATGTTTCGAACTGTTTTAATCAGGCGAGGCTGAGTGAGCGAGATATAAATTCGAGGAATCTAGTGGACTGCAGCGTTTGCTAGCATGCTACAGTCAATCGATCCATGCCATTGTCGAGGGTTAACTACCCCATTCAGTTAAGTGGGAACTTTTCGCGCCAGGATTATTTGCCCCTCAACATTAGGAGCCGCAAACGGCGACCGAACTTGAAACAGAGTGAGGAGCACAGCCGTGGAATAATTCAAAGATCTCATTCATACCGGCAATGTATATATACGACTGGCAAGGCTATATTCATCAGGGCCAAAAAAATCTGACATTCAAATCACAAAACGTCAAGACTCCAATATCAACCACACATATCACCAGCCCTCTTTAATCCGAATTCTATTTCTTGGGCATTGATTGCCTCATAGCTTCCACAATCAAATACCGCCCTGCTCCAAAACTCTCCAGACATGTCCTACAAAGTTTACATAGTTGATTTCCTGGGGCGATCCGGTGGGATCTTTGTTGAGACTGAGGAAAAAGGACTCGAGAGCGGTTACCTATTTCAAGTCATCGGAGACATCCAGAACGGAACAATCCATTCCCACAAAGAAGCCCGAAGACCCGTTAGCGCTAGCAAATTTATTGGCACTGTATCGATCTCCAACTATCCAGAAATCAGAATCATCTGCGACAATATCACACCGGAACCGAGCATTGATCCGTATGGAGCCTCACGGCGGTGCCAGGAGTGGACGAAGCAAGTGGTCGACGTTCTGTTCTCTAGAGGCATTCTGCAACGCCCGAATCCCATGGCAGTTCCTTTACGTCGGTGGAAGAGGATTGATCAGTGCGAGTCTCCTTTGTCTGCAAACCTTACATTTGATTGGCCTGGGATACGGCAGGGTGGCCTGGCAGCTTTATGATGTAGATTAAAAAGTTTTGGATATGAAAACTGGCTTTCGGAGTTCATCGGTGGGAATGGAGTCTTGGAGAAGGATTTGAAGCATAGCTCGTCCACTACTAAAATGAATTATCAAATTATGTACCCTACAGTATTCCTCATATTTTCATGTCGACTGCTGGTTGATCAGACGCTTCATGCACACGTAAAAGCAGAAATCTTGATGATCCCTTTCCTTTATTTGTTTAAGCAGATTTTATCCCTTTTAATAACAATCGTTTGCCATTATTATCTGCGAAAGTTCGCATCTACAGCTACGAGGAGTCGTCCTCGAGTCTATCCCAAAATTCCACTCAGGAGGTGTGTATCTCAAAGAGGCTCAAAATTCTTTGTTACCGGGTATACAATGGATTCTATCCAGTCGGCGAGAATGAGTTATCAGCAGGATGGAGGAAGGGGCAATCCTGATTTATTTTCCCAACTACCGCCACCTCTGCAAACGCTGAGATTGTACACTGAGAGTAATCAGTGAACACTGGTAGATTGCCACTGAAAGACCGAAGTCTCAACCATCTCGTCACGTGTATTTCTCAAAAGACCTTTTCAGCGACCCTTTGCTGAAGGCAAGAAAACTGCATTGGTCTAAGCCACGCAGAAGAGTTCAGGTTTCTGTGCTGCGAATTGAAATGCTAAGCCACTCGTATTGCCCGTAGATTGAAAGGATCACACAATACAATCATACTGATAACTTTTTCAATCATTCGTCGCCTCCTGGGAGCGCCACTTACTGTATATGAATTGAGATGTCTGAAGTAGCTTCTGCTCCATTGCTCCACCGGCATACTGTTATACTGTCAGGTGAAATTATCACGACAATCATATTGACTTCCGAGAGTCATCCCTTTTCTCGGCAGTCTCCTTGAGAGAACATTTTAATCCACGCAAGCCGCGTCTGAACTCTAAGCAGAGCTCAAGATGTTCTGGGCTGAGCATAAACTGTAAGTTCCATTTCAATCACCTCTGCACAGTGTAGCATGAAGAAACAAGACTAACTCCATCTTAGAACGGTGCAAGAGCGCCGCTCCGGCAACGTCTGCATGATCTATGTCTACTACCTCGAAAAAACCACCGGCGGCAACATCGAATGGATTGAGATAACAGGACATCCTGACAAACCTGACATGTCCACTGTCATCCACTCGACCGGGTGCGAAGAGAACAAAGTCCCCAAGGGCCTCCACGGCGACGGCAAATACAATCGCGAATTCCTCGGCGTCACTCTCCCGGTGAAAGCTAAGCACGTCATCAAGAAGGCCAATCTAAAATCCAAAGAAAACCAAGGCGAGAAATTCGGTACTTTCACGAGAGAGTTCTTCAAATATGCCCGGTTTAAAAGGTTACTGAAAGTGTGGAATGGAGATTTGAAGCTGAAAGATGGGATTCTGGATCAGGCTTGTTTTGAAATGAGACCGGATACGAGATTGATGGATTGGAAGGGGATGTGGAGGGGTCATTTGTGGAGACATAGATGGTGGTATACGAAAGAACATGCGGAACAAATCGCCAATTCGCCGGGAAACTATTCGATTCCGAAAGACGAGAAGCTGCCGCCGGATACAGGTCCGAATGATAGACATCGATTGGTGTTGAAGAATCATAAGCGGCGGGCGGATAGGATGCATAGGACGGGTGGGTGGCGCGGTATTGCCGATGATATGTATTATGATCCCAAGGGGGAGGTTAGAGATCCGTATAAGGACGACGTGGATAGTGGGACTGACACGAGCTCGGATGATGATGAGAAAAGCAAGAGCGATTGGAGGAAAAGGAAACATAGGAGACATCATGGAGGACACAGGCGTAGGAGGCGGTAGTGGTTGGTCTGGTCAGATCGATCGAATGGCGAGGTATTCCTTTGGGCTCCGATTTCGACTTGGTGAACAATCTCTCCAGGAATGGATCAACGCTCCCACGACACAATGTACTACTATTGGATCCTACTTATCATTTTCACCTTGCTTCTCACAACATTATTTCAACAGTACGTTTTTTCGAATTTCCCTTTTCCCTACCCGGTTTTATTCCCTTTTCAACTATTCCCTTTCGACTTTTCTTTCTACATGGCAATATTTCAACCATTTCGTCTCCTCTTCTTGCGTTACCCTTCTTACATAGTAGAAAGATACCTTGGCGCTTTCGATCTTGGACGGCGGACTCTCAATTTCCTTACACGTTTCTTTCAATTCTGTACAGTACATACAACTTTTACATCTTCCATATCATACCTTTTTTCTTCCACGACTTGCCTTTAACCAATTCCATGTTCTATTCGAGTTCGATATCGCTCTAATTTCCTTTTGACGATTTCTTTTCTTCCAGTCTCGCACTTGAGGCCGAGATACTCCCAGACTTGGCTTGGCTGGGCTGGGCTGCGATTCTTGGGACTTGGGAAACAGAGATCAATACTTTACTAATTATTCATCTTTTTAATCCGATTTCAGAATGACGAGGATGCGATGGTGTTCTCATGCTACCTCTTTAGTTCCTTTCGACTCATCTACCCTTCAACGTGTCCCTGTTCTTTTGTTGCATTATCGCAATATCAGAATCCCCTTTCCTTCCTCACTTCATTCTCATTCTCATACTCAGGCTCATATATTCAACCTCTTCATTATGTTCCGTCGTCCAGGGTGGTGCGCGGTATAATTTGATGTTGAAATGACTTTATTAATCTCACTGCAATTCACGCAATCTCTAAGGAAGAGCTTCATGCTAAAGTCAGCATATTTATGTTTTTCTTGCACACCGCATCTTATATTCACTTTTATGTTTATTCTCATTCTTCTCACCCTTCTCATTTCTCATATATGAGATACTCGCTTCCAGGCTAGGAATTTGTGAGGATATAACCTTCCCTTCCCATCTCTTACAAATATCTTACTAACCAATGTTTCGCATAATCCCCATCAAATGATTCATAACTCCACCCTCGCTCTCTATTCCCTTTCAATGGAGATGCTTATATTACAAGAAATCATAAACTCATTTATACCGCACCCGCATACTACCCAGCACATTTTCCCTCTTCTCACATTTTCCTGACTTTACCTAGTAACTTTTCATAACCCCTAATCATATCCATCACTTTCATCCCGCTTTCCCTTCACCTTATTTTTGCATATCGCATCCAGTACTCGGGGTACATTTCAACCTCATTCGAACTTATATTTCTGCTCTTTCTCTTATTCTCTTCGTTTCGTTCCCTTTTATAAATCCGGGAGGTATTCTCACATAGCATCTCACCTCATGTCACAATATCACATACCACTAAAAGGTGTAGGAATGAAGGAATGTCAACTAGAGTTTCCCGTTGGGAGCGCATTGCCTAATCTAGATTAGCGCGGGGTCAGAAACCTTGTGCTGCCCCTCTTCTACTAGAATAATCAATCATCAATAATAACACGAATTCTATCCAAAGGTAGATTATCGTGTCTGGCCTACTCGAATAGGTATCCCTGGTGATATCAACAAAAGGAAAGTGTCTCAACTCATCGTACTTCATCTACATACCTTACTCTACTCCTCATCCTTCTACTCGTATATATCTCAATTCACATCAATAGTATAATCAGCAGTCCATTTAATTAAATGCTGTATTAAATCTCTCTATCCTATTATCTATATCTATCTGTCTACTTCCCTTAGCTTCTCAGCTTTTTCCCATCCAGGTATAATGGCGATCATACCTCTTACCTACATTGAATCTGAAAAAGCTATCTCTTCTCTCTTACCACCTTTCTAACTTCCAAACACGCATCAACTTCTTCTCATCCCTCACCCCTCACCCAACTCCCCCCCTTTCTCTTTCTCTTTCTTTTTCTCCCCTCACGTCTCCCATCTAGAATCTAGTATCTGACATCTATCCTCTTCTTTCCTAAGAAAAACTCTTTATATTTCATGTTTATCGCTTTCTCCTACTCATTCATCACTCTTACACCCACACTTACACACCCACACATTCAACTTCTAAGACTTATAAAATTGTCACCTCTCCTTAACATAAAGACAAACTTAAACTCATCTCATCCCCTCCCCATATTTTACAAGAAATTATGCACTAACTATCATATAGTAACATCTCAACCATCGTCCTCTTTCTTTACCATTTAAAGGTCATAAGTCTTGAATTCCATTTAATTTCTTCCTGGGGCATTTCACAGTGTCAAGACATTTCGCACTTTCTTAAAGAGCCGCTGCCAAATTCACTCGCAATATTATTCAAGAGTCCAACAAAATTTGCCATTAGAACTTTCAATTCTCAACTAGCTACGCATTACTGCTTGACTTTTTACATCTCTCTGCATTATCTTTTCAAACTCTAGATCTCTGGAAATTTCTTTATGATTATGGATCCGCTAGGGAAGCAGGACCTGGAAGGAATATTGGCATTCCTTTTGAGGTGGAGCATGATGATGAACCTGTCACATGATAGATTAAGGGCCTGGAATAAATGCGTCATCGATCACTACACATTAAAATTCATGTGAAAGTGTTGAGTATTGAGATCATGCTCTGTGCTTTGAAGATCCGTCCGAGTGCGCTCATTAGTGTGTCTTAGTTTGCAGGTTGAATCAAGTCACGAGAGTGGACTTCACGAGTCATGTGAATGCATGTTTGGTAGGGCAATTGAATGCAACTGAAGGACTCTACACTGTCGACTATCTCCGAATCTTCACTATATTGCCCAGGATCCATGAGCAGATTACTGCAATGGTGTAGAAGATACTGCTGGGTTAAAACCCAAGTGACTTCTAAATCATCCTCCACCGACATGACTATCCGCTCCGGAACTCCACCCCCGAAGACCAGAACCTTCTCGACAACAGCGGCAGGAAGATATCCTGGAGCCACCGAGAGGTGGGAGTCTAGTGGTGGACTTGTCCCGCGTCGCAGCAATCCCACCCCAAAGAGTCGAAGAAGTACACGAGGGGGTTATGCAGCTTACACTCAACTTGGGCGATACAAAGCAGCCACGTATGTAACGTTGTAGACCAAGTGAAGATCCACGCTATTTTATGTGTCTAGATATTGTCATGCAATCAGGGAAGCTTCAGACTGGAGAAGGCTATCCAAACATACGAAAGACGAAGCGGTACACAATCTGCGTCCAGAGGAGCAAAGTCTCCTATAAAACCTTCTCCGACAAATTCGGGAGAGATAACCCATTCTTATAAGCTTTCTTTTGTGAGTGCCGAGAGCAAGTTATTGGGAAGGTCTTGAGGAGAGTCAGCGGCTCGTCCAGTAGTTGAGCAGGTTTTCATTGGCCAGAATTGCTTCGTCCGACATGGGAAGCCAAACTTCTGAGACAGGGACGAACCATGTGTTTGTGAATGGCCTTGCTCATGAGGAAGGCATCTGCAAAGCTTGCTTCTGCCATGCATCTTCGTAGCCGCTTGGCATTGGATAGGAAGGGGGACAGCCTTGCCATTTTGATGCTTGCAAAAATAGTAGCTCCCGGAACATGAAGTGACTTTCTTCTCTCCTTTTTGAGTTTTGACGAATTAAGAAAAGACTTGAGTGATTGATTGATTGTAAGTGCCGTAAATAGCCATACCATGTATATATATATATGTATATATGCATATGTATAAGCCTAGCAGCCAGCATAATTGCTGATCCTTTTGAGGAAGACAAAGAGTAGGAAAGGATGTGCCCCTCTTTCCAGAAGCGAAACTACCCCGCCGCGACTGACGCAGAAAAGACGCAGCGGGAAGAAAGGGCACAAAGAGCGCAGCCCGGGATTTAGGTACAGAAAGGGAAAACAATGAGATAAGCCGATTTGGTAAGAGAAACATAAAAGGACGACTATTCCCTCTTTCCCCGAAAACCACCACCACCACCACCACCAACAATCATCACGAGAAATCTTCAAATCCACCAAACAACAAACAACTTCAACAAACATCCACCCAACACAACCAACTCAATACCTTCATAATGGCTGACTGTGATTGCTCCGGACAGTCAGGATGTAGGCTTCCCTTTTTACTTTCTTGCAGCAAAAGTTTATATGCCATAAGAGAAGACCATGCTAACAAGATCCAATAGGCACCTGTGATTCTGATTCATGTGAATGCTCCAGCTGCAAATAAACAACCCCATCCACGATCGCCATCTCCATCTCGATTCCTCTCCTAGACACATCCGCGGCCCTCTTTTTGATGCGGACGAGCAGCTAGTGCCAGGAAGGGTTTCGCTCTTGCGATTGCGTGAAAGATATTCGTCAACGTTGGAATTCTAATGGGGGTTGGAAATGATATGATACCAAGGGGGTTGTGGTTGACGGTTTATTGTCATTCATTAGGTTGAACGGTTGGCTTTAAGCTGCTTGCGGATCCATTCATTTATTTAGGGATGTCCACTTGGAAATATACGGTTGCATATTGCCGTTATATCTTTGCATGTGCATGGTCTTTGTGAATCGGTGACAAGTGATTGTGAGGCCTAATATCATAATTGATGTCGAGGTGTTGATTGATGTTGATGGCAGACTCACTCGTTCTCAAATCCGAGGTTTCCATACCTAACTTCTCTCTTCGAGTTCTCGCTTCTTGAGCATTTGGGGGTCTCTGGAGGTGATATAAGTACAAGCACAATCAATGCATCATATGAACCCTTTATTACACAATTGCAGATCGTCTGTGTCGCTCTGTAGACATCCTTCAACTTCGATTCCCTCAACCTCAACTCAACTCAACCCAACCCAACCCAATCCAACTCCATTCAACTCAAACCACACGACTAAATCATTCCCCTCTCATTCCCCTTCCCCCCACTCCGTCTTCATCGCCATTCCTGTCCCATTCCTCCCCTTCCCTGCCTTTCCTCTTGCCTTTGCTTTCCTTTGCTTGCCTTCCCTTCCCTTCCCGTCCCGTCCCAAGAAAGAGCGTGACACAACATCTTCCCAAGCGTTTCTTCCCCGCACTTTCCACTCCATACATCACTCGCCACGTCTTGCTGCCTAACTCTTGGGTGGGATGTTTCTCTGGTTGGCCTATCAATCCATCAACCACAATCAGCAATAACCTCATCTGATCTTCAGCCCGCCTCCCTTGCTGCCGCAGATCAATATAAATCCCTCCGCGGGGGGCTATGCCTCCCTTCGCTTCTGACGTCCGAGTCCAATCCTGTTATCATCTGCCAAGTTCCAGCGAGAAACAGCTCATCAAAATGATATCTTTTGCTGTTGTGGATCCCCTCTTTCTGCAAGCCATCGCCTCATGAGATCTCCTGATTCGTCTTGGCTCTGCAGTCATGTATTGAAAATCTTCTCGTGGGATGGACTACACAACCTCTGTTCTCTTCCAAGAAGCACGTTTCCATCTCATCGGTTTCTCGTTATCGCCCTATCCCACTCTTAACCGTCGTCTCTCAAGTATATAAAATCCCTCAACTTCCCTTCTCAAATATCCTTGCTCTTTCCCTCTCTTCTTCACAAACCTTCCATCTCCCACACAAGCAATCCATCTATCCAATAATCAAAACCCACTTCCTCTCTCTCTTTTCCAAAACCCAAAAACCAACCCCAAACCCAAAAATCTTCACCATGGGAGAAGAAGCCTGCGCTTGCTGCACGCACACAGATGGCTCTTGCACAACCGAGTGTACCTGCTGCGCAGAGACTGTATGTCTCCCTTCCCTCTACTCCTAGTCCTACTTCAACCTTCGCTTCCCAAAACCCTCACTTCGCCTCTTTCTCTTTCTCCATCTCCCTTCTCAACTTTTCTAATACTTCTCGTCTCTCTAGCACTAAAATACCCCACATTCCCCACGCTCCACACTTTTGATATACTCATCGCCACCGCCGTTGCCACCACCGCCCCCCTTGAATTCTCTCTCCGATTTCCTTCCGACGATGACCAAGCTTATATTTTCTGGATGTTGGGTGTGGACGTGGATTATTACAGAGTAGGAAAGGGAAGGACATGATAAACATTCATCGTGTTAATCCTTGTGTGTTTTTTTTGGCTTTTTTTCCTTCGAATTTATTCGAGTTCTGGCGAGGGGGCAGTTTGGAGATGCACATGGGAGATCTAAACCGGATTAGCTGATAGAATAATCATGAAATGAGACGAGTTGGGTAATTTTTGAGACTTCTCTTGTTGATGTTTGTGAAGTGACTTTTTGTTAAGTGAAGAGTGAGTGAGTGAGAGCGTGTATTTTAGGGGGGGACACTACTACTTCATGCAGGAGAAAATTCACACGTTCCCGAGCAATGCATAGACCCGAAGTGAAGACAAAGAGTACTCTGGAAAGGAAATAAATTGGTTGACTGATCGTAATCTTATCAAAACAGAGACTACTTTCCTTCTACCTATCTACCTATACCTATAACTCCTCGTTGTAGGCAAAATAGCCACCTTACCTACCTACCTACTAGCCTGCCTATAGAATCCTCATTTCGTTTATATCCTAAGTAAATACAGTATTTCCGAAAACAAAATGCCATGCTGAATTGAATGAAAAGAAAAGAACTATCACCACACCATCAGCAGGCCACTAAACGCCTGCCTAATGTGAACCGTCCAAGTACAAATCAGAGAAAACCCGTCCACTGCATTCCGCTATTTGTTTCTGCTGTAGGCCAAAAAAGGAAGGCATTTCATAACTAGCTGTCTTGGCCAACTTGAGTGACCGACCGGAGGAATGAATGAACTCAAAGAGACTGTCCTCCATCACCCAAAAGCCTCGCAATCAAAACATAGGTGAAAATAAGTAATCCCGCAGCCCACCACTTATATCTCCTCACCCAACTTCTGCCCTCCCTTCCCCCCTCCACCACAGCTCCCACCACTGCCGCACTCCCCACAGGCCTCCTAATCCCCATCCCACTACAATCCCTCCCCGCACTTCCTTCCGCAACACCCTCCCTCTTCTCCTGCCTCCCCGTCACCACATCAATATTATTCTCCTTCATCCACTTCCAATTCTCCTTATCCATCTCCGGCCACTCAGCGCGGAATTTATGCCCCCCATCTCCGGCTTTCACATTTCCTCTTTGAATGCCCTCCTTTTTGTATGAGCCTCCTCCTGTGCTATTCCACCAGCGAGATCGCTGAGCTGCCCATTTCCGCTCTTGCTCACTAGCGCTTACGGAACCGGTTGTCATTTCTTCGCTGGTCATGAAAGACAATAGTCCGATCAAGATAGTGCTTACTTCCCAAGCGGGATTGAAGCTCTTAGGGTGGAAATCGGATATCGAGAGACATAAGCGGGTAGAAGGTTGAAAACGTCCAGAAGGCGTGTGCATTACGATGGAAGGGGGTGCGAAGGGGTAGTTGGGGGGAAACATGAGAGTGCCCCAGTATTGACCGTCTTGATAGGGGGTTTGCGGTGGCCCGGTGAGGATGTAGTGCCATTCGAGGATATTTGATTCTGAAGGGTGAGCGGTGATAAAGGGAGGGGGGTTTTCGGTTATGGTTTTGTATTCGCGGGTGAGCTGTGTGTTTGTTAGTATAGATTGAGAGGAGAGAGAAAGTGAGAAACCATACCCGCTTGTTAGCAGCACGAGTTGCCATAGTAATGGTCGAGGCTGTGAGGATGCCAGGAGGGAGAAGGGACTGCGCAAGTCTTTGGTCGTGATGTTGGTGATGAAAGATCGAAGTTCTTGTAGTGGTAATAGTAGTAGTAGAAGAATGGTGTACTTATACGGAGTCAAAGGGGATGAAGGAGAGTGGTGAATGGAAAATAGAAATGGACTGAAATGAGCTGTCTTGGAAGGTGATTGTTTATCTAGTTGTGGGGTTGTGTGTTGATGATTGATGTTCGAAAGGATGCCATCCTCCATCCTCCTCAGTCGGCTTCGGCTAACATAAGTTTTTGCCTTCTTCCCCAGAAATTAAGGTATCCTTGTGCTTTAACAAGCAGGGCAGAGCAAGGCTCGTGAAAAAGAGCTTCTATGCATTTATTGTCGACAATTCCGACATGGCACGACCACAAGATTCCGGGGATAATGTAAGTTTGGTAATTATTGGTATGGGATAAGGGTGGAGAAGTCAATTGCTAATTCAATTTGTAGATCCTCGAGAGTCTTCTTAATGTTGATCCGAAGCTACAGGAGGAGCAACAACGAAAGCTCTTTCAGAAACAACAAGCTCAAAATGAGCAAGTACATAGAAGGATGGGAGAGTTGGTATGCTCTCCGGTGCATTCGAATTGGGAATATAATAGAAGCTGAATTATGTCTAGATTGGCAATAATTCTACTCTACCCGTCACAATCTCCTCTATCCGATTCTTTGGTGGTTCACACACCCGGAAATCCTTCCTAGATCGAGTATTCGAGCCCCTCCTGTCCGCCAACAAAGACGGTCCATATACCCTCTCCGAAGCACTCCAAGCCGTCGATATAGCCACCAGCAAACTGCGGCGTTTCGGTATTTAACCCCTCCCTAGCTACAACATCCCGAACACAGATCTCACACAAGTCCTTTAGATATCTACCGCGACGACCTCTCCGCATTCATCGATCTCCCTTCCCGTGTCGACCCTTCTTCCACCCCTACTGACCTCGACATCTTCATACGAGCCACTGAACGCGGCCGTCTCTCCATAAAAACCGGCACTGATCTCGGAAACGTCGAAGGTTCAGCATATGGAAACATCCAGTGGCGCAATATCTTCGGAGGAGCAGAAACCCTCTCTCTGAACGCCGCTGCAGGAACACGTACACGATCCGCCTACCAAGCTACTTTCGATACTCCCCTCCTCAGCGATCCTGACCGTCGTTTGTCAATAGACGTCCTCGCTTCCAGCACGCAGAAACCATGGGCAAGCCATGAAGAAGTCTTGAAGGGAGGAAATGCGAAACTCTCTTGGGCGGCAGGTGCAGGGAGTAGACACCAAATAGCTTATACGGGATTATGGAGACAAGTTACAGCCTTGGCTGCGAACGCAAGTCCTACGATCCGGAATGATGCGGGAGATTCGACGAAAAGTAGTATTACACATACTTGGCTCCTTGATCGCCGAAACCATCCTTTTCTTCCTTCTTCTGGCTATCTACTAAAAACCATCACTGAAATCGCGGGGTGGGGTCCCTTAAGAGGAGATGTAGGGTTTTGGAAATCAGAAGTAGAATCTAGCACCGCGTTACCCGTGCCATTTATCCCCGGAGCGAGCTTCACAGCGGGTATTAGAGCAGGAGTGTTATATCCTCTGGGGGTGGGATTTGGGAATGAAGCTAAAGCATCAAGAGTCAATGATCGCTTTATGCTCGGCGGACCAACCGATGTTCGCGGTTTCAAAATGGCCGGTTTAGGACCAAGAGATGGCACTGATGCAGTGGGAGGCGACGTCTACACTGCTGGAGGACTCAATTTGCTATTACCTTTTCCAAGGGTCAGCGCAGATAGTCCATTAAAATTTCAAGTGTTTGCCAATGCGGGGAGATTGCTGGCGTTGAAGAGTACGAAGGGGAAAGAGAGTGTAAGTCGGAATGTGTGGAATACGATAGTAGAGGTAGGGAAGGAAGTGCCGAGTGCGGCAGTGGGTGTAGGTGTTGTTTATGTACATCCGGTTGCGCGGTTCGAGCTGAATTTTGGGGTGCCTGTTGTGGCGAGGAGGGGAGAGGATGGGAGGAAAGGGTTGCAGTTTGGGGTGGGGATTAATTTTCTGTGAAGAGAGGGGAGGAGTGATGTATCGAAGGCTAAGGGGGGTGAGGGAAGGGATGATCTGGAGGAAGTGTATAATTGTACAAAACATATGTATGAAAGTTCTTCCATTTCATTTCATTCATATTCTCACTTAGAGATATGAATTGGAAGATATAGCAAAGAGAAAAGAATCACAACTTTAGACAAAGCAAGCAAATAGGAAACTCAGCGTCTGAATCTCAACATGCACTACTTAAGGTGAGTAGACCTGACCCGTTTAGATTTCTCGCGCACTCACTACCTTTGTAGTGGTATTCTATATACTTTCACATTATGAATAGGAAGAAAAGGGTATATAAAAGTAAAGTGATTTCCGCTAGCATTCCGTAAGAGTCTTCCCTACTATGCCCATCCGCGAATCACATTAGCTATTCGAATCCCTCAAGACAATTAAACTATAGCACCATACATCGTCTTACATAAATAACATCTCCTTCCCTAATGATAAAAAGAAGCATCAGAACATTAAGTATATTTTCATTTCTCCTAAAGCAGCAGTAAGAAGCCATCTTGCTACCAAGAGGATTTATCGCTTGAATATATCTATTCGTACATAATACGCGCTAAATATTAACACCTTTTGAAATTAGATATGCTCCCTTTCTCTTCCCATTCCTCTCTTAGGATATTCCCTGCTACTCTTACCTTCTACTTTACTCTGCGATGATCACTGACCTTGCTACGAGCCTCCTCCTGCTTTACTCTACTAGTGATTACTATTAACTTGACTTGTAACCGTTTTACTTTACTTTAATATGTTCATCTATCCGCTCCTGCTTGAATCACTATCTAGATCTGAAGCCGGACAATATCCTAGTTACATTCGAGGACCAGTTAGTCATTAAAAGCTTTGTCCAAGGCTAGGTTGAGAATCCAATGCCATAATGATTTTAATTTTAATGGGAAGTCTTCACTAAGAAAGATGTCTCCGAAGATTACAGATTTCGGTATCATGTACTTGCTAGGGGGCTAAGAAAGCTACGGCTAATCATTAAACTTCAGGCGAATTTGTATGCAATGGCTTGATATTCTTCGAGTGGAGTCTCTCAGATGCGGGTCTAGCATGCGTGACAACATGATCTTATTCCTCAAGTTTATGAGAAGGTGCTGTGCCGGGCCCCAGAAGATAGAGCGATTGCAAAAGAACTGAAGGAGGATCGCGGCTTGATTTCACTAAAATGAATGACTTGTGTTTAGTTGTAGTAGCGTGAAATAGAAAAACCCCCTTTTGGTATCGTTAATGTTGGAAGTGAAAGTCATTGACGTGGCAGGTTCTATCGCATCAAGCTTGGTGACTGTCTTTTCGGTCTCAAGGGAAGTCTCATCGATGGTTCCACCATATTCCTGTCGGTCACGCTGAAAGTCTAAGCATATCAGGCCCATCAGTCTAACCAACCCCAACTCATTCATCTATTTGCGACAACGTCTGATTTTAGCCAATAGGGTCCATCTCATATTGGTACCAGGCGCTCAGAATCGCCGCATTCAAGGGAGCCTTGCCAACTTCAATCATATCGTACCGGCTCCCATGAGTCAGAAGACGAACCTGACTTCATTAAATGTCACACCAACAGTTGGCTACAACTTCGACTTTATGGAAGCCTAATAGCTAGCTGATAAGGTGACATCATCAAACATCATTCCAACAGTTTGTTACAAGCTCTACCTGGCTTTACCTGCCCTGGCATTTACCAACCAGCATACAGAGTCTTACTCAAGGCATATCGAGCTCCTTTCTTGCTGTAATTCGAGATATTTTTTTATCCGAGCTTCATGCTTGCCATCTCACTTGCAAAGATGATGGAACATTTGCAAGACCTGATATCATTGAAATGGGTTTGTGCAGCCGGTAATGACGATCTTCAAGACGAGATCTATCCGAAATCTGAATATTTAGGTCCATAGGAATAGCTTTATTCTTCGGGAGTCAATCTTATCAGACATTTCTCCACACTCTTGCCGTCTGAGGCGTTCTAGAGGGGGTTAGCAGTGTATAGCTATATAGCAAGAGAGTATGAATGTTATTTCGATGGCTGAATGGTGCTGCTACAGCAACCGCTCACCGTTTTCTTTAGCTTCAATCCTTCCGTCATGAAAATGTCATATGGATAGGAGCGAGAACTTCACCGCCATTAAGTCAATTTCATATGGTTAGGCCGAAATGAGCATCTGATTTTCATTCTCGTCCCGAGCCGGACCTGCACTCATCTCGGCAGTGTGGACGGGGTAATAAGCGGTGTACGTCAGGTCTTTTTATGAAATGGATCTTGTGGTAAAGGGAAGAAAGGGAAGAGAAGAGAAGTTGAAGACATGAATAATTGGGGGCAGGGAAAGAAAAGGGTTCTCGTCTATTAAATAGACATAAGGGATGAGTCTACGAAACGACGGGAGACCTATCTATGCCTTCATGTGACTGCTTTTTGGAGTATGACAGCGACAAGTGAGGATGCCGAGGCTGTGATCATAAATGGCGGTGGAGGGGCTGTTGTTTCAGTCTCAGCTGGGACAGGATTCGTTGTCACAAGATCATTGGAGCATTGGAGGCGTGCAATTGTGTACGAGTCGCTGGCACTGGACTGGACTGGACTGGACTGGACTGGTACTTGTACATCGAGGCCGTATGTCGACTTTTCACATGAAAAATGGAATTGGGGGAAAGGGCGTGGACAGAAGGGAGCCGTGGGTAACATCAATAAAGAGCAGCCACGACGGCACCAGAAACAAATAATACTACATCATTACCAAATCCATCTTGATAAGTCTGAATCTCTTCAAACCAAGCGACATCGGAACTCCGTCCCCTAATTAGCTACAGTATCACTTTTGACCTCTCCACTTACACACTGCCGTTACACTATTGTATTACTGCATTCGGTGGCCGTCAGTTCAGTCTACAACGCATTGGGATCAAATGAAGTGGCATGCATGCAAAGCCATAAGGTTCTGACTGACTGCAAATACCATTGGCTCTCCGGGGATACCAGCGGTTTCAAACAGTAATATCCCATATCCACATCCATATCTATCCATCCACGACTCCGCCCAGGAACAAGATCAGACAAAACAAAGAATCCACTTACGATTCCCACTTGGAATCTCTTGGCAACTGTATTTTTAAAAGACGATATTTATTTCCGGCAACTCCTTTCATCACCGCTGTTCAACCGCTCTTCAACAATCTCTTGACTTCCTCGTCAACAATATCGTTACCAGCAGTCAGTCTTGCATCTGCAAGCTGACCATCTCCCAATTTCCCATCTGGAGCAGAAAAAGGTCAATCTTCTCTCTCCATCAGTTCGACGCTAAGATACCACCCCCTGGAGCATAGTGGGGTTGATTGATACAGGAGAAATTCAAGAAGAGAAACGGGGTTATTCAGAAACTTGGAAGAAATTACCACTGCCAGCGAAGAACATCCAATTTCGCTCACCGTTTCTTCGAATTTGGGGTTCTAGGTCGATTCCAAGGTTGTCGGGTCCAGTCGGTATTGGTAACGAGATCATCATTGAGCGGGGAAGTGTCAAAGTGAGCCGTTGTCTTAGCAGCAAAGTGGACTGGTTTCTCTTTTGGCTTTTAACTATTCAGTCAACTCGATCTTGCATTCAAGCTGCTCCGAACCACGTGGGGCGTTGGTTGACTCTTGGGGTTGAGCTTTATATTTCCACTACTCTCGACATCTCCCCCTTTGAATCTTCAAGAACTACAATATCTGTGACATAAGGAAGGATTTTGAATAAGGAAATTGGATTTTGAGCTGCACCACTTTCGAGTATCGACGGTATATTTGAGCATCTTCACTTCTAAGCTTCACATCCCACTATTTCAAGCTTTATCTAAAAATTACTTCAACCTCACTTCAATATGACTCCCTACGACACCAAGAAACTCTCTCCATTGGCAAGTCACTGGCACAACAAAAGTCACTCAAGTCTCAACTCCTGCACAACATACCATTCCGCACAAGCCCATGATCCCTCGTCCATAGAATTGGAACAATCACGGCCACATCAGCATACCAAATCTGAAACTCCTTCACATCTCACCTCCATGAAAATGGCTCGTCAAGACAGTGGCTACTCTGAAGGACGAACACCTACACCTCCTCCAAGACCTATTTCAACCTCTTCTTTTTCCTCCCAGCGTCCTACACCCCATAAGCGCTATTCGGCCCCTTCATCATCGACCTCTCGACCTAGCACAAAACGCTCTTCTCGTCCCTCCCAACCCCGGACTTCTACATCATCTACTCGACGCAGTCAATCCCGTTCTCATACCTACAATCATCCTTTACGGACAATTCCCACACCCTCCACAACCCACCAACCATATACATTCTTCCAATTCCCCTCCCTGATCGACCACGATTCTCCCTCTCGTCCACAATCCTCCTCACAACCTTCAGCACCCGCTCCACCTTCTACGGTCCATTACTGGACCTCGGACCAGACCCGACGATTGGAATATGCTGCTATAGATGCTGCCTCCAAGGGTGTTCGAGGATTTATGATCCGTTTGATACCAGATTGTTTCTTATCAGAGGAAAAAAGGAGGACGAAATTCTCGGAGGGGGACGATGGAGAGGTATTGGATGATTGCGGGAGTGTGAGAAGGTATAGATTGTGTTTGGAGGATGATCATGGAGAGGTGAAAGAGTGTACCGGGGATGATAGGCAAGAGCAGGAGAAGAAAGAAGGGAGAAGAGGGAGTTTTCCGACATTATTGAGACGGTGGAGTTTTGGGGGGAGGGGGAAATAATGAGGATGTCGAAGCGGACAAAGTGAATCGACAATTGAAGGCAGGAATTACGGAATACACATAAGTATAGACGATGAAACGAAATGAGAGCGACAGACAGATTGGAATAGAAGAGCGACAGAAACAAGCATTTGATACCCCCGGATACCCCGATACATAAAGACGAAGCGAAGCGAGACGACCTTTTCAATTGAATAAGATATACATACAGCCATTCAAATACGCCTTTTTTTTCTTTCTTTTTTTTTTTGGCGCAAAATAGGAGATATAAAGATACCCCAGAGAATGAACATTAGCATTAGGATTGGCGAAAGGGAGATATAGGAAGATCAGATGCGATCATAATATAGGATAATAGAATAGGATCCATACAATCGACTAAGTGGACGCCTAGAGGGTTGGATTTCCTTTGTTCAAATGGTTAGGGTGAGGGGCGGATGGGTTTCCTTTGTCTGAGAGAAGTGTGAGATTGAGATGTAATTTGGATGGATGGATATCTCGGTTGTGACAGTGGGGGAAGGGAAGGAGGCGGATGAAAGGAGATTGAATTCGATGGAGTAAATAGGTTTGTGATGAGGATTTGATGGTAGATGAATACCATACCATGTAAATGCAGGGGAATAAGTTCTTGGATGATTCGTTGTTTGGAATCACATGTATTAGATTTAATACTAGGATTACCTTTCTCAAATAATCCACTTCAGACAGGCTATCTCCCTGTTCGCCCCTCACAATGTTTCTCTCATAAAATAACTCAGATATATTAAGTACTACTCCAACGATTTATCTTCGTTTTCACAGCCAAGGTTAAGCCATCTAAGAATCGGCGTTATAACAATAAACACAGAATCTAAAGCTAAAGAGAGATCTCAGTAAGAAAAGGCCTAGTAAAGGGTTTAGCATTGAGAGGTTCGTCACGTTACTTCTTGCCTTTACTAGGCAGAACGTCACATTACTTCCCCCCTCCCCCCTTTCGAAAGAAATCTGCCCTGAAACTCTTCTTCTATATCGCCATCTAATTCATTATATTTATTTGATTTCTTTTCGAACGCCCTTTGCTACCCGAGTACTTTGGCAGGAGGTTAAATTAGAAGTTAACTAGGTAAAAAAGCTAGAAGTCGTCGTCTCCGCGGAACCCCTATTCTAACCTGATTAGGAAATCATGTGAGATTATCCATACAACACTACAACGTCATGAGAAGTAAGCATAGCATGGTTTACTACCTGCAGTTCTGCTCTACAATAGGTTTATATATTAAGTCGCTTATATTGAATCTTTGAAACGAATCTGGCAATGGGAATACCAGGGTAAGTCTATTAGCCCATATCTTGTTCCAGCTCATGGCTAACAAGGGAAAGTTTATACCAAGAAGTTGGTCCTGGCAAAAGAGTAGCTCTAGTTAGACTTGCTATCGAGAAATATGAAGAGACTGGCAGGCCTCTGCGGATCGCTATTGATACCTCAATATGGTTGTTTCAAGTTCAAGCAGCCCAGGGTAGAACACCACATTTCAGATGTCGAATCAGATGCTAAATGAGCCTTTAGGTCCAGCATTGCGGACATTATATTACCGCCTTCTCCGACTGCTCTCTATTTCTGTTCAGCCCTTATTCGTCTTCGATGGAGCAAACAAGCCGCTCATGAAGCGGAATAAGGAAACAGCTCCTGGGCGAATCTCTATCTTGGACATGATGTTCAAACAGCTGCTTAATCACTTTAGCTTCCCTTACCACGCTGCACCTGGGGAAGCAGAGGCTGAATGTGCTCTACTTCAACGTGAAGGCATTGTAGACGCAGTTCTCAGCGAGGATGTAGATGTTCTAGTATTCGGATGCGGTCTAACATTGCGAAACTGGTCCTCGGAAAATTCTAAGGGCAAGGTTCCAACGCATGTCAATGTGTACGATGCTCAACTCACTAAACAAGGCAAATCTGGGCTGGACCCGGAGGGTATGATCTTGGTTGCCTTGCTAAGTGGGGGAGATTATGACACCAACGGAGTTGCGGGTTTTGGCGCAAAAATAGCTTGCCAAGCTGCAAGAGCTGGGTTTGGAAAGTCCCTATGTCATATATCACTGTCAGATGATGCCGGATATACGAAGTGGAGGGAAAGGCTCAATTATGAGGTTCAGACGAATGAAAGTAAGCACTTCAAGTCTAAGCATAAGAGTCTGAAGCTTCCCGAAAGCTTTCCCAGGCTGGATATACTGAGATATTATACGCACCCTGTGGTTTCTGATGCCTGCGGGGTAGCCAAGCTTAGGGACGAGCTCACATGGGATGGAGAAATTGATATTGTGGGCCTTCGACAATTCGTTGCGGATGCGTTTGGGTGGAGGTACAAAGTAGGAGCAGAGAAGTTGATCCGTGGACTTGCGCCTGTACTACTGGTTCATAAGTTACGTTTGCGAGGAGATAGACGGGCATCTGGATACAATGATCCCACTGTCACTGCTACGAATGAGATGGACTTAGTGAGGTCGATTTGTGGCAAACGAGCACACGTCACTACTGACGCTCTGCCAGAAATAAGAGTTATCTTTCATCCAAATGACGTCGTGGGTCTGGATGTAGAAGCCGAAGAAGATGTTACTCATAACTATGAACGAGATGGTCTCGCCCCAGACGATCAGGCTGAGGCGCATCTTATTAATGATGCCACAGCACGCTCAGCAAGTCCAAGCAAGCGGATAACACCGGTATATGATCCTACCCAGCCGGATAAGGTCTGGATAGCACACACTATAGTCAAAACTGGGGTTCCCTTGAAGCTTGAAGATTACGAGGAGTCATTGCGGAATCCCAAAAAGCCGATTAGACAGAAGACCAAGAAAAAGCAAGAAACAGCAAAGAAAGCGTCACAGAAGAAGCGAATAGCCAGAGGGGGATTGTCTACTGCATTCATGGATACATTTGTCCAGATCACAAAACCTATCTCAGAAAGCCCGACTTTAGGCGCCTCTTACAGTTCGAGCAAAGCGTCATCGTCGATATTATCGGGTTAGGGAGTGGGAATGGCTTGTTCGCATAATGACAGGAGGTGGTAATCATGTATGGGATGGCGTTGGCGGTAATGTTTTTGAGAGATTGCACAATAACCCCTAGAGCCGCATTTTACTCCGCCAGCTTTTTCGCATCATAAGTTCTGCCTCGAGATTTGTGGATTCTATTTCACTAGACTGTGATTAATCTCCACTGATGAGCCAAGCAGAACAACATCCTCCAGAATATTCACACATTGCCTGCTCGCAAAAAATCCAGCTCCTAGATTGAAGGCGGACAGTTTGTATGACGGGTTGTATTCCACGACTTATACACACCTGCTCTGTGCACCTTATATACGCAAATCTAGTCAGCATTTCCCGGTTTCGGATTCGAGCTTCAGGCTTGGCTTTTGCTCGAGATCCGGAGAGTCTGTAGAGTTTGCTAGACCTCTTCGTAGCTATCACTGAGGGCATTGATATGCCAAAACCTCGAGTTTTACGGCTGGGTGTTCTAGGTTCCAAATTATGCAGGGTCGGAATAATAACTATAAAGTCGATATAGCTAATCCTAAATACCCCAATCTCAGAAACTGTGTTCTCTCTCTCTAAAATAATAAGAAAAATTCCTTACTAAATCCGCTTTTACATTTAGAATGTTGTAATAGAAACGCCAAAAGCCCTTTCAGGTAAATATCCTACCACTTGATGAACAACTTCCCATTTAGCTGTATTAGAGTGGAACAAAGAAACTTGCTTGTATATTTAAAATCTGACAGGAAAGACAGTGACGGTAGTTGGCGTACAGGGCCCGGGGGAGGCTATTGTAGTAGAACTCGCTGCTACATCCGCTGCTTGTACTGCAAGGATTAACGTCTCGTGAACATCTTTGTATGACAGAATCGCGAAGACAACCGTGAGGACTCCAAAAATAAATGTCATCACTACAAGAGCAACGGCTGCCCCCCAAAACCCGAACCACTTCCTGAAGTCCTCACGAAATAACTGGTAATCTGAGATCGGAGGACCAGAGAATATGAAGTAAATTTCAGCAAGGCGATCCTGCCAGATTTTAAAATCATTGATCTTCACATAAGGGGGCCGAGGGGAAGTCGCAAGGTCTTGGCTCTTGTTATTGAAGTTGTTGCGTAGGTATCGCCTCGCTTTGCGCCCAGCGGGGAATAGTATCTTCAATGACTTGATAGTCTCATTAATAGCCTCTTTGGGAATAACAGACTTCTCACTTGTAAACATTAGTGTGCTGCGCATGTTTTCTTATGGTTTGATAACACATACGAGTTCTTATGCAGTTCGAGGAAATGGCGTAGAGGATATACATCCAGTATGCCGCTGCCTTGGTTGTTTCCTTTGTAATACTTGAGATGGTCTCGGAGGTTATAGGTAAAATTTGGCCCGATGAAGCGTTTGTGTCGTAAATTTGAAGATGTGAAATCATTGTCTATCAGAACGTCTCTGCTGCTATCCGTTGCAACTGTGGGCAGGAATAGACCCCCAATAAAATCCTTTAGTGTAGTGGTCTCATCCCAAGAGGCTGATCCCGTCATTCCTTCGTTCTCCTCGCGTATATCGATTGTCAGCCAGAGCTTGAGAATGAAGTTAATTGTGTGGTTGATTCGCTGATCAACGTCCTGCGGCATGGGCCCCCTATTAATCGCATAGAACTTCTCCTTCAAAACACTTCTTAGATCTGGTCGCCGTTTCTGTTGGATGTCCTCAACCGACATGAGAGCTTCGATATACCTCAACACTTCCTCACCAGATTTTGCACTCATTTTCTCGACTGCGAGCTTCTTGCACATAAGCTGCACGTAGTGAAAATATGTGTCATACTCTTCTCCTTCCTTGCCTTCCTCCAAACAAAAGAGTTTTTTCAAAAGGTCCCCTTTAAGGTCGGCGTAGAGGTTCTCAAATGAATCGACAGCCACAGGCATTCTGTGAGAGTCAGGTCAAGTTCATCTATGACACAGTATACTCCACTTCACAGCGTTGGTAAAAAGCATCAAAGATGCTTTGGCTGTGCATGTACGACAGCGGTGACGCGATATTATTGATAAGCCCAATCTAGATAATTGGTTAACGTAAGATGAAGTATGTGACACAAAATGCATGCGGTTTTCGTAGGCGAATAACATCTACAAATGACACACCACCTATATGCATTATATTCAGCTTGAAATTTTCATGACCTCCATACCTGATACTTTACTCTCTTGACATTCATATCTCTACCGTACAACGGCCTACAGTTCTGGTTTGCAAAACTTCTTGTCTTGCCTATAAGAGACTATGACCATGGTTCTCCCCAAAGAGCGAGATGAGCAATACCTGGCTAACTCAAATACGGAGAAAGCAAACTCTACCAGCCCGATTAGCAACACAGTGCAGGACAAGCCTAGCCCGCCGCCTAAGGATGCTAAAAAGTGTTGCTTTTGCTGGCAACTCAACTCTGGTTCTCCGACGACAAAAGAGATTCACCAGATTCGACTAGTGGACCCAAAACCACAGACAAGAGAAAATGTTTCTGCTTTACCTAGAGAACAAAGAGTCGCGCTGCCAGAAGAGCCTAGTCGTACGCCCCCAGGCCGACCGCCAGCTAGACCTCCACCACCTCTCCCCAGAACGGTAAACTTAGGAGATTCAGAGCTTAGAGCAGATGATTCTCCGCTAATTATCGAGCCTCCGCGTCTCAGCCCTTCCAGGAGTTCTGTCACAGCGTCTGGCCAACTGACATCCATTTCTGAGAATCAGTTTGATGGTTCCAGATTAGACCAAGCTCCGCCTGATATAGAACCACAACCCGCCGAAGATCTTGCTATCCTACCCAAAGGAATGCATGCTCACCAACGCTTATCTACATCACAACTTTCGTCCACCAACAGACAACCTCCTCGCAAACCTGTCTTTTCCATTCCCTCAAAATGGCACACTGAGCAAGACAGGAACCGCGACGTCATTAGAGACGAAAATACGATTATTAAGAAGTTAAGCCAGCGGGTCTTTCACCACGGTGAATACTGGGTTACGACCGTTTTCACTTGTGATGAAAAACAAAATGACAAGAACTGGTTAGAATGGAAGACAAACCCGGTTCTAAAGATAGACATTATATATATAATCCAGGTTAATCTTATCCGCGATTCCAGTATCTCAGAGATAGAGTACTGCAAGTTCTCAAAGACGGATAAAGGACCTTGGGAAAGGGGCTTAATCATTAGCTGCGATAATGAGGAAGATGGAAGAAAACTACACAAAGCAATTCAGGACAGTAAGCTGCCTTGGCTCGAGGACTTCAAATGGAAGGTCCTTCCAACTGAAAGTATTACGCGCGTACTAGCCTCCAACGAGTCTGTCCATAGGGACATCCCGGACTGGCCTACACAGACATTGATGGCTGGTAAGAACCCCGAGAGCCGTGAGACACTTTGCGGCTTGTCCTGCGGCATCATTTTCTCACCGGCAGAAAACGCTGTTGAGTCTCGGAAACCAAAGTGCACAATTGGTGGCACCCTTCACATCAATGGCTTCTATTTCGCATTGACAAGCGGCCATTCAATGAGACAAACCACAGGTAGAAGCGAAGGTAAGGATATATACAAATTCTACGACCTATTCGTCTTCAGATAACTCATCATCTGCTAAGAGCTCTGTATAGGTCAATTTGACATCAAGCTTGGCACCGTATACCGACACAAATTCGGGAATACAGTAGATCCTGACACCAAAGATTTGCAGACAGGTTCAGATTGGGCATTGATTTCCATCAATCCGCGGTATCTCAAGCCAAATATCATCTCGCTCCCGAACAGCCCTAGAGATGATAAACTGGTTGTAAGCGTGCCTATTACTACTTATCTTCTAACAGAAAAGCTATCTTCTGGTAAAGTCTGGATTTGTTCAAGTAGAGGTTCTCAGATGGGCATGCTTGTCGACAATCCTATCCTATTGATCATTCAAGGGACGGTGTTTGATACACGTGAAATTAGAATAGTCAAAGAACTCGGTAAGTAACTGATTCTATATCATTTTCTGCAAGAACTAAATCACAAAAGATGATGGTGACTCTGGGGCTTGGGTTATCCGTGAGGGACAATTATGTGGTATCATTATCAGTCGAACGATTGATCAACCTGAACACCCACTGGCGTATATGTTGCCAATTGAATCAATCTTCTCAGACATCCGTAATGACCTGTCAGTATTTTGGCAGGAAGATGTTCTAAGCTCCGAGTCTTGGTTAAAAATTCTAGAGAAGGGAATTTCCGAGGGAGGCGATGGTTCTGCACTTGTGCAAGTTAATGTTAAGGGAAAATCCTTACTGGACGAAAGCAATTCAGTTAACGCAGAACTTTCTCTGGATCTGGACAAGCGCATTCCGGAAGTTCCAATTATTCTAGAGCCATCGACGAAACCAATAGGTGAGATTCATGAAAATTTAGACCAAACTATGGATGAGAATCATGACCATGAAGCGACTGATATTGAGGACCAACCGGTGACAGATAACAAAACAATTGGTGGAGGAACACTAAGTACAACTACTGGCGCTGGAAAGGAAAAAGATACGACAAGAGCGACTAATCCCACTTCTAATCTCGAGCAAAGTGTGTCACATCCTAAAAGTCTGAAGGTAGAGTCTGTACCTGGTACAGACTCTGTTCAGGGTGAGTATATTTACCCATGAATTTAAGAAAAGAAAGCAAAAAGACTTTTAATCACTAATTGAACTTTGTTGTTAGGAGAGCAATCTCGCAACAACCAGCTATCATTTGCCACAGCAATCATCATAGCCGTCATAGAGTTCTGCGGAGCTTCATCTCGATATATCGGTGATGCAAGTCATGTTTCTAGAGATGGTAGATTGTTGGCCAGAATTAGCTATATGAGCGCCCTATTTCACATGCTCCGGGAGTCTGTGCAAATGATAGAGCGTAGCAATCCGGAGATACTTAGGCAAAGTGAACGAGAGCTACAGGATCTAGACAATATTAAACGTGTTATATTTCAATTGCAAGAAACAGTTAAGAGATGGAAAAATAGAGGAAATTTACTTGTCCAATTCTTTCGAAGGAGATGGATAGAAGGAACTTTGATTGAGATTGAACGATATGGATCTCTTTTCAAGCTGATGCTGCAAAGTATCAATATGTGCGTTATCGCTAGCCCTTTCAATGATAGCCTATGCACATCCATATACATCTTGCAAGAGAGCTAACCTTTATTAGAAGACTTCTTGGTCAGCTGAGTGGTCCCCAAAAGCACGAAGTCCAACCGCGCCGAATCATTATGAAATGGCTTGCAAATGTTGACTATACTCGTCAGCAAAGCGAACTTATTCACAGTCAAGAGCGAGAAACTGGAAAGTGGCTGCTGGATTCAGTACAATTTAAGAAGTGGCTCGATACACCCTCGGGGACTCTGTTCTGCCCAGGCATACCAGGAGCTGGAAAGACTATGATCACGTCTATCGTTGTCGATTATCTCAAAACGAGATATAGAAACAAATTTGACATCGGAATCGGGTATCTCTATCTTAGTTTTCGGCGTCGAGACCAGCAGAATCCTGAAGATCTATTCGCAAATCTGATTAAACAAATGGTACAGGAACAGTCGACACTACCCCAAGAGGTTTTTCATATATATAGACGCTACGACGAAGGCGAGGGCCATCCCTTACTCTATGAGATATTAGAAGTTCTATACGGAGTCGTCGCTCAGCATTCTAAGACGTTTATTCTCATCGATGCTTTAGACGAGTTTCAAACTGATGATGCAGCTCGTAGGAAGTTCTTATCAGAGCTTTTCAATCTCCAGGCTAAAGCTAAAGTCAACCTCTTCATCACTTCACGGTTTATCCCTCAGATCGTAAAACGCTTCAAAGAAAGTGAATCCTTGGAAATTTCGGCCAACCGTCATGACGTAAACTTATATCTCACCAACCACATGTCACAACTACCATCATATGTCTTGGCTAGCCCTTCCCTTAAATCAGAGATCAGGTTTAAAATTATGGACGCGGCTGATGGAATGTATGTGCTTTCTAATCATGGTATAAAAACGCAAGATTAACATAATACTAGGTTTCTCTTTGCAAAGCTATGTTTACATCCACTTATGGATAAGACGACCCCAAAGGCTATGAAATTAGCCCTGGAAGAACGGCTGAATAGATCTGACGCCTATGATGCTTTCTATAAAGATACCATGGACCGGATTGAAGACCAGAAGCCTGGATTCCGGGACCTTGCCAAGCGTGTTCTAGCCTGGACTATCTGTGCTAGAAGACCTTTGACTAGCTTGGAACTACAACATGCTCTTGCTGTAGAGATCGGCCTGTCTGAGCTCGACAAGGAAAATATTCCCGAGATTGACGATATAGTTTCCGTGTGCATTGGGCTAATCGTCGTTGACGAGCAGACAAGCAACATTCGATTTGCTCATCACACGGCCCGCGAGTACCTTGAGCGAAAGCGAATGGATTGGTTTAGGGATCCAGAAACGGATATCGCGAATGTTTGCATTACATATTTATCCTTCGATACTTTTGAATCCGGATTTTGCTCGACAGATGACGACTTCGAAGAACGGCTGCGATCAAATCCATTTTACGACTATGCAGCTCAAAATTGGGGGCATCATGTTCGCGCAGCTTCATCAGAAGCGGAACAACTGGCTTTGAATCTTTTAGAGAGTAAATCAAATTTATCTGCTTTCTGTCAGGCAATGCTGGTTTCGAGACAAGGCCCTTACTACAGCCAAGAGGTGCCCAGGCAGATGAAAGGACTACACGTTGCGGCATACTTTGGACTGAGGAACACGATGAAAGCCTTGCTCAAGACGCATGACGATCTAGATGTTAGAGATAGTTATGATCGGACGCCACTATGGTGGGCCTCAAGCAATGGACACATAGAGGTGGTGGAGCTCTTACTGGATAAAGGCGCCGTGGTGGATATTCAGGATAAAGATGGTCAGACACCATTATTAGCGGCGAAGCTTCAAGGCCACGAGGCTGTGGTGCAGCTACTCTCGAAGACAAAGTATTGATCTGACTCAACTTTACTTCCGCAGATCAAAAACTTGGTATCTAAGGCACATGCCTCAGCCAACTCAAGAGGAAGCTCCAGTATCTGGAATTCGCTATTTCCGCAGGTGAAAACTTCGAATGTGATATCAAAGAAGCGGGCTAGATGGAAAGTCTAAATTTATATAACTAGCAGGATGAAACAATTCAGAGAGGTCTGGTTTACCGGTAGTCGTGTTTTAATGAGGAAGATATGTATAGGCTTAGAAAATCCACCCGATTGCAAATGTAGGTTCTTTTTCGTTTGTTGTAGGCTTTAATCAGTTTTCAGACATTGGGAACATATCAAAGAATCGTAAATATATAGCAAATCCAACACATCTCTTACCTTCATACCTGCATTGTGGTCTCAGCAAGTTTCTGAAATCTTTCATACAATGGGATTGGAACTCTAAAGTTTTCAACATACCTTCCTGTCTTTACTGATTACATTCACATATTTACACAAATCCACATTCAAATAAACCCGAGACTGGAAAAACAAATATTATATTTGCCGTCTATGTCTATGTCTATGTCTATGCAGCAGGAAGCAGAAGCAGAAGAGGTATGTAGAAAATAGCACAGCCACATACCGCCCCTCGGAAAATCATACCTCCGCGACTCCTCCCCTTCGCATCCTCGCCTCGTACAACGCCTCAAAGTACTCCCGTCTCTGATCGGCCGGAATATCTAATCCCCGAGGGAGAGTTCTGGTTGCAGCACGAGTTATATCAAGAGGAGACCATGCGCCAACTTCAGCTCCCTGACCAGAAAATGAATCGACCAATGGTGACGGTGTGGTTGAACGAGCTGGTAAGGCTGGTGCATGACGGAGAGGCAGATTTTTGTTGAGAGCATCTCTAGTGAGTCCGTAGAACGCCAAGGCTGCATTTCCTACCCAACTCCATCCCTCTGTGAATCTCTTCCACCATCTTTTCCAAGCCCTAGTTGTTGCAGTTGAAATGATGAAAGCGATCAATGAACCGAAAAAGATTGACACTCCTAAGCCAAGACAGAACCATACAACAAATGGAGTTGGAGTGATGCATGACATAACAACGCCGAAGCCAGGGGAACCAGGGTTATTTTGAGGCTCTTCGCTGCATGTAGGTGCTGCTGAGTGGACTGATGCAGCTGATGCAATGAGCACAACCAAGCTAACTACCATGAGAAGGAGGGAAATGATTTGAGTAAGAGCATGACAGGTGAATGGAGGTGAGGTGCGAACAACAGTGGAATGTGGGGACTGCTGAGTTCTATTTTGTCTATATTGGGTATTGGTTCTCTCTTGGTGAGCTGGACCCTGAGTGGGAACCTCTGGACGAGTAGTGGGAAGAACAGCAGGTGGAGGCTGACTAATAAATGGCGAATAATCTATCATCTCTCTGTCAGAGGCATGGTCAAAAGGATTATCTTGGGCAGCCGTTCCGAGCATGCTGTTCACGAAATATTGAGACACAACAGAATGCCGGCTACCAAAGTTGTATTGTGAATTGATAGAACCATGACGCTCATAAACTCGGCCATAGTTAGTCTGGCTTGGTCCAGCTTGAGATCCATCATTTGTATCATCGAATGGATTGGCCATAGCCGGGGCACGCCTATGGGTAGCCTTCACTGGTTGCAACTCGAAATCCATTTTTGCCGATTTAGCTAGATTGGTTTTCAGTGTCAATCTGAATCCGAAGAGTTTAGTGAGGTGTGTGTAGCTAAGTAAGAGAACTGGTGTTCTTAGAGGTAATGCCCTTAAAGTGAATGTTCTTAGGGGTAGCGAGGAAAGTGTGATGGTTGTAGAGTTCTTGATTAGGGGTAGTGAGAAGAGTGTAATCCCTGATGAGGAGGCTTGTGGGATGTGTCTGGCAAGTGCTTTATTAGTTATAGCAAAGGTATTGAATCTTTAGGATACTTACAATCACACTCTTGACTTCAATTAATTTGAATTCGTGAGTAGTAGACAATGGCTAACAGAGACCCTCGTGCGACTGATTGTAGTGTCCTAGTTGGCGATCTAAAGTCTAAAGGCGAAGCTCTGAAAATGATGGCAAGATTCTGGTCAATGGATGGCAAATAGGTCAGATCAAGACGTTGCAAAGATATCAGAAGCTATTCAAGTAGTTTGGTCTCAAAAAACACGTCAGTGGCGCGTGCAAAATACTGTTGAGGTTGACTGTTGTTGTGCTCTAGATGTTGTTAGAAGAAGAGATCGAAGTCGAAACGCGAGGAATCTTAAGCTTAGCTCTCCCTTCTACGCGAAATTGAAAGTCGAAGCAATAGTCTCCTAAAAGCCGAACTGGAGATACTGTGGATCTTGCGGGCATCAACCGCGAACAGAGCAGCAACACAGTCTCAGCTTCTTAACCAGCAGTGTTTCTGGTTTGAAAATGTCCTAAATTCAACAGAGTTTGAAGACATAATGAATAAACTTTTTCTTGAAAGTATCCACAAAAATTCAGATGGTGGAGGCTAAGTGTAGGCGCGAAGATGTATCATGTTCCCTCGCAATTGAATAGAAGTGCAAATAACACAAACTTACTACAACAGCAGGCAATTCACTTGACCCTTGAGAGAAGGTTGTGATGTTATGTCAGCGATCTGGAAAATATATGCGCGACAAAGCATTTTAGATGTTTGGGAACCTATTTGGAAAGATGGAGAGGGTATCTTCTATCTTTGCCAAGTCAATATGACACTCCCCTAATTTTCGGCCAGCACGAAGGGGAACAGGACTGAATTCTTGCATAATGCCCAGATATGAATTCTACCAATGAAATGCTAAGAGAACTGGCTATTGGAAAAATTCCACCTACAGATTTGTTATCTTGTGGGTATCTCTTTTCTGGAAAGGGAGGAACAAAGAGGGAAGCCATTAGGAATAAGAAGCTTACTGTCGTGCAACAATATGCGGGGAACCTTTTAGCATGGTTGGATATCTGGATACATGTGAATAGGACAAATGATAGGACAAAACAGGCAACACATTCTCGGATGAGGTTGGGGAGGGGGAGTTCTGGGGTTGAAATGGAGGAATTTCCTATGTGGAAAGCATCATTGAAGAGCTTCTCGATCTTAAGAGATCGGAAAATTTAGTTTGAAGTAATGTTTTTGGATAAAAGATGTTGAATCACAATCAATGTTCAGGAGGAGGATATGAAGCTATCTACCTGGAATGTGCATCCTAGCAATAGAGTACGGCTCTTTCACTGGTGGAGCGGGTAGCAAATACTAAAAATGAGAACTTTGAGGACTGTATTGGAGGAGAAGCTCTCCATGTGGACAGTAGTTGAACAAAGGCTGGATGATCTCAAAGAACCCCCACTTTGAGGTACTGCCTTACTAGTAGGATATGAATAAATCTCTAACTATTCAAGACATACTCTCCCATAAATTTAGTCCTATTTTGGGTAGACTTGAACATAGCAAGACATTGATTAACCTTTTCAAATAAAGGAAAAGAACATAAGAAAGACTATAGGGGAAGTGATTCTTTGCTGGGTATTGCTGGTTGATGTATAATCCTATCTTCTAACAGGCATATACAGTTGCTATTTGTTTGTAGTCACACCGGCGAAACCAACCTAGACTAGACCTAGGCGATTAAACCCTTTTAGGCAATAGGCGTTTCTGGTAGCGTTTCTGGCACAGCTATCCCTACGGTTCCAGGATAACTGTGGTCTAATAGGCAAGCTCAAGGAGAGCGAGAACAAACCATTCATGCACAGGCCTTTTGCTTAGAACCCATGATGATAATTTCTCTTCGCTGACGATGGGGAAGTGAACTGTCGTAGTGCAAAAGGCACTTTCTTTTAAGTCTTCGAGACATAGATCTATGTCTAAGAGCAGAAGTAGAGTTGATTCTGTGTGCATCCCACATTTTAATCGACCAAAACACCTATCTAGACCTGTAGCAAAGAGGTAAACTAGATGACCTCTAGATGTTTGGAGAAAGTAGGTCGTATTTGACACATCTTTCCACCTTCAGAACTGTTAGCAAAGTTTCATCTTTTGGGAATAAGGAAACTCACATCTTCAATAGATGCTTGTAAGAATTTTCTTGCTTCTAATCCAGCCCATACTTTCAACATTGAGAAGTCGCCTTGACGTAGCATTCCACCACCACTTTGAGCTCCCAATTGTCTCAAGATTGGAAGTGCACTTGATAACAAATCAATGTCAGGGTTCAAGGTTCTGCCAATGCCCTCTAGCAATAGAATGCTGATGACCACGTTGACAAAATCCCCTTCCATTCGAACATGGTGGTTTCTGACCATGGACAAAACTTCGCTCAGAATGTCCCCAATTTTCATGCTTCCTAGAGCCAAAGTGCGACTCTTTACACCTAAGACAAGGTGCTGCATCTTTAAAGCAAATATCTCCTCATCAAGCACAGCATCCGGCTGTCTGCATCGCTCACACATTAAGTGCCCGGCTTTGTAGCCATCAAACTCTGCGATAGCCTTGAATAGGTCAAGAAAGTTGCGCCTATTCGTTGCATTGAGTTCTGTAACTAGACCGGTATCGATAAAAATCAGTTGTGGCCGGAACCCTTCATTATCGATCTGAGCCAGCTCAGCCTCCCAAGCCTTGGTGTCCTTCTTGTGCTTGAATGGTCTTAACCTTTCTAGAACTTGGTCTGTGACATCTGGTAGACTGTGTGGATCTTCATCCTTGTGTTTGCTAAATGGCAATCTTGGCTTTTCTGACTGATAGAAACGAACCATAATGTTTCCAGGGTGCAGGTCGGCATGAATGAAGTTGTCCATTAACAACATTCTTAGAAATGCATCTAACCCTTCATCAGCGATGTCTTTTTGAAAGATACCTCCACCATTTTCCATGAGATCGGATAATGGTAGTCCTTGTGCAAATTCTTCCACGAGAACTTGTCTAGTGGTGAATTGAGTGTATGGGAAGGGAAACCATGCCGTAGTTCTCTCTTTGAAATTCTTCCGGAAGATTGTTAAGTTTGCTGCCTCAATCCGGAGATCAAGCTGCAATCTCATCATCTCACCAAATTGCTGGACCTCATCTGGTAATGACAGCCATTCCATTGTTGGAATGCAATTCAAAACAGATGCAAATAATCCCATGATACATAGGTCTCGCCTGACAATCCTTTCAACTCCTGGATGAAGAACTTTGATAGCAACATATGAGGAGGGAACTCGTTGTGGGGTACTCTTGATCAAAGTATCCACATTCTTTCGAACATTCTGACGCAAGTTTCTGGGTTCTTGTAGGTCCGAGTCACCAGGAATGGCAAGGTCAGACTTTAGCTTGGCCTTGTATACTTGTGCAATAGCCCCAACTCCTAGAGGTTCTTCATCGAACTCCTCAAATATCTCCTTGAAAGGTCGGCCATCAAATGCTCTTTGGATGATTTGTTGGGTGTTGTGGAGAGAATGAGCAGGGGCATTTGAATGTAGTTTAGACATGAATTCACACATCTGTGTTGGGAAGATATCTGTTCGTGAGGCAGCCCATTGTCCGAGCTGTAAAGTTTAGTCAGTATTGATTTCTCGCTAACAAGAGGGCAAATAAGGTGGTGTACTTTGATGAAAGCCGGTCCAGCACGTTCCATTGACTTCACCAGAAACATATACCACAACAAACTTCCAGACCTTTCATTGTCCCTTTCTGGATCCCTTGCTCCAAATAATATTATGGGTACAGCAACAAGGACCGGCACAAAAATGACTGTCAAATGTAGGAATCGAAGGCTAGTGCATAACGGCTCCCAAATGTAAAGGTCCAGAAACAAGATAATACTGTGTCGAATCCTCCGGAATCCATGGATATCATCCCCAACTTTCTTCTTGATTTCTTCCCTTGATGCCTCTAACATCCGGCTCTCTGCCGTGTGCTCTGTGCCACCATTATCCTTCTTCGAGAGCTGCACGAATGCAACTGGACTCAAACTTGCCGCTGCAGCTAGCAAGAGCCCTGGCCGCCTTGGAGGGGACCGGAAGAAGCCCTTTCGCCCGCCTCCATATAAACGTTTCGAAGTAAGCTGGATAATGCGGGATTGTGCTGCAGGGTGTGCTCGAAAGAATGTCTGGCGAAGGCATGTATGGCCAATAGCCAAAGTTGACCTCATATCCTCAGCCTTCACTCAACCGAATTGAAGTCGTGGCTATCGATGCTCCATTGAGGAAGGAAATGAAGTTGAAATGGGAGGAATGGTGGTGCTGATGTAGAGGAGAGCAAGTCTGATGAAAGATGTTGGAGTTGGAGGTAGCTTCGGGTAGGTTTAGTGACGTCAGGTCGCTAGATGGAGGAAGCCTTCAACAAGAATAAGAACGAAAGAGGAAGGAGGCGGAAAGGAAGTAGAGTGAATGTTAAAGATATATACATATATACACATATATTAATTGTACAAGACGTCTACTTGTATTAGAATTCCAATTAGGCCTAATAGAACCTATCCAAGGGCAACTAACGGAAGGGGAGAAGTCGGTGGCCGGAAACAGGCGGGGCAACTATTTCCCCAGCGGCAGAAAAATAAGGCAAGCGATCGCCTTCTCAATTAATCATTCACACCACAACACCACATATGACATTGACATTCTACGTCTACATCTACATAACCTGGAAACACATAAAGATCAATCGCTCGCTACTCGCACACTCAAAGTATTCCTCTGATAGATCGCAGCTGCTACTTATCTCCTTTCAAGCAATTCCCTACACATACAAATCTACAGCACAACATGGGATGGTTCTGGGCTGATTCCGATGTCTCTGTCGTAAATGCACGAAGCGCCCCTCATTCCACACCCAAAGATGGCGGATCTCCACCAGTACGTCTCCTTTCGCAACAATTTCTTTCCAAATAATCTGACACCTCTTCAGCCTGGATGTCCTATGCATCAGCAAAGCGCAAATGCTTTGAAAGTCGCTGCAAACCCCCAAACACCATCCGCAGAAACTGCCTGCCCATATACACCTGTCGACGATATCTCCAAGAACGATGTCGCTGCCAAATCCTCCTCAAAATTCTCAAAATACAACCCGCTTAATTACATGTTCTCTGATTTATCCCAAGAGCGAGCAGAGCAGCAGACTGTATCATTACCAATTGAGCGAGAGCCGTCAACAATTCCTAAAGGATCAGGAGATGGCAACTGGGAATATCCATCTCCACAGCAGATGTACAATGCTTTGTTGCGAAAAGGATATACAGACACTGACGCCACTGCTGTTGAGAGTATGGTATCAGTACACAATTTCTTAAACGAAGGAGCGTGGGCTGAGATTGTCGAATGGGAACGCAGATTTGGCAGGGGTTTATCCAAAGGCTGGGAGATGTGTAAAAGGGGAGAGGTAGGATCAATGGCAGGCGCAAATCTAGGGGCAAATGAGGAGGAAGTACCGCAACCAAAATTGATTCGATTCATGGGCAGGCCAAAGGAGATGACACCCAAGGCTACGATGATTCAAATTATGGGTTGGATCTTTCCAAGTGCTTTTGGGTGAGTTTTTCTCTAAATCTATGCTACTACTTGGCCCTGAAGCTAATATTTTAATAGCACAGAGCCTCCTTTTGACCGCCACGATTGGTTTGTTCAACGAGAATATGCTGGCCAGAAAAAAGAAGTACGATACGTGATTGACTACTACTCTGGACCTGACGATGACAATGGCGATCCTGTCTTCTACTTGGATGTTAGACCTGCTGTTACACCAACAGCAGCTGCTGAACGAATGATGCGATGGGGAGGAGATGTATGGCATCGAGCATCTGGAGCTGCTGCCAGGGAAAATGCTAAGAGTTGAGCGGAAATGGCCTCTTAATGTTTCTGCTTTGGGTCCCATTCTCTTGATGTCATTTTCAGTATTTCCTTAAGCGTGCTCAACTTCGGATTAATACTGTTAATAAGGCTTGGTTAACGTTCTCACTTGGTTCACCCAGTGAAAGGCAGTATTGCTCTGGTTTCTCTTTTCTACCTCCTCTCTTCCTGTGTATAATAACCTATCCAATTATCTTCCCATTTCCCATTTGTGCTGTTTTTGGTGTGCTCCTTCCTCTTCTTCCCGCGCGCTCAAGCGATAATGCGATAAGAGAGGAGATTGTTTTCGCAAGAGCATTGCAACACGATATTTCTCCCAACTTCAATCGACATCCACAAAAGATTCAACATAGTGCAGAACTCTAGCTATGGTCGTTAAACCATTCATCTCGATCCGTAAATGGATCAAGTGGCTTGTAACTACCAATTCCATTTTATTCCTTACCTCCCTTCATTACCCCTCCTCATATTGACCCCGCACAGGATAGACCTGCTGGAGAACCCACCGAGTGAGTTAACCCCTTCCTCACTTGCTCGCATACTCTAACTACTCTTTGGCACCCTCGTCCTCACCTCTGCCAATAAATGGTTCACTGACGTTCGAATCACACTTGAACCTCCACGGTCAACCACCATAACACTCTACGAATCGATCAAAGTCGCCGATTCCCGTCTCGAATGGGCCTTCGCGGGTCGCGCATACAGTACACCTGCAGAGTATTCTGATGACGGCACACTCCAAAAGGCAGCACACACAAAATGGGTTCATTGGGTCGACAGTAAGACTACAGAGGAAGTTGAAGATGAAGGAGATATGTACCCGAAAGAGAATAGCTATGAGGTCTTGGAGAAGGGAAAAATGATCAATCCTGATACTGGCAACATGGAAGAATATCAGGAACTGTGGGAGGACTTGGAGATTAAGGAGGTAGCGCAGCAAAACGAGTATGTGAGCTGGGTGTTGAAGTTAGGGGGCGAAGATCCGATGGTTAGGGGAGTGGTTATTAGGGTTGGACAGTGGGTTCAAGGAGTACTGAGGGATGGAAATGGAATGCCATTCGCGGTTTCGAGGTATAAGTTTGATAATGGGACTGGTTGGGCACGGGTGCTGACTATTGGGAATTTGCCATTACACAGTAGTATTTTTGCAGACCAGGTCATGGCTATCGGGGACGTCTTTGATGCGGACATCTATAATTGTGGAGCTGGGCGTGGTTTGAAATGGGAGTGCGTTGAGAGCTACCGGTGGTGAACGCGTCTAGTTGACCGCATACTTATAACACGGGGTTTATTTGGGACACTACGAAGAAGGTCTAGAGTCACTCATCCCTTGAATGACGATCACATGAATTGCTATTCGGTAAGTCTCGATCCAAACCTTCTTCCAGCCTACATTCTTTCAGCCTACATTCTTCCAGCGCCTCCAAAACAATGTAGCTTCCACGCGTTTTGGGACCCCAACCTCACGATACGCGCGTTCTATAAGTATGGAGCTGCATGGAGCCGCCTCTTTTCTCTCTTTCGTATCTACCTCATTTTTTAAACTTAAGCGCCAATCATGCCGTGGCTATCGAGGAAAAGCAGTATTAATGAAGGTACACAATGTGTCCCTTCTATTTCAAATGCCATACCTTCTCTTAAAACCCCACTAGTTACTTTCATCCCCTCTTCCATTGATGCATCTTGTGGAACGTCCCTTTCGCAGCTCTATCACTCTCCTGCGCAGCTTCTCTTGTATGACCTCAAAGCGGTAGGGAGGAATATACGATGTTTATCGGAGATGGTTAGAACGATATGGACTTGGAAGACTATGCTGGATACGTTTCGTAGTTGGATGGATATTCGAGATTTTGCTTTGCAAGCATTGTTGGCTGTGGTGGAATTCTGGGGATTTGTATATGCGATACCTGCTTTTCTTTTCTTACCTGGTATCATGTTCATACCATTGTGTGCTGCAACCTTTGGTATCATTGCTCTGCTATCTTGGCCGTTGAAAGGAGAGCGAGTGGTACAAGGCAAAAGAGATCGGACTGGGCACCCGGATGAGTTTTCAGATGAAAGATGGGTATTTGTTAATGGGACCGCAACAAGGTAACCATAAATCTTAGATATCATTTTTTAATTCATCTGACAATCATTTACATAGCTATCGCCAATTACATTCTATCCTCACCCGTCTCTCACACACCTTCCAACGAGATATAACAGGAATCCACAACCACACTTCCGGTCTCTTTCTTGATTTTCTCATCCATTTCTTCTCGCACGCTTTCCCTCTTTCCACACCAGTCCATAAAGCTCTTTACTCCATTCTTCGAGAAGATCTCCTCTGCCCCTCAGTCCGGAAAGTCATCGTTCTTTCTCATGATACAGGTGCCGCAGTGGTTTCTACTGTTCTTGATCACTTACATGCCGATTTACCGGTAGATGTGTTGTCGAAAATGGAAATCTATACCTTTGGAGCGGCAGCGAACCATTTCTCGAATCCGCTTTTGACGATGGGGAGATCTTCTCTGAGTGGAGATAATGATGGTTTGGTGAATGGGAATGGGTGTTTAGAGAGGAAAGAAGAGAAGGAAAGAGTTATTTACGTATGTCATTTCTTCTCATCGCCCAATTGAAATACTCACTGATCTATCGAATATCAGCACATCGAACACTACACCTCACCCATCTCCCTCAACTCACAAACCGGCATTTTGCAATACACCCACTCCATCCTCTCAAATCGTTTCTGTGGCCGTCTCTTCATCCTCCCTTCTGTTTCCCTTCCTTGTCTCTTCTTCACTCAATATCTTGATTCCTTATTCCCTCTTTCTTCCTTCCAATCGATTCCTTCCACGACATATCCCGAATCCAACCAAAATCAAGAAAATTCGATACCCCCCCTTCTAGATCAGAAAATATCAGTAGATATAGATCTGGTGGAAAAAAGGGAATTCTTCTCTACTCGTCGGGTTTTGGGCTCGTTGAAGAGATGTAATGGGGAGATTGATGTTATTTTTACCTCAGCGACAAACGGGGAAATAAATGGGGAAGGGGGAAGTAGGGAGAAAGAGAAGGAGAAGAGGACAACTTGGGATTTTGGTTTGGACAAGGGAATGGGAATGAGGATGGGAGGGGATTTTGATAGTGTAGCGGCAGCGAGGAAGAATGCTAAAGAGGTGCAGGGGAAGAGTGTTAGAGAGGTGAGTCGGTTGTGGATGTATGTGGGGGGTGGGAAGCCGAAGCCGGTGGGGGAGGGGTATGCGGAAGTGAAGGAGAATGGGGTGGTGGGTTAGGTGATGTGGATATGGAAGAGGAAGAGGAAGAGGAAGAGGAGAAAATGAAAGGGTATGATTTAGTGGTTTCTACTGGTGAGGCGAAGGGGGAAGATGAATCTGCAGGTGATGATGGGGGGGTATTGGATATTGATATGTTGGTTGCGATTTGGATTTAAATTTAGTAAGTAAGCAAGTGAGTGAGTGGTATGAGTACTTTTTCGATGATTATCTTTCACTGAAGGTTCTCTGGGTTGGTTGGTTGGTTGTTTTGTATGTGCGTTATGTTTTTGCAGATACTCGGAGTATAAAGGAATTCGTTATCACACTTCGAATTTCATTTAGAGATTTCTTTCATGCTTAGATGTTTACTAATGATGCTGAGTGATGTTTGATTTGGTTTCGTTGATGTCTTCATTGGGAAGCTGCTGAGTACTTAGGTTCTGTTAGAAATATGAGCCGATTATGGCTTAATTTCTCCTTTCTCCTATCCCTATCCAAAGTAAGATTCCTGCTATAAGTTAGACTTTCTCCCCCCTCTAGGAAACCTCCAGACATACTATCACTAAAGAATCATCTTCCAAGTCCATCCATATATCTATCCACAACAGCCCTAAATCCCCAGCTTCCTTCCTCATTGTTTTTTCTTCTCATCTTTTTTATCCCATTCCCTTCGAGGATCAATAAGTAACTAGGTAAATGATAGACACGGTTGGGTTGGGCTGGGTGAAATATTAATAGGTGCAAACTACGCCGCTGGAACGATGAACCTACCCTACCCCTATCTTACCTTGCCTACCTTGCTCATCTACCACGTGGAGCTTTCCCGTCCATGGTTGATCGGCAGTTGGGGAAGTTGGAATGAATTTGGTGGGATGGGATTGCCATCCTTGATAGGACTGGATTGGTTGGAGGTTGTTTTTGGCTTTTCTTCCTGTGGTATGGATGGTGTGTAAATTTAACGTCTGGGAGTTTTCGAGCTGAAAGGTTGGTGTTAGGATTTGATTTTAATTTTGGGGAGGTCTGGAGTATTCGTTTTGAATGGGGGTTGAGTTTGGGGGTGGGGATGAGAGATGAGAGATTCCGTGGGGAGTGGGAGGGGTAAGTAATTTCATGTATAGGGACGGAGATGAAGTATTCCGTGGGCATAGAGTAACTGGGTTTGACATTGCTTTAATTTGAATGGAAAACGAGGGCCTTTTGGCTGTCGATTAGTTGCCGTTTGGCTTGCTTTTCTAATTTCTGACTGAACACCCTCCTTTTTTCCGTACCTGCGCTATGCTATGGAGAGAGAGAAAGACAAAAAGCAAATGAGCACCCAAACTCTGAAACCTCCTGTCTTAATATATAATGGTGTAATGTCTCGCTCTCTCAAAAAGCAAGCTGAAGGGCCTTCTCAAATACCGATTGCCAGCCCAACATAAAAATATCACCCAGCGCAGTCGCAGCCACAGTCTCAGCAATCAGGCCCATCCAATGATTCGCTTTGACTTTCTTTCGCATTTTCGGGTCCGAGTGGCTATCCGGATCCGGGACTTCGCGCCCGTGTCGTCCTCTTCTTGTGTCGCCTTGCCGATCAGTCTGAGTACTTTGTGTGTTGGACTCGGACTCGGATTCGAATGAATAGTCTTCTGTCTCGTGTCGGCACCGATGGCAGTGTGAACAATCGCCTCCTCTTCGACTCCTTCTTTGGAATGTCGGATCCTGGTTCCGATGAGAGCGTGATCGAGCTGGGACGCTGCTGGTTCGGGAATGGTGAGGAGGATCCCGTCGAGATGCTTGTGTTTGGGCGGGTTGGGTTGTCGAGTATCTTCTCTCCCTCTGCAATGAGTTTCTAGAGCTAGAGCTAGAGATATGACTAGGGGGCGGAGGAGGCGGAGACGGTCCAGTAGCTCCTCCCCCAGATCTCAGAATCGGCTCTTCATCTGGAAGAGGCCTATCAAACATTATATGGGCTACATCCGACCGATCCATCTCTCTATCCCAGAAGAAAATCCAATCCATTGCATTGAAAAGCTGCACTTTATTCCTCTCCGCTCGCGTACTGACATTCTCGCATATTTTCTTGAAAGGCGGTATATCCGCCCCAAATATCTTTCCTTTGTAAATCGTATCTCCGTCTACGCCGCGTAAGTTTAGCGGACCGTTTGATGGTGGCCGTGAGGAGGTGTAGTAGATGACGGGGTCGAAGAATTCAGAGTCACGACCGTCTTCGAGTGTCAAGAGGACACCCGCTTGGCTGATGCCCATGCCGGGATGATTGATGTTGAACGTCCATACTTCATAGAATTTGGTATCAATCGGATGGAGCATCGAACATAATAGAAAAGGGTCCCAGTAGCAGCAGAAGACTCTGGCACACTTTTATAGATTGCACTTCTACTACACAGGAAACTCGCGTACTGGATTTGGAAACATTCGATTAATGAATATTGTTGAGTTATAGAGAACGGAGAAGAGGCTCGTTCAAAACCAACAATCCATGTTGGACTGTGGTAGTCAGTTCACGAAGTAGGAATGAGTGAGACATCAAACGAAATGATATCGTAAACCAAGCCTGGGGTTGGGGATTTCATTTATTTGTTTAGGATTGGTGCATTGTGGACCCAATGTCAACCCGCGTGAGCCCATTCCATTCCTACAGACATGCCTGCTTCCAAGAGGCCTATGAGAAAATTCCATGTGAAAAAATTTCGTCGGTACATAATCCCATACGTGGAGTAACCGCCATGCTTACTTCTTAAAGGAGCCCTTTTTCCCCGAAGGATTTGGGGGCGCATAGGTTAGATAAGTGGCCAAAGTGAAACAAGGTTGGGATACTAGATGAAGGCAGAAGATGTACGACAATCGATCAGACGGATCTGAAAAGCATGGAATCTCTCATTCCATTTTCTAAATTTGTAGCTGCAATTTGTGCGACGTGGTCTTGCCGCTGGGACTTTGAGAACACTGCTAGATCCCATGGGATGTTGAGTAAAGAGAAGCAAACAATTCAAAGATACGACAACCCAGATTGCATAATGGTAAGAGATACCATTTGGAGATTTCGGAGTTGTCAACTTTCGAGTTTTTGACAGCCAGTAACGTCCAAGTCCACCTGGACAGCCTGGCTGCAGGAGAATGACTTTACAATACTGTGAGATGGGACTTGTGATGTATGTGTCAAAAGGTAAGATCCGCTGTTGCTGTAAGGGGAAGTAGAAGGTATGATGAGAGGGAAAGAGCAGAAGTGTTGTTTGTGTCGAGGCGATTAAGAAGTATCAAGGGAATTGGGATTCCAATTCAATACCAATTCAATTGCAATTGTAATTGCAATTCAATTCCAATTCAAACTCAAATAGAATGACAAATAGAAGAAACGAATGCAGAGTTCAACGCATTGAGATGTAATATAGTACGGGTATTAACTAAATGTCGTCTTGATGGATCAATCTTGCGAGTTGGGACTAGACTGTGTAAACAAAACGAAACGCTTGCTTCGGGATTACCAGCCGACGAAAAACAACAAGACGGGTGGACGGTTAGTTGGGATGATCGATCACTCGTTTGTACGTTTATAGTTTCAGCCGCAAGGAAATAGTTCTAAGGATAGCAATGGCCTTGCTTCCGGGAGCGAACGAGAAGCGAAAAGCAACACCCCAACTTCATAGAACCACGACACGAAGTACCCACGAAAAGCTAATAGACTCGCATCTCTAGACAACTGCTACGCATTGTCTTCCTCACGACACAAGCAAAGGTCGTTTCCAGATACAAATCGAATCGAATCTGCGGCTAGTAGATCACGAGATACCAGTAGGAGCTGTCAAAGGCAAGACCACGGACCCTCGAAGCCAAGCCACCACGCCATATATGGCGTGAGACGGTGATATAAGAGAGAATACGATGACGTTGGTTTTGGAAGAGGAGGGGCAACACCTACAACATTGATACAGCCATGACGAGGGACAAGCGACAGACTGCGATTTGGGATCTGATCTGCAAGAGCCGTGGAACAAAGTAATACTTTCTCTTACTGGGTCTTTAGCTTCATTGCAGGCAGGATTAGAGAGGCCAAGGTGCCAACCCTTCTGCATGAGGCATCGGGGGCTCGACTATAGAACCACTGGCTATGCTACAAAACCAGAAGCATAAACTGCAAGCCGTATGAAGAATCTAGAGGTCAGCTCGAAGTGATACACAACGTTACAAAGGCACATCTATGCTCAGACTGCAAGAATCTGATTCAGGGGTTAGTCCTGCATGCTGAATTGTCAGATTTCAGAATCATTTGGGAATGGAATAGGAAAGGACCACAATAAGCAGGAAGTGAGGCTGGGTCATTAAATATTACATCTCGAGAGATCCTGGGCTTCTATGCACTTGGTGCTCTAAGAGCTGGATGTTCTGCAGACTCAGATACAACCTAGACGTATTTAAAGTCCCTAAACCAACAATTTCTTGGAGCTTGTCCTTGAAGGTCCAACCTATTATTCCAGTCAACTTTTTTTGCTCTGCGGGCTTGACATATACCGCCACCTCTCTCCGTCTTTTTGCTACTACTTTCTTTGCGTCCTTCTTCGCGTCTTTAGCAGCTTTCTCTTTCTTTTCTCGTTCCTTCTTTGTATCTACCGCTATCTTCTCCAATTCCTGTTTGTTCTTCTTTGCTTCCTCATACGCTTCGATCTCATGAGGTTCTGCTACTTCCCACCAATCCGTCTCTTGCTCCAGTGACCATAGTTTGTAATGTCCTCCAACATCTCTCGTGTTCCTCTTTATTTTCTTTTTTCTAGCTTCTACTGCTCTCTGCTGCTTCTTTGGCAAGGTCCCCTGTTTGTATTGCCTTTTGTTTTCGTGACGGTAAGTCTTGCCTTCTACTCCTTTGAAAGGTGCTCTGAATCCCTTTTCAGGCTGTTCGAATCGAGGATATACTTTTTCTCGGTGTCTATCCTCCCATTCCTTTATCGAGTCTTGTGAGGGACTATCACTCCTGGTCTTGAAGCTGCAAGTTGCAGGTTTTAATATGGATTTCAACGGCTTCGTAGACTCGTCGAAAACTTGGAGATGGTTAAGGTATCGAACTTCGTTGTCACCGCAGGCGAGGCTTGTCTGGCTGTTCATCCGGCCTGACTTCTATGTCATCGCGAAGCTAAGTGATCGAGATCTAGCAGGGCTCCTGCAGCTTTGTAGCCCGAAACCGAAGCTTAGAAAATGCAGTAGCCAAGACCCAAAGTGTATATTGTAAGACTGAAGTTTGAAATTTATTCAATAAGGAGGAAGGAAGACGTGCAATATGTAAGAATACCATGCGATGTCAGTGATTCTATGTTCGAGGAACAGCTCGTCATTTGTGACACCATCAGTTGGACTTGAATTGAATGCGAAACACTGGGGGATGTTTCGTGAGTGAGAGGCCAATGTATTCTCAATTCCTGGGACATACAAAACCGCAGACTGACCCAGTAGTACGAATGCTGATCTACAGCAGCTTATTTGACGATTATTTGATGATATGAGACAGCGAAGCCTGCATTCCTTGTTCCAAGTGCTAAAGATGTAAGAAGAACGGATAAGGTCAACCGCCTGGAACCAACAGCCCGCGACCGACCTATACTACGGCAGGAATCCAACCAACATTTTATTTCGAGACAGCCAAGCGAATTATAGTTGGCTGCACCTGAATAAAGGCCTCTGGAATGTTTCTCACTAGTCTAGAAGTCGGACTTCGGAAAGACATCAGAATCTATTTGATCCTCTATGTCCGCAGCGAACGGGTCTTTGAAATGGCTCTCGTGGTGGCAAGGACTACACGGAGCATAGCCCACCTACCCTTAATCGGGGATTATGAGATTACATCGGGGAGGGAAAGTCTCGAAATTATACGACGCTGCTGCGCCTTGAAATCTAAAGCCACTGAAGCCGTGCTTGCACGTGTGAGAGGTTATGGGAGAATACCATTTCTCGCCTACACAAAGGAGCTACTTAGATAGAGACTCCAACTCGCCCTGCATTTGGATCTTGGCTACTGCTTCTCCTCACGTTTACTTTTTGTCTTATGTTGGTCTACTCATCAAAGTAAGTGCTTTTGAAGAGAGTTATTTATTTGCTGTTGCTTGATAAACTTGGCGCTTTTTAGGGGGAGGCTTGCAGGCTTCATATTGATGTCTGTTCCCTACATTATCTTCTTGATTTCACACCATGCGCCGGGGATTTTAATATCATCTGATGCAACTCTCGATACAGTGAGAATCAGCCCAATGCAATATTATTGAAAGGCTTCTTTGAATAATGTTATCATAGTACTCACTCCCCAAGAGAGGACCTAACATCGTTAAGCTGATCTGCACTGCTCTAGATATGTGTCCTCCCATTCAACTCTTCAAAATTGCATCCCACTGCGGAGACTATTCCTCTTCCCTTTTTCTTCTTCTTCCTCTTCCTCATCACAACAATCATCACATCAATCGCCGGATTGAAATTGGCCGTCTTCCTTCCTGCTGACTGGGCATTCTTGCGCTACAGCTGGCTCTGGTTCACTTCTTTACGCTTCTTTGTGTTTCACGAGTTCGTAGGTACGCGGATTTCACTGTTGGTCTCTCAATATTTCTTGGTGCTTGGTTGTTGCGTCTTTTTCTGATGCGTGTCTTAGCTTAGGGATTAGGTTGTTCGGGGATTGTGGAGTGGGAGGAGGACGTTCCATGGGTTGCATTGTTTAGGGTTGGATAAAGACATCTGTTGCTGTTTTGCTGTTTTTGTCCCTTTTTCCTTCCCCCCCTTAGACTTCTGAGATAAGGAGTTCTGAGTTCTGAGTTGGGAATGAAATGAAATTCTAAATACCTGCGACTACTCCTACTATGATCTGCCGAAGGTCCTCGAATACGACGACAATCAGTATATCGTCAATCTTGGCCCACTTTCTATACTCCAAGATGCACTAGAGTATCTCGGTCAAGAACTCTCTCCCGAGATCCGGTTTAATGTGCAAGGTTGAACGAGTTCGCCAATACCAATTCCCTGAGCGAACGCATTATGTATGTATTTATTCTGCTTGTCTCTTTTCTTCTGCTAAGGTATCGATGCTAATTTAGCAAGATACGTTTCGTTGGGGCATCCTCAATCTGTCGTTTACCATTCTTCTGTTTCTCTTCCTTTTTCTTGGCGGCCGTCTTAACTCGACGTCCCTTCCCAGATTTGTCGATTTGCTTAGATTTGTCTAATATCTTGTTCGCCTGTTCTAAGTCGTGCTCGCGATGTTTGCTGATGGGGTGCCATTATTTCATGATTTCTCGCAGAACGAGTGCCCGGTAATATCATGATCGTCCTTAGCAGCTAGGATTTTGGCAATGAGCTCTATGTGTGCTGGTGGTAGTTGCATGGCCTTTAAGTCCGGTATGTCTCCTTGCATGGCATGAGCCATGCTAAATCGATGGCCTGCTTCCACAGGCCGTCTAACCATGTGCAGATACAGACATGCGCGAAGAAATAGGACTCAATCCGGACACATTGTGAATGTCCTACGCAACACTGGCACTGTTAAACTCCCGCCTTTTGACCTATCGTAGTCTCTCCAGGAATGATACTGCCCAACCTGTTCCATTATCACCTTTATCAAACAAACATATTAGTATTTAAGATGGCTGTTATAGCAATTTTCCGATTAGTCCAGTATTCCACAATCTTCCGAGATCCTTCGTACTCTTCCGGGAAGCACGCCGCCATAATCACACTGATAGTCTGCTTGATCGTCGTTAAGTCCCTCTAAATTTATGGCGGGTTTTAACAATCCCTTCAGAAAGTGCTACGATCTCCTGCAGATGCGAGTCTTCTCTGTCCTTAGTCAGCACACCATGTAGAGACCTACCCTGGGTATGAAATCTGATGGACACCACATTGAAAGTTATGTTCCATGACTTTCGCCTAATCCTAGGCAAAGCTTGCCTTAAATCTTGGATCATTGGTTTTTTGGGGGCCCGGGAGGAGTGATAGAAATATATTAAAGCAGAGGGTATATAGATGAAGATCTTTGGGGATGCTTTATTGATGATTTTGATAAATAGACGAAAGATACTTTTGATATCGCAAGCAGATTGGCATTGCGTAACTTGCGCAATCATCTACAAGAATATGGTGTCTTATGTTAACCCAAAACAAAGGGTTTCTATAGCTGCAGAGCTGGCAAACAAGGCCGATTATTATAAATGGACTAGAAGAGGTTCAGGGGTAAATGAACCTTGGATTTTTTATTCAAGCTTTAACCCTATATAACAACGCCAATAATCACGAGTTCCTCTTTTCAATATACTTAGAAAGCAGCAACAGCTAAGTCAACTATTATAGCAACAACAGCCAAGTCAACCGTTGCTGCAGCAGCAATCACGTCAACCGCTGCAACAACAGGCTGGTTAACCGTCACAACAACCTCCACAGCTCCACAAAATTCGCAACCTAAACCTTTACCACCAGCTCCACAAGATCATCTCCAACCTTTTTTACAAACCAATCCACCGTCCTTCCAAGATCCTCCAGAGCAGCAACAACAATCCGTACCACCCCTGCAACCTCAATCCCCACAATCTGCTACTGCTACTGCTACTGCTACTGCTACGAATGAAATGCAGATAGATGAAACAGATGACACCTTATTTATTGGGGATAAGGCACTTGTTGAATTGGAAGAAGAAAAGTTGGCCAAGGCAAAGCAGCTGTCTAAGCTAGTTCCGATTTTTTCTCCAGAGAATGCTTTGAGTGGCAGGCTCATTCAAGAGAATGCTTTGATTCTCAATAGTGGCAAGCTAATTCAGGACGAGAATGATGATGACATTATGTTTGCCCAGAAAGATCAAGCAAATTAGATCAAACCAATACCACTAAAACCTCCACAGCCTCAAACTCCGCAGGAACAACCTTAGATTCCGCAGAAACCTCCTCCTCTACAACCAACTCTACGGATTCAACTTATTCAAACTCTGCAGAATCTTTCTTTACAGCCTTCTCTACTACCTTTACAACCCTCTCTACAATCTGCTAAAGGAAGGGAATTGCTATTTCCTAGGACACTGAAGATGATACGCCAGTATTTCAGGATTCACAAGCATTTCCAAGTGGCCGAGTCCTTTCAAGCCAAATTAGTGCAAACAAGCTACGGATTTGGGTAGAAGGATAGGAAGGGATATGCAGCATAGGATACGAGTTCGAGTTGAAGGGTGGGTGCAAAGAGGGGACATGAACAACAATAAGCATATCACAGAACGTACATCGTATCTGTGCCGTGCTTCGCTAGTATACTAGCTGTCTTCGTCCGGTTGTACCAACAACTATTGCATCTGCAAGTTTCACTTTCCTCTTTCTTAATCACTGCTAATAATTTCAGATGCCACGGCAAACTATGTGGGAAACGGGAAACATGAATGGTAAACGTTTAATGATGAGAGAAGATATAAAGGCTTTGGAGAGTTATGATTTTTCGGAGCAGCAGCAGGAATTGTGGAAAGAAGCCTTGAAGTATATCGAAAAGCTATTCTTCGAATACTTAGCTTGGGATATTCGTGGAGCATCCATATTGTCAGCCCTAGGACGAAAGATTCAAGAAAGGGCATACAACAAAATTACCGGCAATGAAAATCCTTCAAGTTCAATACCAAAAACAAAAGTACAGAGGAAGTTAGAGATAAAGAATCAGCGTGGAAGAGAAAAAAGTATAAACGAACAAGAAAAGACTGATGCTTTAGCAAACGCAGATGCGGATTGGAAAGTGTTAATTCAGAAGCTTTTAGATCTAGCACTCTCCCGCAAAGATGAGGAACAAGAGGTTAGGATGATGGTGGAGCGTTTTCATGTAAAGTATGCTGCACTTTTGGCCAAAAGCGAGGAAGATGATAAAATTATTCTGATGCAGGCCAAAACCATTAGTGGGTTACAAAGGGAGCTGGAGAGTTTGAAATCCGAGGAGGTATTTGAAAGCGAGCACGAGGAAGATTCCTTTGGTTTCGAGATGCTAGGGGAAAGTTAGGATGAGGGAGGGGGGTACTTTACATAACTATACGTACTCTCGTTCTCTTCTTTCTAAAGAGATCTCTCGAATCCCGTGCAATGTATAAGACTACAGATGAGCTTCATGTATGCATACTCTCTTAGACTATTTCAACCATCACTAAAACTTCTAATTTTCCTTTGATAGAGTTTTTCAAGACTTTCATGATTGAACTGCGAACAAGTTTCATTTTTGCAGCGGAATATATAATAATTCTCATCTCAGGAACCACCATATAGTTCGAGCTTTCACAAAAAAAGAAATCGACCTATTCTTTAAAACTTATAGGGAAGGTCGCATGTTGATAAAGAAGCTTTTGACGCTTATATGCAGGAGTTAAGTTAATCGGCCTTATACAGCATCTAAAGCAGTAACTTTGAGCAAAGCATAGAGGCTTTGGAGTTGTTGAAAGCTTGCTTCGTGATGGCTCATAGTGGATAATTGAAAAAGTTGATAAAATAACAGGTAAAATAAGCTAATTCATTTATATCAATGGGACTGTTGATGCCCTTAACCTCTTTGACGATTGAATACGTTCTCAAGTCTAGGAGTTTGGGTTATGTTATAATACGGGGTGTGAGGGGGCAGATGTCGGAAATAGACATGAAATTACTAGGAACTCTCGTGAACTCTTTCAACAACGACAGTTGTCTTCCGAATGTGAGCTTTTGATCCGAGTCAAATCTGCTCGATCAAGGCTCATCCCTACAAGCACCCTCAGTCTTTGATCCGAAGTTGACAAATTGTTTGGACGGTTTCAACCCCATGAGATTTCACTCTTCAGAAGTTCAGACCTTCAAAATCAGCCTTCATAGCTCTCAGTAAGTTCTATTAATGAACATCATAGCTCTTGTGGATAAGCCAACGCCTATTAAGCATTAGTCGACCAAAGATAGCCTAGTTCCAGAAATCAGCTTTCCATTTCAGCCCCTGAACCCCAGCTCTCCTTAAAGTTCTCAAGAAAGATTTTATTCAGATGAAAGAAAACTCAGTTAAACTTTCCGCAACCAACCAACGGCCCAAGCTCATGATGTGATTCATGAAGCTGAAGCATTGGATGTATCAAGCATCCCCGCTTTTAGTCAAGTCCCATCTACTTCTGAAACTCCCGAGCACAACTTAACATAATACCTAGGTAGTCAATGAGAAATGTACTCTTGAAGTGAGATAAGTACTGCTATGCTGCAGCTGAAGTTTGTTGCAAAATAGGATCATCAAACTCTGTCAGTGGCCCCGCGTTGTGTGAACACCCCTCCTCCTCTCGATTTTGGAAGGGAAGACGAGCGGTAAGACTGAGTGTCGAAACTGGTTTTGCCACGTCTCATTTTCTGGGAAATATATATTATTTAGGTGCAAGCACTCAAGTCAAGTCAAAGAGTTGCTGCAGCTCTTTTCTTTTTTCTTTTTTCTTCTTTTTTTTTTATTTAATGTTATAAGGGACTTACGACTTTAGCCAACCCCTATTCATTCATTCCATTTACCCATCCCTCACATTTCTCACATTCCACGTTGCATCACAGGGCAAAATACCCATACTACACATCCATCTATATACACTATCCCTCTCTCATTCCTCACCACTCCTTTGAATAATGGCACAAAACGGCGGTAGGCGAGGGACTATCCCACCCAAAATGATGGAGTACGAACGACAAGCTGAACAGCGACTGCGAGAACAAGAACAGATGGCTGCAGAACAAGATCGCATGGCTGATGCCATGGCGAAAATCCAAGCCGAACAGGATCGTATTGCGCAGGAGGAATATGAAATGGAGCAGTATTATGAGGGGGAAGCGTTAAAACATGCTGAGGAGATGAGATTACATCAGGAGGAGGTTAGGAGACATCAAGGTATTTTTAATTTTGGATCTTTGATTGTGATTTTATATTTTTACTTTGTGGGAAAGGACTAATAGTAACGCGATGAAGTAGAACAAGTGCGAGCCCATGAACGCCGAGTCCGAGACCACGAAGCCAGCATGGAAGCCTTTGCCAAAGTAATAGCTCAACCCTCAAAAGCTGTCCGAGCGCGCCAAATTTCCCTTCTTGCGCCGACCAGAGCTGGAAATGGGGTAAGGAATGGAAATGCTGCGAATGGCGATGCGAATGGCGGGTCCAAAGCTCCGGCTACATTTCCGAATGGCACTGGTTGAGCGGCCTAGTCAGACGACCAGTGCGTCTATCTATTCGAATTTGACTAGGGATTTGGATTCATCTAATAATGGCTTTGGGGATGGGGGCATCGGTCTTGCGAGATCATCAGCTACTAGGATCGATACATCAGTTGGTGCTGTGTCGCCGGATTCATCGCCTCAGAGTCTCTTCCCGGAAAATAGGACGGTACCGTCTTTGGCCTCGGTTGTAGTGGCTGTTTCGCCCATAAGGAGGATGCGAGCGAGGAGGAGACCTAGAGGCCCTTCGGATCCTATTTCTAGTAATCTGGTGTATACAGCTCAGGCGGGTCCAGTGACGCCGCCACTGTCGCCTACGAAGGGGGGGCCGTGATGTGAGGAGGTTTAGAGGAGCTAGGATTTGGGATTTGGGAGTTTGGGTTGGATTGTTATAAAGGAACTGTAGATTATGAGTGAGACAGATGGCGTTATATACCCCTTGCTAGAGTGGGCGTATTGGAGGTGAAATCTAATGTCTGGAATTTGTACCGAATTCTTCAACTATGATGGTGGCTTTTCTTTCAGATGTGAAATGTTCGTGTTGTTGTCCGAAATTCTGAGTTGCAGTTACTCGTCCGGGCGAAAATCCATACACTCAACAGCGCTCAATCACCAAAACTACGCTTGACGTAATCGTAAGTAAACATCTATTTGTCACTACTATCATGTATCTATTGGTATCATCTACGCATATAAAAGACTAGTCAGCCGCTATACAATGCCGGTTCCATGCAAATGCCTCTCTTTCTATGCACCTTAGATCGTTTTTGGCGCCCATTTCTCCAACCAAGTCCTCGCTCCATCAAGTTTACCTGATTCCGCTTCACAGGCCGCAATACACCACTCCATATCATATATATTCTCACTGGCCAACATTTCCGCCAAATTCCGTCTCTTCTGACTGCCTTCATCAACACAGAAATACATCGAAGTTGACCTATCCCTCAGAGTATCCATCAATGGCTTCACTAACGGCAAGGCAGCTTGTGTAGTCAACGCTGTCTTGTCTTTGGAGATTTTGGCCTTTGCCGTCTTGCAATAAGGATTCATGCACCAGGCTCTGCCACATCCCTGAATCAATTGACTGATATATCGACGTTCGACTCGGCGTCTCATGGCTTTGCCTTCTGGGTCATACATACTGACGTAGAGAGGCCCAAAACAAATACTGCAAAGACCAAGATCGTTGCCTGGACCTTGACCCATTCGACTCCCAGCACCAATCTCCCCATTCTTCCCAACGCCATCAAGCGTTCGTCCACAATTCGCGTTTCGGCAGATTGCTGGCTTGGAGCGAGATGATTTCTCAAGATCGTGATGCCGTAAATGGGTAGCCATGTCACGTAATCGGATAACCTTAAAACATAAATGACATTCTGTTGTTCGACCACCATCAAGTAGTTCGTGAGCAGTGAGTCCACTAATGAGAGCTTCTGGAGAGGGGTCGAAGGGATCGCCTTCTTGAGGGACTTCGAGATGGCAAAATTGGCATAGGATGATTTTCCCAGGGCAGACCGATGTTCGATGAATTGCAAGGTCTCTCAAATTGGCTGCTTCGTAAGGGCAATTAGGACATTGACGTGATTTGTGGAAGATATCATCATGTTGTTCTTTGCTATAGAAAACGATTAGTAAGTATTCCTGGGTTCGATTTAGAGAAACATACCTTTCAGGCGTATTTCCATGCTCGGAATCATAAGGACAATGCCAATGATTCTGCCATTCTTGAGATTTCTTCTGGAAAACGATTTTGCAATGAGGACAAAGTATATTATTTCGCAAGCAGAAATTCTCATGTAGCACCATTGTTCGCTTGGGAATCCATTGCAGACAGTTCTTGCACTGCTCTTCATCGGCACCATGCATCTCGGTGTCTTCGTTAATTGTCACTGGATTTGAGGATGTTCCCACAGTAGGTTTTGATACGGCTTGTGCTCGGAGAGAGAATTTCTTGAGTTTATGGGAAGATCGAGTGCGAGAAGGGCGAGCATAAACAGAAATAAGCAAGGATTCGGCTGCCTCTAATTCAACGTTCGTAGGTTGGATTGTGATTGTTTTAGATGATTGATTCGAGAAATCGCCAAAAACATGTTCGTCTTCCCGTGGCCTTGCTCTTTGATGTGGCGATTTTGGGTTGATAAACAATTCAACATTCCCCCCATCCTCGACCTTCAACTCAATGCTTAGACCTTCCGATCGAACCCAAGAAGATAATTCATAGTCGACATAATCGCCTTCCAGCACTTGTCCAGCAATAGCCTTCCAAGTGTCAAGTTTGCCACCCACAGAACTGCCTTCCGCCGTTCCTGGTGCCTTTTGTGCTTTTGCCATAATTTGCTTCAAGGTTTCTCTGGCCTGTTCCTCATTCAGGGCCTCAATATCCACCTCTAAATCCGTATCGACCACACATATGCCATCGCCTTCAGGTAAGAATTTGTCAATAAGGAATCGGAATTCTTCGGATTTAGATCCTTGTACCTTTAATATTTCCCCATTTGTTAAAGTTGTAAAATTTTCCCTCAGATGTCTCTCGAGTATAGATTTCCAGTCCTCAGGGTTATATCCAGCTTCCAATGGTCGTAATCTGACATACGTCCCTTTGGGAAGTTGCTTTGCATGCACAGTGATTCGTGCTGGTTCCTCCACATCCTTCGTAAGGTCTATGAGTGCGTCTTCGGTGAGATCGATAGGCTCATCTTCCGTAAGATCAATCAGAGCATTGGCAGATCCAGAGGCAGTCCCGTTGGTAGAAGGATTTAATTTTCGGACGGGTTCTTTAACTCCAAGAGCTTCCAATAAGAATGGACTCAAAATTATATTCCCTTCATCTGCTGAAAACTCTCTGATGCCAGCATGAACCACATTGCCATTCTTAGTGTTCACAAGTCGGAAAGTGAGAGGATGTGGTAATTGCTGCTTCGTATCTTGCCATTCTGACTGCTGTGCGCGTGCTGCGGCGAGGGAGTATGGATTGAAAGGGTCGAATTCTACATTATTTGGGAGACGAGTAGAAGTGGTCGTAACTGTTGATGCGGTAAGGAGCTGTTCGAGTGCAGACTGAGGTAGAAGAATCTTGTCTCCGGGAAGAGGTTTGTTGCTGGGACTGGGTGCCACAGCATAAACTGAACTCCAGGCAAGAGATATTTCTTCTCGTGGAGGGGTGGCCATTGTTCAAGCTATAGAGAAGACAAAGATCTAAAGAAAAAAGCATAAGTGATCGAGGATATTGACTTGATATATGATCTCGAAAGTGGTGGAAATCGCCAGAATGTTGATTATACATCCCCTCGATTATCATCATATAGTCCCTGTAAGTACGCTAAGATAAGCTTATTACTAGCCTTATCATGCCCGGCCCGATAGAAGATCCGATGCTCTGCTGGCAAAGTTGTCCTTCCCCGTCTTATCTTCGTCTCATCCCCTTCAGACCATTTCCATAATAAAACAAACATATCTGGGAATAGCTTCAATTGCCATTGAACCAAGATATGGAAGAGGCCCCTCAAGCACTCCCCACACGATCTGCGAACGAATTACCCCAATCTTTACTACAATTACTCTCCAATTCATTGATTTTATACCACACCGTCCCGTATCTTCCCATTTCATCGCTCCTTGCATTGGGTGCAAGCTCGAAATCCTTTCAAGAGCTGATTCATGGAACTCCAAATGTTTTTCGCCATTTAAACCTCACGAACGTCCAGTCCGCACAATCTGAGATTGGTTCAATCGATCATGGAGGGGAGGTCTGGAGAAATGTGCAGTTAGATGAAAATGTTACTGAAGACGAGTCCGATTATCTCTAGTATTCCATAAGAAGGCCTTCTGACATCTCTCATAGTTTTTATGGAGGTCCTTTGAGAGGAATTTTCAACAATCTACGAAGGCGTAATATCCTACGCGATGTACAAACTTTAATCCTCGATGGTTTGGCAGTTCCCTCGGATCTTGTCAGCGAGATTATCTTGAATGATTCTTTCAATGTCCGCATACTTTCTATCCGAGAAGTTCAGCATCTCAACGAGCGAAAATTGCAGCAGGCTTTGATGTACGCCATCCGACCATCGAGACCCGAAAGCAAACCTAAGCTCGAATGTCTGTATATATTTAGTCCCAAAGATCCTGTATCAGTTGCTAGATCGCGGGCACATGTTAATTACTACCCCGCTGGGATTGCTCATCTAGAGACGCTCCCATATTATGGCGGAGTAATGTCTTCCCAACGAGCGCAAATCGGAGCTCAATATAATCAAAAGTCCGAAGGGTCTTTGGCCGGTGATAAATGGTTTCAAAAGAGTGGAAAGGTGCTGTTGAAACAGCCATCTTCTGAATGGGCCACCACAATTATGGCCTGCTATGGGATCATCAGCTTCGACGCTGTTCTATGCGGAGGCCCTCGTCATTCATTCTCAATTGTTACTGATCGATCCGGGTATGGCTCTGAACGCTCTTCCCCTTGGTATTGTCATCCAGAGCATCGGGTGTCTTCGCGAGTGGCTAATTACGCACTTGGTGGATGTCATGGATGTGGAATTGCCCCCGAGGGATTCGCTGAGTTTGGACAATCATCGCTTGACAGATTCCCTGTTCTGGCTCCTTTACCCCTTCATTCCTCCACCGAAAAGGCTGCCAAGTCACCTATCAGCGTTGGGCCAAAGTCCAGCAAAAATTTCATCGCACGTTGTTCGGATTGCCTTCGAAACAGATACTGCGAAAGTTGTCACAAGTGGTGGTGTGAAGACTGCTACGAAGTTACTATGAATACTTTACCGGCATCCACAGAATGGGACGCTGCAGTTATTACGCTTGGATCTCTCGAGGAGTCTGAGAAGAAGAATGTTAAGGTACATATGGGTCTCTGTGCTGAAGAGTGTCTCGTCGCCAAAATAATGTCTGGCGCGGGAAGCAATGGCATGTAGGGTTGAACCAACTCTGCATAGGAAACGTATGGAGATCTGATATATTTCATTATCGTCCAAGCTTTTCTAGATCGAAGCTGATATTCCTTTAGTTTGGGGTTATGAAAAGCTGCATTTTCTGTGGCCTTAATGTGAGCAGTCCTAAACTTTACTCCATGCTCCTCCGCTAACTCAATCCAGTGTCACGAATGTATACGCAGTACTCAATTGAGTTGTAGAGTTTGTGGGGGTGGCTACTGTACGATTCACAATGAAGGATCTACATTGACAACTGCAGGTCGCCACGCAATCAATGGATGTAAATGTTGATACTGACACAGCTCTAGTGCGACTGTATGGTGTTTCCAGCGTGCTTATGATCGATTCAACTGCGAAATCTTACTAACATTACGTAGGGTGTGCTAGAAGCGGCCGTCGAACAAGAGAGTTGTACTGAAAATTGTCTTTATTATCACCACTCCACTCCAACGTCTCATCAATCTCCTCTCTTCCTATTTACAGACACTCAGCTCCAAACCCACCAACTATGAACACCAATCATGAAACCCCCTTACATTCTGGATGGCCCGATTCAATGGCAACGTTGAAGGACTATCAACAGCCTTTGGTGGAGCCCTTAGTGGAAGGGCTCCAACCTTTCGCCCGAATGGGTTTCTTAGGTTACCTGTGGTTTTCGAAACACAAAGCCATGGATAGGCTTTCAACAAATTGCAACAAGCTAAATGCTATTTAACTAAGGGCGACGGAGCCCCTCATATATATTTACCATCATGAATCTACAGCCACTCTGCACTCAAATAACATTTTTCAAAAAATTTATCCATTGCCTGTCAGTCTCGCACAATTTCTCTTCAATCGGGAAGTGATATGAGCTCAGTTAGTTTAAAGATTTTAACTCTGTTCTCATCGATGAATAGTGGTCATGCCTAGTGATCTAGCCTTTACAGCTATGACCTATGGTTCTTCAATATCGGAAGTTTTCGGTTCCTGAAATGGTTTCTCACACTACCTGGCTTATTCAGACACAGGTTATACAATCCCTGGCCTGGTCAATTTCAGTGATTCTAGGCACAAGCCCCCCCCCAGAAAAAAACACTCTGTTATTTGGCTAACAGTCCATGAATATTGTAATAACATACTTATTTCCTATTCATTTTTTATGTTTTTATATCATAGCATCTAAGGTGTTCCAATCTATATATATTGAACCGGACTTCTCCAAATTTAAGTTACTATTTTAGCCATTCTGTAATCTACCCCGCCCTTTACTGGATCGCGAATTATTGTACTTTTTTTTTTAACTTTTGCATGGGCACCTAAAAAGCATCCAGAAGCTAGCGATGTTACTCGCAATGGCCAAGGCTAAAACGTTGAGATACGGATATGCCGGTTCCATAAAGAGCTAGCAGGCTGCTCTGACAGTTGCCAAAAAATATCAAGTCTTGTTACACCAGTATACTGTGAAAGTGTACGAGGTCGTGGCAGAAACGCGTGACCTCAGATCGCGTGGGCACAAGAAAGAAGTCAGCGAATCAAGAGAACAGAGAATCAATAAGTGGTGCGTAAGAATGATATCTAAGGTGCCTGCCTAATGAAGAAGGGGGTAAGCCCCTCCTTTATAGTCACAGAACAGGTGCTATGCCCTTGTAGCTGCCCCTTCCAGGGGTAGCGTGACATCACGACTTCTAGCCGCCTTACAATACTGTTTATTTTTAACAATCAAGTGACGCCTGCTCTATCGGCGTTATTTGTAAATCTTACTAGGACGTTACCTCAAAATGCAAGCCCCGTAAATTTCACCCCCGATGGCCCATAAGACACACAGATGAAACTGTGTCACACACCATCCCTATATAGAGAGGCTGCGCAATTTTACCCCCAATGGCACCCATGGGCCCATTCCACCCTGGATGTTAAGATTTAAGGAGTAAAATTATAAAAACTCGTAAAATCTGCCAATAGCATTTATTAATCGCACTTTATCTTCAATTGCCCATATAAAACTTAAGCGAGAATTAATAAAGATGGCACGGCTGAATAGGTCACCCATTGCACAGCATACCAGGAGAATAGCTCCCCATGCAACTACAAATATAGCTAGGCGCGAAAACCTAAGAGAAGATATGGCCCCCAGAAAGATTTCGCTTTCTACCCCGTAAGGCTTAGTTATAAGTATAATGACGAGATAACCCCCCTTCTTCAAAAGGCTTTGGCCGTCATTCTTTCTCTACAAAAATATCGTGAGTTGCGTGATGGAGACCAAATTCGTTCGATTATTTGACCAAGTATGTATACGTCCTTTTCCGGCTATGGAATCTGAGATTGGAAACTTCTCATATTTTTACTAATTTTCAATTGCAGCGGCATGAGGATATATCAATGCAAGAATTGGGGTGTGTAATTTTCTCCAATTTGTTGCTTCCCCTAAAATTAACCCTTCGAATAGATTGAGGTTGCCATACAACGATGAACCAGAAAGCCTTGACAAGGAACCGTCGCCCCCAGTCTCTCTATTTCCATATGACGGCGCTTCAGCCTCTTCGCTGTTGCAGCGACGAAGCGGCCAAGCAACCCTTGATCAAAATAATTGGAGAGAACCAGAAAGCCTAAAAGTGTACCATCACAACTCTAATGCAGTGATGAATATCAAACAGCTGTGGAAGACAAGCACTGCATTCTTCCATAGTGGTGCCTCGTCATTCAATGGCAGTTTTGCGCATGGGGAAAATGGCTGGTGGGAGAAGCAGATGCTTATAGACCGGAGTTTACGGTCAATGGCAGCATTCACGACTCTTTGCGCTCTCATAATGAGCATTATTTTAATCCGGTACTTACCCGCCTTTGCTGCACGTTCTAATCCCTACTCAACCTCAGAGGGTGGAAAAGACGGTCATAGTTGCTCGGTAATATCCGCCTGGAATACCGTAAGTTGAGCTGACATTCAAGCTACGGGGCCTAGCTGATTCTTCAGGTTATACACCTCTTCATTAATGTGGCAGCAACAATGATCCTCGGATGCTCCAATACGTATCAGCAGTTGGTTACAGCCCTCAAAGTTCAGGAGATTCCATTCGCACTTTCAAAAAAAGGTGACTGTAAAGTTGGAACGAATTCTCCTTGGAACATTAACAGCAAAAAGGAGGGTAAAACGAGGGCATGGCTCGCTTGGTTACTGTTGATTAGCACTTCACTGGTAAGAAAGTATTCGATGAACCAACCCGTTGCTAATATGTCTAGCCCGTCCATTTTCTGGCAAATTCAGTAATTGGATCATCGTATTATTCTCAAATGCCTTCGGATGTGGTTTATACGGCACTCGATTCAACACAATATGGCACTTGGGATCTTGACTACGGCTGCTGGACCGCATTTAGGACAGGATCATATGCTTTGACAGGAAACCTCGATCGACTATCTTTGGATCTCTTTAACCCCGATCCCACTGCCCCCGTTATAAACTCAAGTAATGCTTCTTCCTCTTGTCTTGACTCGCGCGTCATTGCTAATTTTGAATAGCATCCTTTGCAAGGGTGGAAGTTATATACGATATAAATTGTGCTCAATATAGGAACAATACTAGCAACATCGAATTGGTAGCCCAGGAATTAGTTGGGGGTCTTTATTATGCGTTAGGTAGCTGTTATTTAGGACAAAACGTTACTTGTGTCTTTCAAGATGCGGAAGGGAGTAAATGCCGCCTCAGCGTTCGCATGCAAGCCGTTTTCAGTAGGCAATGCCACTTTTATTCTTTTATCAATTATTTGCTAATAGTGAGCAGTTCTATCAGGCTGTCTGATTATCAAGGCTGCTTACATGATAGTGATAAATTTCAAAGGGAGAGGTAAAGTGAAGGATAGCTGTTTGACATATGGAGATGTCATTGTAGCCTCGGTGATCAATCCAGATTTGAAGATTCACAATGAGTGCCTTGTCAACTCCGGGGATGGGTACAGATACAAAACCACTCACGCCTGCCATAAGCACTGCAAAGACAATGCCCCTTCTGAGACTGGAGATGAGATTGGCCATTGCCAGGTAAATTCTCTCCTACAATGCTCGGTCTCCGTGGTCTGATTCACTTCTTAGAAATGTAAGAAGTTCAATGTTACGGATAAAGCAGCCGGTTTGTGTTCCTTCTCAGCTACTCTTCGTCTTGATTTCTAACATAGTAATTACTAGACCTTGTTCACCCGAGTATTGCCATCAAATACAAGAAGTCACTTTTGTCAAATCTCGGCTCTAATGCTATTACTCAAATGATAATCCTGATGCTTACCTCATTGGCAATGCTCATAGTTTCGATTTTGATCGTTGTATCAATGGTACAGACGGCGTCTAGGTATAAGCTAAATTGTGAAAAAGGTGAAAAAGGTGAAGGGTTCGACTATAACTGTACTTACAGCATAGCAAAATGGCTTGGTGACAACTTTGGAACGTGGGGTGGTAAGTGCACTCAACCCAGCTATCTCGAGATGCTTAGGTTAATGTTTATTTGGTAGGGTTTAATTCTAGTGTATATCTTACGTACTTTTGGTCCAGCAGTATAGGCGACGAACTCTTAGCATTCGCCATTTCGAACGGGCTTCAGTTCTTGTTTTCTCTCCTTTATCTCTTGCTTGTGTATAACTTCACACTTATAAGCATGGAATATGAATGGGGAGAATTCCAGACTAAGAGGATGAAATTGCGCTGCACTCTAGTCTCAGGTCATGCTTTTAAACAAAGTTATTTTTTGCAGTTGCCTAGCAAAGTCCTTATTCCAATGATGGTGTATGCGTCTGGCATGCATTGGCTTCTGGGGGAGTCGGTTAGTACTATCGAGTCAATATATGGAGATCCTAAGCATAACATGGAACGTTCCATATATTATGTATGTCAAATCGAGCACCTATTCTGTTCTAGAATACTAACGGGACTTTCAGGTAACGTTTGCAGCTTACCCTGTCTTCCTAGCGACATTTTTCATGGTCCTTCAAACCGGCATTTGCTGGTGGGCTTTCACATATCGCCGAGAAGGGTTCATCCCGCAGATGTTTGGCTCCACACGGGCTTGTTGTGCTTCTACTTCCGAATTGACAGACTTCGCCCCACAAGGGATTCAATGGGGTGATCGTATGCTCCCTACTCTATGATCTCGTGCATTCTAACTCTTTCACTTAGTTGGGATGGGTTCAAAGTTTCGACATGCTGGCTTTTCTAGTGATGGTATGTAAAGTCTACACTTTTTAACATTGCATTGGTACTGATCAGAATCATTAGACCCCGGAGAAATCGTTCCAGGTGAGCTGTATTGTGGGAGAGATTGAACAAGGGTGACTTGTGCTCAAATTCCAGCTGTGAATTAATAAGCAAGACTTGAAGACTTGAACCTATAAGATCGTCCTGGAAAGTACGCGGGATATTAATTTTGCTAGAAACGAGGAGTACCTATCCCCTCTTACTTTCCCTGTATAAAGTCTAACTGCTGATATTATCTTCATAGAAGTTCTTCTGTTATTAGATGAATGGTCTACTGGCGTGGCTCTACGTGGCACATAAGAGCGATGATTTTGGCGTTGAAATGTATTTTAAATTTTTTAATAGAGGATTGATGTTGGGATATTCTCAGTTCGCCTTCCCTCGCCTACTTACCGGATTGGGACTAGCTCATGACTCATCGAGGCATAAGCATATATCAACACCACACGTAGAACCCAACTTGTTACTACTATTCCCTTGTCATCCTTGTTTTTCGTAGTTGCAATTACCGGTGATACCTACAATTGAGATGTGAAGAAATTAATTATAGAATCGAGGCTTTAAAAAAAAAAAAAAAAAAAATAGGCAAGCTAATCAATTAGAGTGAAGATGAAGGAAACACGGAAAGGAGATGTTGGAGATGATATAGGGATTTCCTTTGGGAGAATCTTATATACTTATCTCGGTCGTGATTTCAGCTCCAATATACCCTACATTTCCAAAACCATCGTTCTAGAAGCCTTTTCCTCTGCTAGAAAATCCATCACTAGATTAACATAGAATGAACATAATCACTATTCCTAGGCGAGAATCGCTTTTTAAAGAACTCAAGAGTTGACAATTTGTGACACTTGAACTCCATGTCTCCCGATTCTCTTTCTCAAAATAGCCATGCAGTCTAAAATCTCGTCTGGCAATAAATGATCTGAACGAATGGAAGTGCATTGAAAAAAAAGCACCAAAGATTGTAATTGCAATTGCTTGTTAACAAGCCATCAAGGAAAGCCCCCCCATTCCCGCCCCCCCATGCGTTATTCTTGGTTAGCATCAAAGAAACACACGATAATTCTGTGATCTGAGGCGCTGAAACCCAGCCCCTAAAAGTATCAGGCAATGAAGCGAGGCGGTCATAGAAAGTCCTAGGCTCGGCTCTAACACTTCGTGGCAAGGGCTTGAGAATGAATATACGCATGTTTTCTTTCTTGGAAAATGGCATCCCCCCTATCCCTGTGTATTGAATTAGTTTAGTTGATTTTGATGCCATGTTCAAATGATCTTACAAATTTATATCGGCCTTTTTTCACTATACAACTTGCAGCTTTTGAACTGTGCTGAACTATATGATCTCTGGTGTTTGGGTACGATTAGGCTAATACACGGGGGTAAGGGATACCTGGGGAAGATGTATAACTCAAATTGAAGAATCACATCGATGTGTGTCTTGGATTTTGAGCCATGCTTAGCCTAAATTTTGCCCTAGCTTCCATTACAACTTTCTCAAGTTTGAGCTATATATCGTGCAGCTGGATGAGAAGCTTTTAAGTTGATGAATGACGTTTAGTATTTATGCTTCCATGAATCATTGGCTCACTCATCCTGGAGTGGCTTAAGTTAGGGGGAAAAGTTTAAATAAGTCTATCCAAAGTATAGTTATCTAAAAGCGCAAAACGTTCACTTGACAGGTTATCATCAATATTCCCACTTTTGTCTTCCCAGAATATCAACCAGTCTAATCCTCTAGTAGATCTAATAGCTAGAACCCTTTTTCTCGACATCCTCAATCATATTGGTAACAATCTTGTCTCCTACATGAGCACCCATAGCCGAAGCGAAAGTCTCATGCGGCACCCACTTGGCCGAGTTCCTTGGGATAGTCTCCTCCATCATCCTATCAACCTGCTCAAGAGACAATCCCTTTGTCTCAGGAATGAGGAAGTAAGAGTAGATGAACGCGCAAGTGCAAAGGGCCCCCCATACAAAGAATACAGATGATTTAAGATTACCGTATTGTTCACCAACCATATAAGGAGTGATGACCGCGATGATGGTATTCCAAAGCCAATTGGAAGCAGTAGACAAAGCCACACCACGAGAACCTAATAATGAAGGTGTCAAATTTTGCCCAATGCAGAACGGTTCAAAAGAAAAGAAGTGATGTTTTTAGGAGAAGGGTACGCAGGTAGAGCCAAGAACAGGAGAAGATATACGTACGAATAGGAAGAGGAAATATCTCTCCAATCACAATCCAAGCTCCAGGTCCCCAAGTAGAAGCAAAGAAGAAGATAAAGATAGCAATGAATGCAATTTGAGCATTGACAGCGGCTATGTTATTTGCCACGCCGTTTGTGGTGTGGTTAAATCCAATGGTGACGCCAATGATAGCAACGAGGAATTGACAAATCAACATTCCAAGAGCCCCATAGATGAGGATTGTGCGACGGCCGAATCGTTCAACGGTCCAGAAGGAGAGGGGAGTGGAGCAAACGTTGACGAGTGTGAAAATTAAAGAGATCAGGAAGACGTTGCTAATTGCGCCGGTGGATTGAAGGAAGACTGTAGAATAATAGAAAATGAAATTCACACCAGTCCTAGATTTGAGGTTAGCTAGAAGATTAGAAATCGTGGAGGAAAACGCAGCTTACCATTGCTGCATCATTTGCATAGATGTCCCCAAGATAGTACGGCGAACGTTCGACTTCTGATCCCACAAACTCCCCTTGAAGCAGCTTGCCCAACTGGAAAAGAAACCCGTAGCGGGAATCAAAGAACGCTCATACTCTTCATTAGCCACAATTTCCGCTAGCTCATTCTGCACGTATTCGGAATCCAGAGGTTGGCCTCGAAGTCTTCCGAGAGAGTGGGCGGCTTTTTCGAGTCTTCCCCGCTTGACAAAGTATCTGGGTGAGTCGGGCAGGAACATTAAGCCAATACCAAGGATCAGAGCCCAAGCAAATTGAATGCTAATAGGGATTCTGTAGGCGCTGGTATTATTACGGTTCTCGGTTGCGTAGACGACAACAGAGGCCAGGAGGATACCGATTGTGATGCAGAATTGGTAGCCAGCTACGAGGGCACCACGGACCGTTTTGGGGCACTAGGCAGAGTTTAGTGCACGAGTTGCCGATAAAGGAGAGAGAGCATACAATTTCACTCATATAAAGAATGACAATAGCGGATTCGAAACCAACACCGAGACCAGCAATCACACGACCAGCTACAATGGTGCCCAGTGCATCTACACCAGGGCCAGTAACCATTTGAACGATGACACCAATGAGATAAATCAGACATCCCAAAATGACCGTCCACTTTCGACCGATCCTCTCGGCTACATCGCCAGCAATAAGAGCACCGAAGAAGGTACCAGCCGAGAGAATGGAAGTGATGAGCGAGGTGTTGGGGGTGCTCAATTGAGTGGCATCGGCTCCTTGAACCAGGTGAATGAAAAGCTTCGAGCCATTGACTCCGTTGATGTATCCTGAATCGTAGCCAAAAAAGATGCCGCCGAAAGAGGCGAATGCGCACATTAGGTAGGCTTTCCATGTCACAGGAGCCTCGATGCGGGTGACATCGTCAGTGGTGCGTAGGACTGGGACAGCTCCTCCAGGCATCTTGAGAGATTGTAGCAAGTACTAGGGAGATATAGAAGAGTGGAAAAGGGGAGGACCGGTGAGAGGGAAGGAAAAGTACGTTGGGGGGGAGCATAGAGTCTTATATACTTGCATAGTGTTTCAATGGCTCGGCGAAGGCGACGCTCTGGACTTGGCTACAAGCGGCAGAGCGTACATGTCCCAATATGCAGAATACCTATCAATCGTCGTCCGGCGGCTCTGATTCCCCATCATGGCTTTCTTCTTGCATGCGGCGAAATACTATTTGGCCGATGGCTTGCGGCCAATATGGCGGCATGCCCTGATCGACTATTAGCCTCTTTTTGACAGCTCTGATAGTCAAGTCAAATAAGACCGAACGGCATGACTGTCGAAATCCCCACGCAATCATTCTGTCCTTGATTCGCCGATTGGATTGTGGGGAGGGGGAAATGGAGGGGGATTGGGGAATCGGGGAAGGGGGCAAATATACACGAGAACCCCCTGGTTTAAGCCGAGATACGGCCGTTTTATTGGCTGATGTTGATTACATCAATCAAGACGAGCACAGTAAGCGCCGACACAGCAAACGCGGTAGCAAATCAAACACGAGAGATAGTGGCCTAGCCGAAGTTCCCGCTCCAGTACACGCTTTACCGCGTCTTATCAGCCACATTAAAATGCCGGATACATTCGCCACATCAACTCAAACAGAAAAGTTCAGATCACTTTAATATAGCTGCAAAGTAAAACTATAATCATCGTATAGCGATATTTAAAGAATAAAAAGTCTGCTTAGATTAAAAATAATATATAATCGGCCTTGTGTAAAGTAAAAAGTGTGACGAGTGGACCGTTCTCATTGAGAGAAAGAGAGAAAGAGAGAAAAGGGGGCGAAACTCAAGTGCTAGTTTACGTGAAGCGAGACGATTCAGACTAAGCTAGTCACACTTGGCTTTAAATTTAAGGAAAAAGAAGAATATACAGTCATCTAATCTTTTTTAAGATCGGCAGCGGCTGGGAAATCGCGGGACGTGTCAAGAAAATGTGCTTTTTCATCAGTCGTCACGGGCCATTGTGGGTTGGGCTGTTGAGGTAGAAACGCCTTTTCATAGATTTGAGAAGTGAATGTCTTAGGAGAAAGTCTCTCCTCCACACAATCCAATACCACGGCCTATAGAGCATCAATCCACTTCAAAGCCTCCGCCGGCTCCAGTCTCTTCGCATAATCCGGGTCAACAAAGGAGTTCCTCACAATCCCCTTCCCATCTACTAAAAACGTCGCCGGGATCGGCACCGCAAACGAATCGTCACCGTTCACCTTCACCAAATCATGATCAAACTTCTTGAAAACTGGTCTTAACGTATCCGGCATGACATACAAGATCCCCAGCTCTTTCGCAAACTTGTTGGCGACGTCAGAAAGAACGGGGAAGGAGATCTCGTTCTTCTCGGCTGTGGAGAGCGAATGATCGGGAAGTTCGGGTGTGATGGCTACCAGTGTGACGCCTTTAGATTTGAAGGTGTCGAGGTGTTGCTGGAGGCCCCGCAAGGCAATGTTACAGTAGGGACACCATCCGCCGCGATAGAAGGTAATGAGCAATGGACCGAGAGAGAGAAGGTCGGCGCTGGAAACTACTTTGCCGACTGCATTGTTTAGGCTGAAGTCGGGGAGCTTGTCGCCTACTTGAATGGCGGTGGATGGATCATAGGAAGCTTTGAAATCGGATCGGGCTGTCAGAATGGGCTCTGTGATTGCTGCAGGTACAGACGCGATGAAGTTGCTATCGATAGCATTGAGTTGAAGTGCGAGAGCCATTTGTACTGTTTTTATTGGGTTGTGTTGATGGGAGGGTTGAATTTGTATTTTCGATTTTCGGTGAGGGGGTAAAAAAGAGACATTGTGTTTTTATAATGATATTCCATCACACATGTTTGAGCGTTGTGATTCCTCACAGAGTAGCTGACCAAGTCGACAAGAGGTATTTCGTCCGAACTAGTCCGAGTTGAGCCGAGAACGTTCAACGTTCTAAAATGAATGCGACCTGATTACCAGATACTGTACCGAAGACAGGGCTTTGTATGATGATCACCGTGTCATAGTATCAGGAACCGTACAGCAGGAGGCTTATCTGTGCTCTTGCATTTCAAATCATCCAAATCGGAGATCTTTCCTCTATTCGCTAAAAGGGGGATCGCCTTGATTTGTGAGCATTGCTGGATGAATCATGACACCACTAACTACCCTTGCTTCTCTTCGTAATTTGCTGGTGCCCTTTTGACATTGTTGGAGAGAGCTCCCTCCAACTACACGTGATGATAGTAAGATCTCAATACAAGCCCCGCTCTAAAAGGATCAACTCGGTCGAATTGATGGCTTTCCTAAACAACCTACTCAATTTAGTCAAGTCAACCGTTCAACTATTCTGCAAACGCCAAACGTAAACGCCTAAGTTCAAATCATCTTACAGTCATGCCCCCTATTCCACCACCTCCTCCTCCATCGTCTGTTGGGTCTGGCGGCACTCGTCCTCCCAAGCGCATGCGCATCGGCACTCACAGTTGTGCAGAATGCCGAAGACGCAAAGTCCGTTGTATTTTTGGTCCGAATCAGACCGTGTGCAACGAATGCGTGGCACACAACTCAAGATGTCAAGCCCAGAAGCCGATGGAGGCGCAGGGGGGCACCGAGGCAGGTCTTCAACGAAGAATAGAGGAGCTTGAAGGAATCGTCCGCCAAATTTACAAAGCGGTCAATCCCATCGCAAGGTCTTCGACCTCCCTCGAACTTGAATCTACAGGGAGTGAAGCCCGCAGGCGCCTTCATGAAGCATCAATTGCCGGAACTAGGTCGAATGAGCCCCTGTTTATACCGAGGACTGGCTCTCTGCATTCTTCGGAACCTGAAGCTTCCAATATACTCCCTGTTCAGATTGAGAATTTCGAAGACGCCCCTTTGATCAAATTGTTCAAAGACGCGATGTTAGTGCGGAAAGCCGATATCCGTATCACTGCAGGCTCGCGTGATATCGCTGAGGATTTTCGACTGAAGAATACCATTGCGGATTTGTACGAAGCATTACCCGCTGCCAACGACCTGACAAGAATTCTTGAGCTTACTGAGAAATTCTGGCCTCTCTGGTCGATCTTTCCCGCATCGATTGCAAATGCTTCGGGGTCTGGAGCAGTATTACTAGCTCATGAGTCAATACATGAATCCTTCAGATTGGAGAATCGTTATGCTGCTGCTAAAGTAGTGCTCTCGCTCTCCCTTTGTATCCATCAGATCCCAATTCGGGAAAGGCTGAACTATCAACAGAAGAATCCCAATAGCTCTTTAAACAATGTCTTTGCTTCTTACACACGAGGAGCAGAGGAGCTTCTTCGTATTGAAGAAGACACTAGATCAATGGAGCTCTTAGAGAGCTTAGAACTTCAATCTCAGTTATGGGTAGATCTGGGAAACCCTGAGAAAGCCTGGAGGAGTCTCCGCCGCGCGGTAAACCTTGGCTTACTTATGAGACTGCACAACCTAAATGACACCGCAGACGCTCGGCAAAGAGATCTGTGGTCATCTATCTGCCAACGGGAGAGATTATTATCGTTGGTCTTAGGACTCCCACCCATGCCGACAGGCCCACAAACGTTCCTTTCGATGAAGGACAACGCCAAATCCTTCGACCACGATCTAAACGTAGTCGTTGGTCATATGATAGATCGAAATCAAAACCATTTAGCAATAGACTATTCCGTCACCATGCAAATCGACAAAGAGCTGGACCAATGTAGGGCTCGAATGTCTCCGGAGTGGTGGGATACTGTTCTGGAGCCTGGAATGTCTTTTGCACAGTTGTACTCCCGACAATATTCTAAGTTGAAATATCACCTTCTGCGCAAATTTCTTCATCTTCCGTACATGCTGATGTCAACGACCGAGAAGCAGTACGAGTATAGCAAACTCTCAACCTTGGCAGCCGCAAGAGACTCCATCAAGGCATACCACAACATGCGAGATATCGGGGGACCGGTGTGCGATCTGATGGATTTTCAAGCTTTCACGTCAGCAATAGTCCTTGTCATCCATCTTCTTTCTCAAAATACAAACTATAACCGGGACCAAGAAGCTAGGGATTGGGAAATTGTTCAAGGTGCTACGAACACTCTTAAATACAACGCGGCATTGATGGATTGTAAAGTGGCTTCCCAAGCAGCTGAGCTGCTCGAAAACTTGTCCATGGCCCACCATGGCACGTACGCTGGACCCGAATGGTATGAGGCTGTTGTGCCGTTTTTTGGTAGAATCCGCATTTATCCATTCGGAGAATCTCGCTCTCGGACTGCTGCAACGACCCAAAATGGCTTGCAAAGCGGGTTACCATATCCGACCCCAAACACCGTGGAATTCAGTCCGAATGGAAATACGGTGGAGTTCGGTGCAAACTTGTTCGATCAAGATTATCTTTCTGGCATGGAGCTTGGTGTGGATTGGAGCGCTGTTTTCGAAGGAGATAACCAATATGAATGGAACCAGTTATTTAACACTACTTGGTCTGCGGGGCCTCCTTAAAGTCGTTGAGAGACGACAGAACCTATTGCTCAGCTCGTTGGATCTTGTATGATGGATGAAGGCTGGGGATCTGCCGTTCGATTACTGAACTACTGGTCACAAGAACATTGTGAACAACTGGCAAAAACCTAAATTATTCTTTAGAATCTAAACTAAAGAGAAGGAAGAAGAGAAAAGGGGCTTCTCAGGACTATTTATCAAGTTTTCAGCTATACAAACTTAGTAACGATCAATAGCCAGCCTAATAGGCTATTTCGGTGTATGGCTATAATACGCATGCCTTAGCTAAACAGAAGAAGTCAGAGAGACGAAATGGGCTTCCACTGCGTTAGATTTTACAAGTGGCTAAACCACGCTAGACGAAACTTTCCTGTCAACGTTTAACGAGCATTTAAAGGAATGTGGTCCGATCAAAGACGGGGTGTATCACCTCAACGACTACTGCAAGGAAAGCACCTATAGGGAAAGGAATGATAAGTTCTCGGATATCTATAACGGGGAACGGCTATTCTGGCGGTGCTGAAGCCTTCTTCGGTGGCGAGAGACATTCTCGGCTTTCTGTAGTTTATAGTTTGTTTCTGTGCCACTTCTGCGCTCTAGGATAGAGCCTTTTTTTAACACCCGGCTAGCTTCCGTGGAAAGCGCAAGGGGTGGCACTTTAGGAAACTGGAGGAGAGCTGCATAAAAGGGGAATTAAGCAAGGCCAGCAGCAAGCGGAAACGCTAGTTGTGTTGTATAACTTCTGAGAATGTTCTTCACTCCATAGCTTTAACCTGCGCAACGAGGAAGCAGGATAACATCTAAGAATAATGGACAGGAATGGAGGAGGGAATGAGAACGAGCAAAATATATTTATCGATATTCCTACTAGAACTTGTCAGGTAGAGAAAGGACAGAATTGATTTTAATGAACATCCATGAAAATCTACCTGTGTAAATGCTTTAAAATTGGGTATCAAGTTTCTTTTATTTGCCTCCAAACTTCCTCGCAAGCCAAGCACCCCCATATTCTTCATACTCTTGCTTTGTAACAGACAGCTTGCCCAGCAGGTCCTCGTTCTTTGTCAATGAAGCCCCGCCATTCCAGGTACTTACAATCGGATCTGCGGGTCTTGCACAACGAACCATGCATTCGGCTGGTGCTAACGCGTTGATCTCCAGCTGCAGTCTCAAGATGAAGCCTTCTATCTGCGAACTACCTCCCACAACGATTATATTGGCAAGAAATCCAGGCCACAAACCAAGCGGTAATACAGACAGACTCTCCATCACTAGCTGGGCCACTCCAGATTGTCTCAATCCGATATCTGTAGGACTGAAGAGTAATTCTGGGACTGTGAACCGTTCGTTCCTCAGCGTCAGGATATCTTCTGCTGCCTCCGCCGGTTTTCCTGTTGCTAACCTCCTCAATTTTCCAGATTGGGTCGGGTCATGATCTCGAACATAGCCTTTCGATCGACTGTGGTAATCTGGAAGAACGTAATCCTTTGCTATGCCGCCAGCAGTTTCGAATATTTCTCGTTTATCTCCTCTCGTGCCTTTCCATGTACGTTCCATGTCGCTCTTGAAATCCTTCGAAACATAACAGCACGCCTCTTTAATTTCATTCACTAGGTATGTATCATTGCGCATATCGTATTGCCGGAGGGAGATCAGGCGGGCAAGGTAATTCGTCATGAGCTTGCCCCCGACTTCGAGTCTGCGAATAGCAGAATTGAGGGGGCGACCTTGCAGAATGGGTGTAATGGTTGTGTGGGAGTATCCGGCATCGATTAGGAGGATGATCTCGGCGGGCAAAAGAGGTTTCTCAGGGTCTCTCGCCGGGCCTTTGAACGTAGTTTGAATGTCATTGTATGCGTTTAATATAGGGCCTTACATGGAGAATAATCAGTACATCCGTGATAAAACAGCAATTGCTGTGCATACCTGGGCATCGATAATATCTGGCAAATCCAAACTCCTCGAATATCATTTGATCGCAATTACTCTGCAACGCTGGGAGAGCATTTGGCGCTTCCGTCAATATCAGTCCAGTCTCCCTCGGGTCGCAATGTAAAGGGGCTTTCTGGTCGAAGAATTCATGTTCCCATATCTCTTTCTCTAATTCCCAGTTCACCAAGTAGCCCTTCTCGACTGGCCTCCTAAACACGATATCACCAAAGTCCTTGCATTTTTCCAGCTGCGACCCAATGTATACTTTCTTCTCGCGATCTCGTGCCATACAGTTGGGAATAATGCGCGGTTCATCGGTGGATGATGGAGAAGAGAATCCAGCTTTCATGGTGTAAGCACCATTGTCGAGGACAAGCGTTTTCGCAGGAGGCGGAGGACCTGAAGGTTTGGTATTCTTCTTAACAGGAGACATAACGATGGTAGCTTGAGTTCTGAGAGTTTTGAAGCTGGTTATAGGGAATTCATAGTGATGGCAATGTTGGTGTTATTCTTCGGGCTTTTTTTTGGTATGGATAAAGAAAGGACATGGCAGGGTGACAAGGATCATGACGAACTCCCACAAAAATAATTTTATTTCAACTGCATGGCAACTTCAACCCTCTAATATCACCTATTGCCACCATGTCTGTCACTGTAGGTAAGAGTTCAGACGACCTCACAGTCCTCAAATCTGCAGTGGGAAGTACACTTGCCTTAATATCAACGCTCCAAACGTCAATCACAGGCCCTACAGCTGCAAAAGAGGAATCATCTGAAAAGCAACAATCCCAAGACCCCAAGCCCAAGACCAGTGATGTGAATGCACTAGATTTGGCTCACGATACCTCCAGTCTCATCAGAGCGTACTCTACGAAGATATCTCTCTTAATCATTAACAAACCTTTCACGCCTTCGGCCATCAACACTGTACTTCGAGAGCTCGTTGCAGGTCCTTTGCCAGGCCTGGCATCGGCTGTAGAACTCTGCGATGGAGCAGCATACACAAAGGTTATGAACGCAGAGCTTCAGTGGCGGGCAAAAAGGGTGTTCACGGAATTAGCGACATTACTAAAGGCAATACCTCTGGATGGAAAGATTTTGAATGAAAACCAGAAAAACGGCACTGGAAATACAAGTGGAAAGGGGAGTTTGGCATCTACTGGCGTGGTATGGGAAGCTTGTGATTCTGTTTTGGAACTGAAAACTATGGGAGTAGCCGGCCTATTGATCCAGAAGGCGGAACTATATCGAGATTTGGTCAAAGATGCTTTGGAAGAATTGCAGGAATGGGCGGCGGAAGAATCTGACGAAGAGGACGAACCGGATTTGGAGGCTGCATACGAGAACGGGGTTGGAGACGAAGTTCAGGATGCCGTGGATAATGTCTTTGGATCTCAGAAACATATTCCCAAAGACGATCCTGACAAGATCCGGGAACGTCTCAACTCTACAACGAAACGACTTAGATTGATGGTACTCATGTACCAAGCTGTGGTTAAGCGACGATTTCGAACCCTCCCTACACTCCCACACCCAGAACTCCCTGCTGAAATTAAGGAGAAATCCTCAGATGACCCTGGTATCATTGAATGTTTAGATACTTTGCTTGATCGTTTGAAAAAAATTCCAGACGATATCGATGAGTTGGTGAATACTTTTTACGAGCTTGACGGGGAAGAGATTGATAAGAGGATGGATGAATGTTTTTTTCTTGGCTTTGCTGCGGTGGAGCTATTATTAAAGAGTTGGGAGGGGAAGAAAGATGAATTTACGACTTGGGTCAGTCTATTCTCCTCCGTTCCTCTTTCTTAGATTTTACTGACTTTGCTAAGGCCTATAAATTTCAACTCGCAATGAAGAAGGGTTGGTGATAATGACTGCTATCACTGAATCCCCATTTTAGCTGGGACTCGATCCATTCAACGTGCCCGGCTACCTTTGACTCCAAAGTGAAGACGGATTTATTGCTGCTTTACAAGTGTCAAATCAGTCCTATTTATGTAAAAAAAAATTCTACTCTCGTCTTTTCTTTTATACGAAGCTTTAGAATACTGTTTTGGGACACGACTATACTCTCGATCGCAAGCTAAAATGAGCGAGCGCATCTCAATAGCTAGGTCTCATGTGAATCTGTCATTTTTAGTTATCTTATTTCATATCAAAGCCACTTCAAAAAGATATCTTGCTAAAACATAGGTAATAGGTAAGAAGCTAGACATCCTGAATAGCTACCGGCCCCGACATGGTCGAGCTGGCCCGCATTTTGATCCAATTACTTTCTCGTTGTTCAGTATATCAAACTTAGAAAAGATGAAGTTTGATCTTGTTAAGGTTAAATTTGGTATCTAAATCTATATATTGCCCCTGAAGCATTCTATATTAATGCGGGAGACGCCACCTCTCATGCAATGCAATGCAACAAATTTTTCCTGCCGGTCTTCAGGATCAGGAAATCATAAATCATCCCTCTTTGGAAATAGCCTCTAACATTATAGCTATTCCCTCGTCTATCTCATCACTTCCCCACGTATTCCCCCGAGAAAGCCAATGCAGCGACAATGGCATCCATGGCCGAACTGTGGGTGCTCGCATTCGCTGGACTCACATATGGTCCTGACCATACCAGACTCAACTCATTATTGGTATCATCCCGATCCTTACTCCAAATAGCCGCCTCATTGGTACCTATGGAATTTAAAAACGTGCTATCCGCAGCAGCACTTTGTAGTTTCTGCAAATTTCGCATGAATATTCCCTTGAATTGTGAGCCATCGGCACCGCAGTTTGGCTCGCATGGATCATGTAGCACCCCGTTAGAATCGCTAAGAGCTTCAATGGCTGCCGAAGCGATCGTCTTCGCGGTATCGAGATATGTTTTATTTCCGGTTGCGATGCTGAGCTCAACCAAACCCCCGAGGATGACGCCTTGGTTGTAAGACCAAACTGTCTCGTTATTGTTGACGCACGTGGAAGTCAATCCGTCGTTGATGAGGTTTTGAGAATTGATCATTCCCGAGCCGTGGAACCAGTTGTATTGAGCAACAGCGATATCTTTGTAGTAGGTTTTGTTGGCAGGAATTCGGTTTGCAAGATGTGATGCGACGCTCAGGTAGAGTTCGTTTGCAATGGCATTAACGTAAGTATTTGCTTTATCCCACCAGATCCCACCGCCGCAAACCGGTTCGCTGCCATTCTTCATATCCTCAAAGATATCAACAGCTACTGTGAGATAATCCGCGTCATTCGTAACATCATAGGCTTGTATCCAGCCATGGGCCCACCAGCCCTCATCATCGTAGTATCCGTTCAGAAATCCTTTCGGGTTGATGACCGGGGGCATAGTTATGCCTTCGGTGCCATCAGGGGGATCTAACTTTGTCCCATTGGCTCCATACAGGGATTGCGGCAAGAAATTTCCAGCAGTGATGATTTTCGTCATTTGAAGATTGTATTTTTGGGCTTGCACAAGGGTGTTGGCGTAGACGGCGGTGACATCGCTTTTCACACTTGAATCCAGCGCTGCGAGATCCCCTATTACCGTCAAGCAGTTCGCGCTGTTCCACCATCCTGTCGTGTCCCAGAGCCCACTCGTCGTATTATACCATTGTTGAAGGGTTGTGAAGGCCGCTTCAGCATTAGAAGTGTATTGCTGAGTAGCTCCTAGGGAGACCAAACTCAAGAGTGAAGAAAAAAGCAGCAAACAGCGAGAAAACATGATGCAGAGCAGAAGAAACAGGAGAGCCAATTTGAGAAAAGCACTAATGGGCGAATATGCGCAACGATACTCGATGGACGAACAGACATTAATAGCATCGGGAAACGGGTAGTGATGTGGCTTTGAAACGATGCATTGTATCATGTCTCGAGCTCCCGCACTGCAACCCGAATTATCGACGACTGTGCGCATGTTGTGAAATGCCGGTCGATCATCTGAACCTTGAATGGCACCGGGCTCTGTTTCCAGCTTGGCAGCTGTCTAGCAAAAGCTTGTAGGTGATCTCTCAAGAAGGATGAATACATAGGTTTTCTTGTGCATGATGAATGATGAATGATCGTCGAGAGTTTGACGTTGGAGTGTCTTGCATAAAAGGAGAAGCGAGATCAGGGGGGGGAATAAGCATGTTACCCTAGGCTTACAAAAGCCTGTCAAGCTTTTGTGAGAGATCTCTCATTCGGTATGTTTGTCCGGACAGTTCTCGCTCGATTGACTAAAAGAATGAGAATGCGGATGCCGCCGAAGTATATAATTGGACCCGAATAGTCATGCCGTTCAGTCTTCTGCAAGTATCATCCACCACTCAGGAAGTCATAAACAAAGTTGAGTACTACCCCGCACTGTGTAGAGATCACCAATGCACTTCGAGTTCAAATCCAATGCAAGCGCGAGGCACATGAGTAAGTTGCAGGTACTTGTTGCAGATACTTACCTGCAAGAAGTCAAACAAACCATCGGAAGTGATGAAGAAAATTGGAGAACAACGGACGACTTGAACTCGTTTGGAACTCGTGATGCAGCTAGAGTTGTATCCCAACACTAAAAAAAAATGACAATTCGTGTCAAGGTTAGAAAAACGATATCTCAACTGAATGCGGCTTTGAATCAAGAGAATCAATTCTATCATGTCAACACGTGTCGATTTCGACTTCGGTTGAGAGTTCACAAATCTGGTGAGTCCTGATTAATCATTCGACCCCTGAATTCACGATTTTTCTAGTCAATCACTTTGAATAATTCACGACTGATTAATCGGATCGTGATATCAGCCTAAATTAGGCAAGTGCCGCTCTGTATGGAAGGGTTTTAAATAGCTTCCTATAGTTGGTCAATTATGACAGGATCAGAGATTAGGCAGTTTGGAGGTGAGAGTGTTAAGAGTTGAATCCCCTCAATGTTTCCCGTTGTCTTGGTTTATTTCTAAATATACAAGTCTCGTTCTTTGTATTGATCTTCCTCACGCCTCGATTTGTTACTAGTGGTCCTCTTTAGCCTCGTACAATATAGCAATTTGGTTTTTATGGCGGCGACTGGCATAGCTAGGTAGGCGTCTACCATTTTTAAGGAATGCCTAACCCGACTCGTCTGGGGGGTTTTGATTTTTTCAAGCACCTGCCTAGTAGGCAACTCACTTTCAAAACATTAGAAGAGCTTCGTTTTTCAAAAATTTTGACTTTTTTTTATTGACGAAATAACATTTACAACTAAAACTATTCCTAATAGCAACTTAGTGTAGCGAACAGTTCCGTTAGTAACCGTTGACGGAAACTGATAGTAAGATGTGTTGTTTACTATAGATATCGTATTAAAAGATTATATTTTTAATAAATTTAATTAACAACAAGCTTTCTTCTATCTTTTTCAGCGTTAATTAATGCTCTTTCTAAACTAGAACGATGTAGGGCTCAAGTATATGGGGTCTCTTTTTCCGAGCTGAACCACCGAAAATAAGCTCATATCTTGGCAGGCATAGGCTTACCCAGCCAGAACATCTTCTTGACAGTATCTGCTGGCTCATCCACACCCTTTGTCCGTATTCCATACTCTGTCCTTCTGGTTCTCTAAGTTACATTAAATTATGTCCTCGAATTTCATACCACCCACGATACGTCCGTCTATCCATATGGCAGTAACTATCTACCACTAATCCACTTGCTATTATCATGGATATCTTCTTTGTCGCTTTAATACTTTACTCAATTTGATATTGATTGGTACTAACAAAAAAAAATAGTATACTCAAGGGACTCTATAACCAGCTCTTGGGCTTTCGCGACTCCTTCAGCTGGACAAATGCCATGTGCCAAAATGGGCAACGGAATAGTCTGTGCGGTGTTGGGGTCCCCTCCTCCCCTATCATTAGGAGTTTGCGGAGGGGGGAGTTTTAGAGCTTAATGGAATGAATGGCTAAATCAAAATATTTATTTCTATTTCCCTCCTGAGCCGCCGTCATTTCGAAATCATTCGCTTCTATGCAGCCAAGGTTTCTAAACATACTCCTATCAGCTAGAGCACCCTCGAACTGCTCTCAAGTTTCTATATTAACTACGGTCTCATGTTAGTTATAGAGGAAGCAGCGGGCAGAGATAAGGGGCGAGGGTTATTAAGCGCTGAAAAGTTGAATTGAAAGGCGCTTCGGGCCTGCATTAAGGCTCAGGGATTTTGCGAGCCATCATGAATGTCATGAATAGAAGGTTATGGGGGATTTAATTACCAACTGGGAGGATTTTAATCCTAAGGAATTGAGAAACCTTGGCGTTGGAATCACTAGTAATCTTGTTTCTTGTTTCTTGTTTATATAAGTCTTTATCAAGCTCCTCTGCAAGTCGCTAGCACGAAAAATTCTTTCGTTGTTCTATTGTTCTATTGTTCTATATATTCAGATTATATTCAGATTCTCCAGCCTCATTCACACATCATGAAGATCCCCAATTTTACCATCCTGCTCTTTCCTCTCACCCTCATCACCGCCTGCACCGTCAAACTCAGTTACACCTACAATTTCTACACAGAAACCACTGGCCAAATATCCAACGACTGCATGACCTTCTCCCTCTCTTCCTACTACACCGACCCTTCCAACGACAACTTCAGCAACATCTGTAATTCCACCACACAATGTGCCCATGATAGCACAGGATGGATATTTTCCTGCGGAGACAATGGTGATGGTGGTGTGGTTGACGTGGAAACTATGGATGGTCTTCCTGCGGGCGAAAAGGGATTTAGCTTTGAGTATTTGACGAATAGCGGGCTAGATATAAAGTGGGATACTGGAGCGTTGCTGGATCAAGACCCAATGGGGGGAGCGGGAACACCTACAGTTTGCTTATCTTAAACTAGATCTTTAGTTTAATCGAATGCCGCGGGAATGAGTATTTGACGAATGACGGGCTGGATATAAAGGACATAAAGTGGGAGGGATACTGGAGCGTTGCTAGATCAAGACCCAATGGAGGGAGCGGGGACGCCTACAGTTTGCTTATCTTAAACTAGATCTTTAGTTTAATCGAATGCCGTGATTTGGTAACACGCCTCGTGAGTTCTCAGAGTGGTAACTTCTTCGAGCTAGTTTTGTGGGAAATCTCCCAACAAAAACCTCCGCAGGCGTATCCTCCACGACAGGCGTAAAAAACCGATAGAGTTCCCGACATTTTTTACAGGAACTGCAGGCTGTTAAGACGTTTTTAGCTGAGCTAGTGTACGTGAGGTACGCTTGGCCCGGCTGACGTTGTCTCTCAATCTGTTCCTCTGTATCGATCGATTTCTCCGCATGCTTAGCCAGATCTTTGTATCCCTTCATTGCCCTAAGCTTTTTGCCCCTAGTTCAGGTGAATACTTCTCGATCTGTTTTCGTCCCTCCGATGAGAGTATGTACCTTGTTACTAGATACCGTGTTCGTTACAAGCCTCGACCCTCCAACAATAAACTTCCTTGTTGTTATTGAACCTATGGTCGATATGAATATGACCCTTGGTACGTTGAAGAGCCCCCAATTTTCGTCCTTGACATCTGCAAATATTTTCGGCAATTCGGCCAGAATTTTATCTACGCCGTTAATATTTGAAATAAAGTCCTAGGAGATATTGAACTTCTACTTACCAAGAGAATTATTAGGCTGATATGTTTGTAGGATACATTGTATAGCGAGCTCGAATAATCCTTCTAGCGGAATTGTACCACAAGGTTGTTTCAACTCCTCCCTGGCTGCTTCTGGTAAAAGTTTACTCAAGGAATCTACACGTTTTTTAATTCTGTCTTGGGCAGCCTTCCACTGATGGAAATGGATCTTATTCTCGAAGCCATGCACATTGTTCGAAGCAGCTTGTATCAGGTATCTAGAACAGCAGTCGTAATATATGACTACCTCCAGGAACGCAAACAGGGGATACCAGTTCTCGTTTCTGCGATATGCACGTCAGCTAGTAAGCGAAAACAAAATAGTTAGAATTGAATGTTGATCACTTACGACGATGTACATTTTGCTGTGATAATCTGAGTAATCTTGTCCTGCTGTCTCGCTCGTGCTATTAGTGCATCCAGTGCCTTCGGATTCTGGAGCACCTTTTCTTCCCAAGTCCATGGAATGTCATTGATGGGAATGCGGAAGTAGAGTAACCAACGGAGTGATGCCTTTTCTTTTTCGTTGGATACACACGGAAGTTGGGGAAGAAGACTTGACTGTGACGAATGCTGATACCGTGGCAACATGTTAAAGAAGAGTAATGCTAATGAAGTAACCTGAACGATAAGATAATAAGGGAAGAGCAGGAGCCTTGACGACTTTTATATATATAATTTGTGGAAAGACGAATCGAATAGTTGTTCTGTCCCATTCCATTCCACATCCCATCTTCCTTTATTAACCACGCTGCAGATTGCCTTGACTCTACCAACGTGTCTAAGAAGTGTTCAGGGCTTCCTAGCACTCACAAGGCAAATTCTTTATTAGACAGCTACAGTATTCACTAGTACTAGTACATATCACCACAGCTCTCCTTTCATCAAACAAACACCATCCCCTTCCATCAAACAATCCGCTCTGCTACTTCGAGAAGTATCCAAGTCTTTCCTGCCGTCTCCGTCATTTTCTATTGGACTGGTCGGATTCGACCCTTCTTGAAGACTGAAAGTACTAGCTAATCCCAGAATACCCAGGCATAGGAAAAATTTCCACTAATACTCATACTTTGAGGCACTAGCAACTTGCAACATCTATCGGTAAGGCCTAGCTCTTATATTTTGGGGACAAGAAGCACTTGCTGATCTCAAAACACACAGAAATGATACTACTTATTCAAGTTAGATTCTGTAACAGGCTTGAACATTTCGCCATACTAAACACCTATACTTCTAACAGAGATCTCAGCATGTTCGAACACCGAGAGCTGATAATGTATATTGAGTTATTGCGCAGGAGACGAAGAGAATTTAAGACGCTTCCTTTCGGATGTTTTGGCAACATTAAATATTTCATCGGTATAACTCTGCCTGAGGGAGGTTCGTGTAATGATAAAGAAGGCGATGCATCGCCGCTTCGTCATACAACATTTTATTACGCTTCAGGAGCTACAGAAAGCAAAACACTTTTGGTATTTGGGAGACTTTGGGTTCAGAGAATAAGGAAGGAGGAGGAGGATACCACGCGTGAATTTGAGAGATTCCAGACTTATTGGATTGCAGCTATTGATGCTGACTGCAAGGTTTGTATATCCTCAAAGCTAACGCTATTGGTGGAGATGAGGATCCCGACAGTGAAAATATTGATCCCACCTAGGAATATTCAATATGGGTTGAGAGCACTAATGGCGACAATTTTGTAGGTATGGAACGACTTGAAGACAGTCCCTTTGAGTAACGACTCCGATAATTCTCAAAATACCGCTCCTACCACGGCTGATAAGGTATGCAAGGCCTGTAAGAAAATCAATATGGCAAAGTCCCATAAGTACCCTAGGGAACCTAAACCCGAGCCCAAACCCAAACCCAAACCCAAATCCAAATATGATGCCATAATGTTCAAGAATTTGATCCGCCCTGGGCAGCAATGGAGTGTGTTATCACTTTTCCTTTTGCACTGCTCAAACGTGCTTTGAGGCATTCCAATCAATCTCTAGACGGTCATGCCACCCTTGAAGGAACTGCGGAGTGGAAAAGTGCACCGATAATCATCAGAACGATCTAACAGAACTTGATCATTCCTTATAGTTTCGCGCTTGCGCAGGAAGGGAAGGGGCATAATGTATAAGGCTGCAGTCTGAGGCTACGCAACTGCAGTATGGGAAAAATGGAATGACATGGTAACGAAAGACGCTTTTCATATAACTAATGGGTACTGTAACCAATAGGTACTGGTTGAAACAAATAGATAACTTTTGCTCTTCGAACAAAACCGTGAAATGTAGTTAGCGTATCACGTGAGCCCACTTTGTAATTTGTATTATTGTCGTCTATCTACTAACCGCATTAATCCTAAACATGGCGACCTACATAACAACACCAGCCTTCTCTAGAACTTAGAAGAATCATGATTATTGAAACCCATTTTTTGTTTTTTCGTTACTTTGCATATATCTATTTGTTAGGCGGCAGAATTAGGCGATGAAAATAACAAGGGTTTGCACCCATTATCCGGTACTTCGTAGCAACACAGCTTAAAGAGAGTGTCTCAAGCCCAAATAACTACTCCAGAGTATTTTCCCTCGATGATATTGCGCCATTTTCTATCGAAGGGCTAGAATAGATCACCATGCGAAACTCGACCTCTGGAAGTATTTATCGCCTCAGAAACAGTTACACTCTAGAAGATAGCGGTGTTTTTAAGTTGTGGCAAAGTTATCATAAACCCGATTCAGAGCAGGTCTATTATGCTGTGGATGTGCCGATGGAGAGTTTAAATCTTGAACCACCCTAGGAATTACAACGAGATCAAGATATCTATAGAACGGGCATCAACTGTCTCAGCAAATATAAGCCCTAAGTTTACCTTGTGGATTTGCATATTGGTAGGTTGTCTTCATTGATAGAATTTCTATAGCTAACTCTTGAAGATCACGGCATGCATGTCATAAGTGTGAGCGGCAAGAATTGTGCTAAGCTATGAGCGCTCTATCCTCCGACCGAGCCAAATCTTCAGACTTTCTATTCTAAAGACCTACAAGAAGATAAATTCAGGCGTATAGAATCAAGGCTTGAGGGTAGGATATATACCGTAGCCAAGCACTGCAGACGCTGTGTATATACCCCCGGGTGGATCCATACCGTTTACACACTTTCTAGTGGCATCCTGTCTGGTATTGTTTAGGCGAGTGTGCAAAGCCTTGATATAATGACATTAGTGGTCTTGTCTGAATTACAGACAGGCTTATTGACATCTGTTGCAGATCTCGTGCCATGGATGTGCTCTCTAACCCAAGCAATTATTGCAGGGAAGATAGCACTATGCGTTAAGACTTTGGAGCGGATTTGTGGGTGGGATCTAAAGAGATTGGACTGTGATGATAAGCGACAATTGGTGAAGGAAATGAGAGGATATCTGAAAGGGGATCAAAAGGCTATTTACTGCACGAAGTGCAAAAGAGGTGTTATGGCACGTCTGATGCTAGGTGTATGATGGATTGATTGATATTATCCTTCCTCCCTGGCTAGGCTTGAATGTAACCTGTACGGGTATATAACTCCCTTTTACCATGCCCCAGTACATTGATCAAACTCCCTTGAATATCCAGAGCAGACATACTAGAGATATGCATATCCTATATATCCAAATCCTATTACCCTCTTCCTCTGTCGTGTTAGAGTTAATGATTTAACTGGCTTTCATATTCTTTAGAAGGTGGTGACGCCCACCCAAATGACCCTTCGCTTGTTACCCCATATGATTCCATCTCTGCTGTCACATCCTTCCAATTGATAAGAACTCTATTAGTCTTATACACCTTATATAAGAAATAAGACTTACTTATTACCGGTCTGACTGCCATGATGATCTGTTTCAGTATACCGAAGAGGACCGAATGAAAGGGTAGTTTGTATGTACTCCGGAAAATGAGCTAGCAGAGGTAAAGAAGCCATGGGAGTCGAGATTTGGGATGAGCTGGAGTGTCGGAAGAGAATGATGCTAGTGTGGATAATGCGAGTAGAATCCGAAGGAGACGACGAGGGGGGGAGCTCTATATGAGACTAGACTCGAGTCTCAGTAAAGGTTTAATAGAAATGGGGACAACGATATAGGTATGTGTTCAACCATTGGCGGTTGGAAGAACGCATAAGGCAGATACGACCATTCTCATAACCAAGAACCAACCAGTTAAATGAACCTACACGGGGGTTCTTTCGTCTCGGTTCTTACACGGTGAGTCTACAGTCCCACTATAGGGTTTGGATGTTCACCCCCTATGCCTTGCAGGGCTGGAGCCAACTCTTGTTTTTCATAAAGTCCCTCAGCTTCATTACAAGGTAACCAGTAGCAGCAGATAGCAATAGGCAACAAGATGACCCAACTTCTGAAATATTGGCCGCCAATTTTACACATCCTCATGAGTCACTGACCACAAGTAACTTACTATCGGGTCTGTTCTTCTTATCTATATGCATACCATGTCACTCACACTAGAGATTGGAGGCATCCGACCACTATCTCCTACCCAACAGCTCCAGCTCTGTTTGTACCGCATTAAGATATGGGGTTTGGCAACTTGGTAGAAGATCACTTAAAAGCAGAGGCACTGATCAAACCATTGGAGGAAATAAGAAACGCATGCTGCAAGTGACCCTCCAAAATGACTTATTGGACTTACGAATTCTTGTTTGAAGGATATATATTGAGGTCTCTGAAATTTTTGGACTAGGAGAAGGGAGTGTCAAAAACATGTAGGGTTTGCGGTTCATGGAAAGCTGTCATTACTCAGATGATGGTAGCATAATTTTACCCCTCTGCATCAACCTTGAGGTTATTGCGAAAACTGGTCAAAGGTGGAGTTTGTGGATGAAATTGTAGATAGTGGTTCGCAGATACTGAGCAAAACTAAGGAGGGATTTAAGAAGGAGTTCAATCAATCGCTAGAAGTAGTTCTGAAAAATGCCTCAAAGGTCATATACTAACTCGCTCGTACATTACAGATGACCGATATCGTTGATGCTTTCATCAACCCTCCCACTCAGCCATATTTCCTGGTACCTAGCGTCCAACTGCTGGTATTTCAGAGCGGATGGTCTAATTTAGGGGATAATTGCATTGTGTTGATCTCTGTTGCTATGACTGGCAATATTGAGGTGGTTGTTAAAGAGCAAACGAGTCTACGTCAGACGGCCCTCATATTTGTGCTAAATACCGAGATTATGATCACTAGGAGCGTTCAATATGGATTCCTGACAGCAGTACGGCCGCGTGCGTCTTTCTTGGTATTAGAGTTGGAAAGGACAAGTGATAAATTGTATTAAAGGCATATCCGCCAATCTATATATCTCTTTCGTTAGGCTGAGGGTGCGGAATGGGTTGGGTTTGGTTCGGATTATCTATTTCATATCCAATCCAAATCACCTACAGGAAATCCAACCCAAAATTAAATTTAACCCAGTGGAGATATCCAAATAAGAAATCCAACGCTACCTGAGAAGCCCAACCCAGTGATTCAACCCAATGCATTGGATCGGTGGATACAGCCCAAAAGTTGGTTACCTGCCAGCTAGGTTATCCAACTATCCATTACCTAACCCATTCCGCACTCCAGCACTATGTTATCAAGCCCCGGACATCTACCAAACATAGCTTCCTATCCCATATTATCAGCCTCTGGTGTGCCACTGAGCATAGACCCCGCTTTTGGCTCGCGAGGACATGGATACATCATTCCTCTCGTTGTAATCAAACCCGTTCGGTTCTCAGTTACCGAACTTCTGACTAAAGGTACCTGTTGAACTGGTTCGTCTTCCCAGAAAGAAGAAGAGTTCTCAATCCCAGGAGCTTGCCCTCCTACAGACGACCTTGCATCAGCCACTGCAACAATATATTGAGGGCCATCATTGATCTCAGAATTGCGATTCAAGTCCGCGAGCGTAGCATCATAGTTCGCCGATCCTCCGAGTATCAGCGAACTTCTGGCTGAGTGTGTTTGTATTGGAGAACCGGAACTGCTTCAAGGACTGAATACATCTTGTTGTGGGAAGATGGCCAGATGTCTGGAAGCTCTGCAGAGAATCCGCCTAAGTAAATGAGTTTCCAGGCTCAGAGTAGTACATATCTTCCTGTAACTGTGCTCCTCTAGCGGTCAGCGGTTGCTCGCAATACTGGACTCACGGCACTCACACTACGTTCAAAGCATGCCGCTGGATTAAATACGTGACTCCAATGGTATGTCAGGTGGCGAATTTCTCAGGGCATTAATTGCGCGCTATATGATGTTACTTCTAGCTCTGTAGCAGTTCAACAACACGACTAAGGTTGTAATTATTGAGACAGATGATGTTGTTAATCACGTGACTGCTTACTAAGCGTAAACGCGATGGAATCAATCAACAAGCATCTACAGAACATATCATCCCTATTTCGTGCTTATACATAGCAGATATCCGACTAGCCATTAACCGGTATCAGCAGTAATTTTTTACTGTGAATTCGTTAACAAATTGATCAGTCAAGGGAGTGTTTGACATACTGGCTAAAGCTTCATATACAAGGTCCTCGTCCCTAGGGCGGAATTGCGCAATTAATTTAATGCGATGAGCCAATTAATTGAATTAATTACTTGGTAAGTAATTAAATCAATTCGCAAAATTGTACACAAAAAGGACTATTGATTTAATTACTTGAAAATGTATTAATTTAATTACTTGACAATTTATTTTCATCCTCCTCTTTCCTGCTTCCTCCTTCCTCCTCCCTCCTCCCTCCCTCCTTCCTCCTTGGCTTTATATTCCTTGCATTCTGTCTAGCACTGCTTAGTCGCTGCCGTGGCAGATTCGTGACGAGGAGTTGAATGCGAGCAAGAAATAGTTAGGTGTTACTGTCAAGCGTTACTGTCGAGCACTGTCGAGTACTGTCAAGCGTTATTATTAAGTACTTGCAAAGGCATTGAATAATTAATTTAAAGCGATTTTTTGAAGAGATTTTCTGAATATTGGGATTACTAACCATATTGGAATTAGCATATAAGTTATTATTTGCTAGAAAGGGCGATCTTGTCACTTGAAGATAGTATAATCGTAAGTGAAGGAGTGAACAAGGAATGTTGAAGGTGTGAGTTAACCGCGCCTTGTAGTGCGTACACACTTTCAAGATGTGTACGCCCACTGCGAGCGTTTTGCCGGCAAGTGAGGCCAGTCTTATTAGTGATACTTGTCATCCTACCTGCTATTTCTGTCAAGTCAAATTCCTTCGAAAGTGTTATCTTTGGGTGTCTTCCCAGCATGTGACAGGTCTGATGTCTGTGAGGGGAGGGGGCGTTAGTCTGGTTCTATGTAGGCATGAGAAATGAAGATCTCTGTTATTTCTCTTCTCTGCTTCGAATATAAGCAGTCTTGTGTAATGTATAAGGATGGCGAAGGCAACCAGCGTATGCCATTCTCATTGTTCACCGTTACTGCAATAGAATCCGCCCCATTCTTTGTGCGACATTGGCAATTCTGGGTCCTCCCTCTCGGATACTTCCTCATCCAAGCCAGTTTCCCAGTCCAGCAACCAGCCTTCGCACTCTACCTCAAATCCGACCACTACTCAATCCCTCGCATCAATGTCCTCCCTATGGGCGGCGTCTTCGTTCAGATTCTCGCAGGAATGCTCTCTTCGTCATTTAAGCCATAGCCCTCTTCAGTGCCGTCATCCTCGCTATCTGGTCCGTCCCCCCAAAACTTAAATTCGCTGCCTTTACCTCTCCTATTTCTCCACCGGCTTTCCAGTGACCTAGTATTCCTAGTACCCAGATCTCATACTTGGAAATCACGAATCGAGGGGTTTCTTGATCACGTTTCGAATATATTTTCTTGTATTAGTGAGATTTGGTATTCAGATGCAGTTTGGGTATTGCTGACGAGGTGGGGGATACGAAGGAACGTGTGCGAGAGGGTGGTTCAGAGTCACTACAGAAGGTCAATGTTGGATGCATATGCAGATACTACTAGTTTTAGTATTCGATATTGTTTTAGAATGATTAAATGGTCTTGTTACTAGTGTGCAATATAAGAGAAATTAGAATCGTCTCAAAATCTATTATAGTATAGAAGCTCTTAAGATTTACTACTTCTATTACAGAATGTGATTTCATTCTTTTATACTAAGAACATTCAAATTCCCGAAATTCATATTTTTAAATTCATTCCCACATAGAAAACTTCATGTTTCATATAAATGCCATTGCTAGTACCGGTAAATTATCATATATGTCGTGGAAAGCAACTTTACTTGCTGATTTGGGAATAAGTTTAAAGCCATCTCCCTCTCACTCAAAAAGAAAAGGATTTGGTGTCAAATACAACATCACAATCATAATATCATTGATTCTTTTCGAAAATAAATGGTATGAAAATTTGCTCTCTTAAATTATTTACGCCTAACCCTTTGTTATGGTTGGTGGTAAAGGAACTCGCTCTTCTTATTTCCCTATTGTATGTTTCTCTCAATTTAAAGTATATAGCTGAGACTTGCTTTATTTATTATCTCTTTTTCTTTTAGCTTGAGCTATAACTCCGAAAGCAAGAAATTGCTAGTTTATCGAAATATTTCAGAACTTGTTAGTACCAATAAAGCCTTGAATGCAATATCCAATAGAATATAATAGTTAATAGAATTCAGTAGTTAGAGAATGCCTATATATCTAAGAATGTAATGGATCTCAAAAGGGTCTTGCACAGAATAGGAGGACAACTAAGAATCATAACCATCAAGCATCGTGCCACATAAATCGTAACCCGTATGCTGTGTGGTATATTCGAACGGTTTATCAGTAAACCGACACTGATCAGTAGACATATAGATCAGATTATTCGACTAGATTTGCAAATCTCAAAAACCGGACTTTTTACCTCTACTTTAGTTTACCCCTCTACTTTCTCTACTCTTTTTTCGAAGTTTTCAACAACATGAGCACCAATACAAGTAACGAATGGGCCCAGAAGATTGAGAGGCATGGATATGGAATCGACACAGCTACGGCAACTAAGACAGAGCTGGAAGAGTATGTCGCCACGAAAATCTATGTATACGAAACATACAACTTTAGGGACGAAGAGCTATGGATGCTAGCCCAAGAAGAATTCAGCACGTTTAATGAGGATGTCTTCAAAAAGCTACAATTATCAACAAGGGCATGGCTACGCATGCACTTCCTCCAAAGAGGTGTCTATGTTGCCCAGTACGATAAAAACACAAGCCTATCGGCAGTTCTGACTGAAGTTGTCAAGCAACAGGAAATACGCGAATGGACAGATGAAGAGCTAGCCTCAACTCTTAGAAGAACACCAATGAATACTGTGGCTCTTCGAGAAAGGTTGAACTCGACTCAAACAGGGCTTGCTACAGCTCCTGCAATCCAATTGCCAATTCGCAAACCTCCAGCTTTAGTACCAATCCCACAGTCTCCCTAGAATCAATAGAACCAAGTCAACCCTGCACCCATTCTTATCGTTGATCCAGCTCCTTTACCACCCTTACCTCAAGCAGTAAACCAACAAGCCCAGCAACCTCCACAACAGACCTTACAAGCTGGGCAAACCCTTCAACAGCTTCTACAAGCACAACAACCCCAGCAACCTGCTCCACAGACACTACAAGCTGGACAAACACTTCAACAGCTTCTGCAAACACAACAGCCTCAGCAAGCACAACAGCTCCCACAGTCTCCGCAACAAGCACTCATTGACCCAGCACCTATTGACCCCGCACCCCCACCTCCGCAGCATGCTATACCTATTTCATTTGGGAAGGAACTAGCAGTAGTTGCAAAGGTCTCAGACGAGCAAAAATATGGCGAAGTATGGTTATTATTGACATTATTATTGTTATTGTTATCGTTTTTCTATTAAAGTAGCTCTAGTGTTGGTATCAATAAAGCCTGGAATGCAATATCCAATAGAATATAATAGTTAATAGAATTCAGTAGTTAGAGAATGCCTATATATCTAAGAATGTAATGGATCTCAAAAGGGTCTTGCACACTATATAGACATTCTACCCTTTTTAGAATAGGAGGACAACTAAGAATCATAACCATCAAGCATCGTGCCACATAAATCGTAACCCGTGTGCTGTGTGGTAGATTCGAACGGTTTATCAGTAAACCGACAGAACTATTGCTTATGTAAATCTGTAAATTTGTTTGAAGGGACAACCCCTAAACCTCCCTTTAACTTCATAATATATAAAATTTTATGAAAATAATCATTTTTGTTTAATCAGATTACAAAAATTTAATAAGCGTAAAGTTTTATCTACATCTGTGGATTTTGGTCTGAAATTAGGTACGGTACAGGTATGAGGATTGGGGTAGTAAAAGCAGCTACAATTACGAGCTTCTTAGTTTCCCCGAAATTCCTACACAATTAAGAGAAAAGGGGAGAGAGCGTGTTATTTAGTGAATTATCATTTCATTTCATCTCTTCAAAGACTAGGGCGAAGGCAGACCTTCTGCTATGTATGTCTAAACATGAATGTGAGAAGTTAAATCTCCTAGCTCGACTTCAACAACCTTGAAACTTCAAACCATCAACTTATCCTCTCGCCCAATATCCACCCAACACCAAACACATCACCTACGAACGTCTCGGCTTCTGCGCCTTAAAAAGCAACACAGTCCCAACAACCTCACTCTCAACAACCTCAAAATGCTCCCTCAACGGCCTCAAAAAATCTTCCTTCGCATCATCTCGATTCCCAAACATTCCAATATAATTATATAGCCACATCAAAAATCCACCAATTAGATTATGCTTCACCCCCTTCCCCAAAACCGTCGAACCGAACAACGTCCCTTCATCGTCAAGAAACGGCCTCAAGTTCGCAAATACCCTGCCTTTGGTCGCCGGAGAGACAGGAATGCAATGCAAGACGTACATGAGCGAGATCGAGTCGAATTTCTGTGCTTTGAGAGGAATCGGGTCGAGGATGTCAGCTAAGACGCATTCGGGACGAACGGGGGAATGGGACTTGATGCGGTTCGAGGCTTTCTGTAGACACTGCATGTGGAAATCGATAAGTGTGAGTTTTTGAGGCCATTCAGTCGTGTCGTCGGTGGCCATCAGTCGCTTTCGTTCATCATCAAGTTTAGCGCGGAGGAAGTAGCCGGTTCCAACTCCTACGTCCATGTGTTTGGGGTTGGTGTTGGCGAGGAAGAAGGGGATGAGGACGGATTTGGTGGGGCAGCGCCACCAGAAGGTATTGGTGAGGATGTGGACGAAGACATCGTAAACCCACATGACGAGGGGGTTATAGTAGTTGTCTTTGGATTCCATGATGTGAGTTGGGATTGAGTAGGTAAAAGGATAGAAAAATAGTAGGCTGGATATCGGTCTCCAGTCTCGTCAAGCTCGGGATGTATGTATTCTGAGCGTTAAAACCATAAACTGGTCGAGTCTGATGAGGCCATACGGGGGGACTGTGACCTGTCTCCCTGGTGACTTAGGTTTTATTTCATTTCTGGTTAAGAGGGTGTGCACATAAATTTCTATAAAGGAAATAGCCAGCTTGCTATACGCATTTAAATATGTATTCCGCTATAAGCGTACTGCGAGGCTGCTGCATCGACTAGAGAAAGAAGAAGATGAGGGATGGATTTTGCGGGACAGCGCTACCGGAAGGTGTTGGCAAAGAAGATATTGTAGACCCATAGGAGGAGGAGGGGTTCCATGGTGGTGATTGGGATGAAGAAGGTAGGAGGCTAAAAAACAGCAGGTGGAATTGTAACCCATGTTCCCCTAGCTCCCGGGTTAGAATTTATTGCATTTCCGGTTAAAAGGGTTATGCACATAAATAAGCCCAGCCAGCCACATGCATCTAAATACATATCCCGAATAAAACGACCGTGAACGTGCTTTAATACCGCCGCATCGAATGGAGGAGTGAGAACGGAAGGTGTTGGCAGGAATTTAAAGGAAAATATTGTAAACCTATATGGGGATTGGGATGAAGTAGGCAGGAGATAGAAAAATGGCATCGCTTTTAGTGGAAAACGAAGCTAAGTGACAACTCAAGAAAAATATTCGAAATCCTTAGAAAAAACCCGCACTTTAAACGATCCCTTAAAATTACTATTACGCGGTAAGCTAGTGAGATATATTGCTAATATTAGTAAACTTGTAAAAGAAATTTTTTTTTAATTTCTTTTTTTTTTCTTTTAGTTTTATTCGTAAGATAAGTATACTTTTTTCAATTGTAAATAAATCGTCCGGGCAAATAAATGTATATATTGAATGAAATTTTTAACGATTTATAAAAAGATTAATTATTATAATTATCCTTATATATATTTTTTATAATATAATACTGAAGTAGGTTTTTAATTATATATAATTAAAAAAACGCCGAAATAAAAGAAACCTAGTAAGAGAAAATTATACTGTGAGATCGTCTGGTTATGAAACCCCTAAAGGGGGTAACAACTAGGGCATAACCCTTATTTTGTAGCTATAAAAGAGGGGCTTATCCCCTTCTTTACTAGGCAGGCACTTAGGATATCATTTCTCCCACACATTCTTCTGATCACTATTCTCTTGGTTTGCAGGCTTCTTTCTTGTGCTATCGCGACTTGAGGTCCCACCGACCTCCTACTCTTTCACAATATAACTACTTATAATTAAATAAAAATATATATTATAATTTTTAAAAATCCTTTCTTTAATAAATTATCTTAGATATAATAAATAATAGAAGAGTAAAATTCAAGTAATTTGAATAAGCTAATTATTTAACTTTATTTCGAAAATCCGTCGGGAGTTTGTTTTTACTTTACCGCATTATGCTCTTTTAATTATATATAAATTAATATTAAAAATTATAATAAGATAATAGCTTGCTTTTTTATTTTTATTTCTTCTAACTTATTATATATATTCTATTAAATTTCTCCGTAAAACAAGTCGCAGCATGACGTCTATATAAGATAACAGCGGGTGAAAATATCGGAAATAGAAATCAAATCAGATGTGGCCTTACCCCTCTTAAATCCAAACTTTCCCTTGGCTGGAATTCTTCTCGTTGAAATGAGCGTCATAGTTGCATAACAGGACTAAAATTCTTCTAGCTGAAATGTGCATAACAGGGTCTTTTTGGCTGGAATTCTTCTAGCTGAAACGTGCATCATAGCTGCATAGAATCCTTTCGCTAAAACGTGCATGATAACCTGCGCAGCAGACTTGGCTGGAATTCTTCTTGCTGAAATGTGCATCATGGTTGCATAGCGGAGCCTGAATAAAAGAGAATTACGAGGGAAATGTGCAAATTAGATTGGAGTATCAAGGTCATGTCAAAATTCAGTAGTCTTTGAGTATACCAACCATTGTATGATCCTGTGCAAAGTTTGTTTTGATTCCACATGTACTCATCACAGATTATTACTCTACTTGCATTGGAATTTTTTATCTGGCTCGCCCTTTCCCTTTCGAAAAGCCGAGGCTGTCATAAATTAAACACTTTCTGTTCCCATTTCCCCCAGAGTTCTTGATCTTTAATCTCCATCTCAATAATTGTTCTGTCGTAACTTTTTCAACACCTAGTCTCGTATGTTTAACAAATTGACAAACCAACACTATGACACCAGAACCAATAGCTATTATTGGAACGGGCTGTAGGTTCCCTGGGTCGTCTACATCACCATCACGTCTTTGGGAACTCATTAGCAAGCCAAAGGATGTCGCGTCCAAGCCTCCACAAGACCGTTTCAACATTGATGGTTTCTATCATCCAAATCCAACAAATCCATTGACAACCAATGCTAAAGAATCATACTTTCTTTCTGAAAATGTGAGGTCATTCGATGCGTCTTTCTTCAATATTGCGGCAAATGAAGCGACTAGCATTGATCCCCAGCAGCGTTTGCTACTTGAAACTGTCTATGAATCACTCGAAGCTGCTGGCTTACGTTTGGAAGCTCTTCGGGGTTCATCAACGGGTGTATTTTGTGGAGTCATGTGTGCAGACTGGGAGGCAATTGTGGGATTGGATAAGGTTGTACCAGAATATGTGAGTACTCGGTCCATTTGGGAGGTTCTTAGGATTCAAAGATATTGTTGTCTCAAAATACTTGAGAATTTTTCCTCTGTTTCTCATGCGTTCCATCAAGCAATGCTGACTCTAAAATCTTGACTCTAGGCTATTTCTGGTCTTGCACGCAATAACCTATCAAACCGGATCTCTTATTTTTTTGATTGGAGCGGCCCATCAATGTCAATCGACACAGCTTGTTCTTCGAGCATGGTAGCTCTTCATCAAGGCATCTCTGCTCTCCAGAACGCCGAATGTTCGCTTGTTGCAGCTATAGGAACGAACTTGATTTTGTCTCCTAACTTGTATTTCGCTGCATCAAATGTGCAAATGCTGTCACCAGAGAGCCGTGGTCGTATGTGGGACCATAAGGCGAATGGTTATGTACGAGGAGAGGGAGTAGCATCTTTGATCCTAAAGCGTCTTAGTGATGCTATCGCTGATGGTGACCCGATAGAATGTGTGATCAGAGCCTCAGGTGTTAACCAGGTATGCTATCTACTTCTCATGGTTCACAACCCCTATTTAAGCGAGTTTTGCTAGGGGGTCGCAAGGTACGTTCTAATTTGAAAGTACCACTCTGATCCTTGTAGGATGGGCGAACACTAGGCTTGACCATGCCTTCGGGTAAAGCTCAGGAGCAGTTGACCCGCTCGACTTATGCCCTCGCTGGACTTGATCCGAATCATCCAGAGGATCGACCGCAATATTTTGAAGCTCATGGAAGTAAGTGTATTTATTTCTTTTCCTTAATGTTGTCCATATGACAATCATCCCGAAGCTTCTAGCCTGCTTACTTATGTTTCGCTCTTGTCAAGTCGTATTTACTAAGGATAATAGCTGGTACACAAGCTGGAGATTATCAAGAGGCTTCAGGTATCTACAATGCCTTTTTTGGGGCGAGGTCTAAAGCGTCTACCGAAGAGGTATTGCATGTGGGATCAATTAAGACAGTTATCGGTCGTAAGTCTTCCGGCCCCCATTTCACTTTTCCCAGTTTGAGGGGGACGTCTTGAAGTTCTCATATATTCGGGTCCCTTCCTCCGCTCTCATTTTTGATTGGAAGTTATACTAATCTGAAATTCCGACTTCAAGATGGCGAGGGGTGTGCTGGATTGGCTGGTATAATCAAGGCATCCTTGTGCATACAGCACGGAATGATCCCTCCCAATCTCCACTTCCAACGATTGAATCCCAAATTGGAACCTTATTCATCGCATCTCAAGATACCGATTAAACTGATGAAGTGGCCAAAACTGCCCCACGGCGTTCCAAGGCGTGTTTCAGTAAACTCTTTGTAAGTTGGTTTATTACAGTGCCCAATCCAGCAGCTTCGGGAAATAAATATATAAATTTCAAAAGTAAAGAGGAAAACATTAGCTGACTTTCTTAATCCTAAGTGGATTTGGTGGCACTAATTCGCATGCTATCCTTGAGAGTTACGAACCAAATTTGCATAAGAGTGAAAAAAGTCTCATAAATGGGGTGAAAACTCTGCCTGCCCTGCTCCCATTCGCTTTCTCAGCTGCTTCAGAACGGACCCTTGGGGCTGTTCTCGAACAGTATGCGAGATATTTAAGAGACAATCCTCATGTTGAACTTGTGAATCTGGCCTGGTCCTTGATTCAAAAACGTTCAGCGCTCATGTACCGGTTGGTGCTCTATGCGCCTACTATTGATGAGCTGCAAAGCAAGATCCAGAAAGAACTTGCACTTCGGAAAGCTAATATCCCATCAACAACGATATCACGACCTGACACCGGAAGGAAACGGATTCTTGGCATCTTTACAGGTCAGGGTGCACAGTGGCCGCAAATGGGTCTTGACCTGATCTCCACTTTCCCAGCCGTCCGAGGCTGGTTTGAGGAATTGCAAACGTCATTAGATGAGCTGCCCGCCGAGTACCAACCGGACTTTTTGTTGCTCGACGAACTGTCCGCTTCCAAGTCATCCTCTCGGATTCAAAAGGCCGCTGTCGCACAGCCCCTATGTACAGCTGTTCAGATAGTGTTGGTAAAACTCCTCTCCGCCCTTGGAATTTCCTTTGATACAGTTGTGGGCCATTCCTCAGGTGAAGTCGGCGCTGCATATGCTGCTGGTGTCCTTACTGCGCGTGATGCAATCCGAATTGCATATCTACGAGGTAGAGTAAGTCGACAATTTCTTACAAAACTCGGTTCCTCAAGCCCTAGAATACCCCCTCTTAAAGAAACCCCCTTTCTTGATTTCAAAGTGCTGACACTGAAAAACAGGTGGCCCACCTTGCTGGTGCTAATAGCTTACCAGGTGGTATGCTGGCAGCGGGTTTATCTATACAAGAAGCAACTGCCTTTTGTGCACAGCCTGAGTTTACCGGGCGAATCGCAATAGCTGCATGTAATTCCCCATCAAGTGTCACGCTCTCAGGTGATGCAGATGCCATTCGGGAGGCAGAACAACAGTTGAAAAGCCTGGACAAATTTGCCCGCCCGGTTCTTGTGGACACAGCATATCATTCCCATCATATGGAACCCTGCTCGGACCCTTATATGCGTGCTATGACAGGATGTAATATCCAACTAGGACAACCAACTTCCACGGTATGGTACTCAACTGTGCACGGGGGTCAAAAACTCGATAGTTCGAGCCATGCTACTGTTCTTGTTGGAGAGTATTGGAAGGACAACATGCGCAACCCTGTCCTCTTTTACCAGGCCCTGACGGCAGCAATCATAGCCTCCCCACCTAGTCTGATTATCGAAGTCGGACCGCATCCTGCCCTAAAGGGACCAGTTCTCCAGGGAATTTCCGAAGCGTTCCAAACAGCGTCCACAATCCCATATATTGGCACACTGAGTCGTGGTTCAACCGGAGTGGAGGCACTTGCAGTTGCCATAGGCTCTCTTTGGACGCATCTCGGAGCAGATGGGGTAAACATAGCACAATATGTCACCCTCTGTGACCCATCTAGGAAGCTGAAATTCATTAATAATTTGCCTTCTTACCCCTTTGATCACAGCCAGTCTTACTGGACTGAGTCTCGAAGATCTAAAGCCTATCTAAACCGGGGGCCGCGTCATGAACTTCTTGGGGATCTAAGTGAGGAAAATGGCGAAGGAGAGTGGCGCTGGCGTAACTTCCTGTTTAGAAGAAATCTTGAATATCTCGATGGTCATCAGATCCAGTCCCAGACCATATTCCCCGCAACTGGTTATGTAGCTATGGCATTGGAAGCAGCCTGCATAATGGGAAAGGGGAGATCCATGCGCCTCGTGCAAATTCATGAGCTCAACATCGACCAAGCCATCGCCTTCCTCGAAGATACCAAAGGTATCGAAACGCTGTTCCGAATGTACCAAATAAGATCTGAGGGCGACATCACTTATGCATCATTCAACTGCCATGCGGACATTGGAGGGACGCTCAAGTCTTGTGCATCTGGCCAATTAATAGTGACATGGGGCGAGATGGATGCAAATCTGCTACCCTCAAAACCTTCTTCCACGTCTGGGATGTCGATAATAGACACTGATGAATTCTATTCTTCCCTGAGCACATTGGGTTATGGCTACACAGGCCTCTTTCGCGGCATTACGTCTCTGGAGCGCAAACTGAATACATCCAGCGGTTTTTTAAACAATATGAGGAGTGACTCTCTTCTTCTTCACCCTTCAACAATGGACTGCGGATTGCAATGCCTGCTTGGTGCTATTGGGGCACCTGGTGATGGAGAGCTATCACGTCTACAAATACCAACCCGAATCCAGACAACGACCATTAATCCAGCCTTTTGCGAAAAGATCGGTATTTCAGCAGGTGGATCCCTCGCATTTGAGGCGGTTGTCACCGAATTGAGTCCAAATGGAGCGTCGGGAGATATCAGCTTATTTACCCTCCACGGTCACGGTCTGATCCAATTTGAAGGCGTCCATGTAACTCCACTGATACAACCTACGCCAAATGATGATCGACCAATGTTCTCAGAAATCACTTGGGGCTATCTTAAACCTAACGCTGAGCCTTCGCATTCGCCGCCTTCGCAATTTTGGCTTGGCAATATCGATGACCCGCAGCACATGTGCATTTTAGTCATGAATGAGCTACTTTCCAAACTAACAATCCAGGACAGGGAGAGACTTGACGGACACCGAACCGATGTAGTAGCATGGTTTGACCATGTGATTGAGCTGACACGTCAAGGAAAACACCCCCTTTGTATGAAGGGGTGGGTCGACGAAAACCCAAATGAGACCCTCGCCCATTTAGCGAAGACCGCGCAACCCATCATTGTGGAAATGATAGCGGCTATAAGGAACAATTTCCTTGGCTTCTTACGCGGTGAGACCTCAATGATAGAAGTTTATCGCAAGGATAATCTCCTCACTAGATTCTACGATCAAGAACAAGAGCTGAAGTACATGAGTCTGCGAGTTGGCGATGTGGCTGGACAACTGGCGTTTCGATATCCACGCATGAAGATCCTCGAGATTGGAGCTGGAACCGGCTCGGCAACTCGAGCTGTTCTCGGGCGTATCGGCCAATATTTTCATTCCTATACCTTCACAGATATCTCAGCCGGCTTTTTTGAGGACGCTGAAGCTACCTTTACTGAGTACGCTGATCGGATGATTTACCGGGTACTTGATATTGAACAAGATCCCTTAGGGCAGGGCTTTGAGGGGAATGCATACGACTTGATAATCGCAGCAAATGTGCTTCATGCCACGAAGTATCTACAGCCGACTATGGCCCATGTCCGCAGTCTACTGAAGCCCGGTGGCCATCTCATCGCCCTAGAAATCACAAACGAGCATATTCTACAGGACGCCTTATTTTTCAGCACTTTTGAAGGATGGTGGCTGGGGAAACATGATAACAGACTTTGGGGTCCTAAAATCTCAGTGCCGAAGTGGGAAGACCTTCTGAAGAAGACAGGCTTCAGTGGTGTGGAGACGATAATTCCGGCACCAGGAAGAATAGAGTATTCGTACTGGTGTTACTCGACATTTGTCACACAAGCGGTCGATGATCGTATAGAGCAACTCCGTGAGCCTTTGACTTGTGCTCCAGTCACATCAACGTCAGACTCGTTGGGAAAATATGAGAGCTTGATGATTATTGGCGGTGCAACAGAAAAAACCTCGCATCTTGTATCCGCCCTGCAAAAGTTATTAGCCTCTTCTTTCCGTCATATCATTCACGCCTTAACGATTGATTCCGTAAACTATCAGGATTCGTCTCTGGCGGCAATCTTGTGTTTAGCAGACATAGACTGGCCATGTTTTCAAGACTTGACCAACAACAAACTAAGCTCTTTGAAAAGGTGCGTCCCCGTTTCCTTAGAGTGTTTTTACCCCTTTAGCGGCTCAGGGGGCTATCTCACTACTGATGCCACTCTAAATTTGGAATATTCAGAGCTGAATGTCTCTCCCTTAGACACTACTCTGTTGATATACATATACTGACGTCGATACTTTAGGCTATTGGAGGTCGGCCGAAGACTGTTATGGGTTACAGCCGGTTCCGAGTCTGAAAATCCATACCTGAGCATGAGCAAAGGATTTCTCAGTTGTATCGGATATGAGTATAAGGGCTCAATTCATCAGTATCTCAATATCGTCGATCCAAATGCAGTAAATGCGCTGCTCCTCGCCACAACCCTAATGCGCATGGTTCACTCCATGTTCAGCAATGACTACAGCCTTGCCGCAGGCGTTGGCAGCATAGAGCTTGAGCTACGCTTCGAAGACAATATCATGAAGATTCCACGGATCTTGAATGCGACATCATTAAACCACAGATACGCCGCAGCGAAAAGGGCAGTTTATAACCAAGTTAACTTGGGTCAGTCAACCGTCCACATTCGTTCGATTAGAGGCAATTTTGAGTTCGTGGAGGCTAGTGAGGAATTGACAGAAGACCATTTTGATGGAAGTCAATCCATTATTCAGATCCGTGTCCGATATTCCCTCTCGCTGGCATTGAGAGTAGAAGGAGCCGGTTTCTTGAACCTCATCTTGGGAACGCACGAAGTCTCAAATGTTCGGCTGGTTGCCCTTTCAGACAAGAACACGTCGAGAGTCTCCGTACCTTCGGCTTGGTGCTGGGAGGTCACCGACGATATTGCCGAGAACCAAGAGGCGCAGTTTTTGAAGATTATGGCGTCTGCAGTGTTGGCTAAAAACCTTGTTCAGCAAGCAAGCATAAATACAGATCTCTTGGTTCACGGGGCAAATGATTTTCTCAAACACGCCATTTGGTGTCAAGCAGTTGCCAAAGGTAGGCCCCCAGTTCATTTTTACCTCCTTCTGCCAGAGCGCTTCTCGCTCATTTGGGACAGTTGAATGCCTCAAAGTCTAGGAGCAATTTCCTCTCTCCCGCTTTGATTTGAAAATGCTGACCCTAGTATTTTAATTAGGCGTCCATCCACATTTCAGTACAAGTGATGCTTCTGTCAAGAAGTCGAGTTCAAGCATCTTATTTTTCCATGAGAGGAGCACATCTCGAGCGCTTGCTCGAATTCTTCCTACAAATCTTTCAGTCATTGCAAACTTTGACAACACACCCAATGGAGTATTTTCGAGGATCGAGCCACTATTGCCCCAGGGTGTAAAACGAGAAGACATAGGTACTCTTAGCAGGCATTCGCCTTTGCTCTCAAAAAAGTTCAAAGTTAACGCGGTAGCTCAAATATTCCAGGTCGTACGTGTCGTGGCCACCGAAGTGATGCTTGTATTGGCAAAGCATTTCGTGGAGTCGTGTGAGGAGACTAATATAATTGGCATTGAACAACTTCTCGGGCGAGGTGTGAGAACGGATGATCTAGAGATCCTGGACTGGGCCAAAGCGCGTGAGCTCCCAGTTCGGGTTTCTTCAGCGAGTTCACAAGTCAGACTGCCAGCTAACAAAACGTATCTCCTCGTTGGAATGTCGGGCGATCTCGGGCAATCTGTCTGCCACTGGATGATCACCAGAGGAGCGCGCAATATAGTTCTAGCCAGTCGAAACCCGAAAGTAGACTCACAATGGATTGATGAAATGTGGAGGTTAGGAGCCAGAGTTAAGATAGAATCCATGTAAGTCTTGAAATCTTCAAAAGCATCTCCCAGATCTTCAATCGATATTGACAAATTCAACAGGGACGTCACAGACCGGGAGTCTATCCTCAATGTCGATCGCACTATTCGTCGGACTTTGCCTCCCATTGGGGGAGTTGTGAATGGCGCTATGGTTCTACAAGACCAGATGTTTGCAGATGCTTCGCTAGAGAGCATACTGGGGACATATAAGCCAAAGGTCCAAGGCAGTCGCTTGCTAGAGGAAATCTATGGTGGAGAAGATTTAAAATTTTTCATCTTGTTCGGATCTGCAACTGCCATCTTAGGCAACATGGGACAATCTTCATACGGGGCTGCCACAAACTATATGAGGAGCTTAATCCGCAGGCGACGAGAGCAAAACCTTGTGGGGAGTATTATTCATCCAGCGGAAGTCCGTGGAGTTGGATACATCTCACGGATGGGGAGCGAGTTATCGCGACTCATGACTAGGCTTGTTGGTAGTCATATTGTCTCAGAAAGAGATTTGCACGAAACATTCGCCGAAGCTATCCTGGCTGGTAATCCGGTGTTGGGCCATAACCCAGAAGTCATTTGTGGTTTCAATCAACATGATCCTGAGAAGGCCCCCGGCATCATTTGGTATAGTAATCCGGAAACGTGGCCACTCGTCAATTACCGATTGCACTCCACCTCATCGCAATCAGCGAGCACGTCTATGCCAATAAAGACGCAACTAGAATCGGCAACCAGGATGATGGAAGCAGAAGAGATAGTCCTAGCCGCCCTCAGCGCAAAGATTATCCAAAAACTCCACCTCTCAGAGAATATATCTGTTACACCAGATACCAGATTGGCGGAGCTGGGCGCTGATAGTTTGGTTGCGGTTGACCTCCGGACTTGGTTTATCAAAGAGCTCGAGGTCGAAATTCCAGTTCTGCAGATCCAGAGTGGAGCATCGATCGGTGATCTTGCCAACAGTGCGACCTCAAAGCTTTCAGACAGCCTTATTCCAAATGTGGAAAGAGACTAGGACAACTTCGAAGAAATCAAATATCTTGTGAGATGGTGTGGTGTTGTCTCCAACATCTAGGCAACGTCCCCATCAAACTCTGAGAGGGAAGAAAGAGAAGGCTTTGGGAATAGTGCTCGTTTTAAGCGAAAGCTTGGCATTGCCTCTCAACAACATGCGGTTGCAAAAGTGTATATCGCAAGAGTTGAAAAAACAATACCGTCAAAAGCACAGCTAATATGGCACCCAAAACGCGATCCGCAGGCCCTACCACTCCTCCCAAGAGAAAACCAAATCAAGAAGTCTATGAACCCGTTTTTTTGATGCGTGGAACCAGTTTGCGACAGTTTTGCGAAGTTCACGACCCCGATCTTGGAACTGCCTCTCGATGGCTACGCCAACGTTAAAACATGGGGTCTCCGGCTTATCACCATACGCGCAGGCTATCGAACAAGCATATGAAGCATAAATTGAGCACTACAAATTGGGCTGCAAGAAACGCTCCCTTTAAGCCAGGTTTAAGAAGTGTACCAAAGGAGGTCAGCGCTCCAAAATGGCATGTATTAAGAAAAGCTGTCCTCTATAAATCGCAAGTTACAGACAAACTATGGCAATAAGCACATGCATAAATTAATTCTCCATTTCTGGTAATATATCTACTTTACCAACGAAGCACACATTGATTCTTCTTCAGCACAAGGTCATATACTCCGCGAGCAGGGAATACGTACAGACACAGAGAATATACAAGAACGAGTAGAAAAGACGGGGGTTAAACTGCATATTGCAGCTTAGAGAAATTACTCTTTTATCACAATAAAAAGGAGCATATACAATGTCCTAAACCTCCTCGCAAGCCACAAAGGAGGGGGGATTTGGAACATTTTATAGCAACAAGTGCGGAAGAGAACGTAGAGGATGCTTAAGGAGCTTAAGGAGATTTTACAGGAGGAATTAAGCAAGATTGCAATGAAGGAGGTTTGCACACGAATTAGGGAGATGCTAGAGCGATGTGAGAAGCTTATTAAATCAGGTGGTGTGCGATTTGTGGTAATGAGAAGTCTAAATTGTAAGAAAACAGTGGTTTTTGGTGAAATGTTGCATGGATTTCTGCACCCCCCTGGTGCGCCCTTCAACTAAATGGAATCCAGGAAACTGTTTTGTATTGTTCCAGCTTATAAATAAATTGCAAAGCTTTCTAGTCGCAAATCTGAATCTCCCAATCAATTATTTCAGGTGCAAATCTACGCCATCATAAGAAGAAGTGGTAACTATAACTTTTACTTTCATTTGCACACTGGCATCGAGGAGGATCTCAATATTGCTTTGTTTGAATTCTAAGATACAAGAATCCCGATTGAGCATAATCTTGCTCAGCCTTCATTTCTCTCTCTATTTAAAAAACTTGGCGTCCAACCACAACGGCAACCAAAACAATCAATACAGTCATGGCAAATTTCTTGCAAAAGTCAATCGACTCTGAGACTCCCCAAGAATGTTGCCATGGACATGGTGGCCAGTCTTTTCCAGAACGAACAGTCAATGGTATGAAGTCCAACACCCCACCACCTTCCACAATCCTAGCAAGATTACCTACAAGCAAGTCTCCGCAATAAGCCATGACATAACGTGCGAAGATCCATTTGAATATCCCATCTAAGGCTTCAAGTCGAGTGACAAACCAGGAATCTCCATGGACAGTATCAAGACGTTTAACCTGTTTCTGATTGAAACTTTCGAGCATGTTATTGAGCTCCCATTCGGATGGTTTGTCTGGATAATTCGCATTTATCAATGTCCGGAGCCCATTTGTTAGAGCTGCCACAGCCTCAATCGCAGTATTGGCGCCTTGTCCCATGTTCGGAGACATCTGTCCGAGTCAATATTTCAACTTCGACCAAGAGGTAAGGGGAACAACCTTACTAACGCTATCTCCGACGCAGATTATTCGCTGATGGTGCCAATTCTTGAACATATGCTCTTCCAATGGGACCAAAGCGAAATTAAGTCTTTGTTTCCATATGTCACCGAACTTGACATCGTTCCAGACAGGGAAGCCTGCAACAGATTCGCAAACTTCAATCGCCTCGTCTTGAGTGAACCGCGGAATGTTGGGATATATATATTTCTGCTTCAACTTATAAATTACGTTGAAAAAGAGATCGGTGCCGTTTGCGGGGAAGAACAAGAAGCAGAAATTCTCATTGTATCGGATGATATGCTCCCAACGATTTTCGCCTGGAACCGCTTTGCTTACTCCAAACACGCATCCGTATTCTGCAGACAATCCTAAAAGATATTAACTCTTTGATCGACTAGATTCGCAGTTTAACTCACCAGATTTCTCCTTTTCGGTAATAAATCCAGGCTGCTCTAGATTTCCAATCCGCCACATTTCAGAGCGTACGACGCTGTGAACGCCATCTGCTCCAACAACAAGATCTCCACGGTAAGTTGTCCCATCTGCAGTCATGACAGAGACATCTGATTTGTTCTGACAGATCTCGACGACCTTTTTGTTCTTGTGAATTCGGGACTTGTCCTCGAATTTCGAGTATAAAACATTGAGAAATTGTTGTCTCTCAATGACACAAAATGGCAAGCCAAATCTATGTGCTAGTCAGCCTGAGACTTCTTTCTTGTTAGAGCTAAAGCTTGCCTTTCAACTATCTTGACTGGACTGTCAGTCTCAATACAGAACCCGTCAGGAAAATACTGATATATTTTTTTAATCGGCTGATACAGCCCGTCCACGTCAGAGTAGATATCTAGCTGCTCCAAGATCCGAGAGCCATTGGGCATTAGGCCAATGGAAATTCCAGGCTCTGCAAATATGTCTTGATGTTTTTCAAGAACGACATAATCAATTCCAGCGCGATCAAGACAATGTGCCAAGGTCATTCCCGTGATAGAGCCTCCTACAATGATTATCTTGAACGAAGACTTTTCCATTCTCATTATCTAGATTATCGACAGAGCTAACGAAGTAGGGAACTCAAAATTGAATGAGGATGCAGAAGATGAAGTCTCTATGCTGGGGAGTTCTCGCTGAACCTAAAAATCCATACAGGCAACCAAAAAAAAAAAAAATAGATATGCATCTGCTGTAACTTCAGCTATCCCGTATCAAAAAATCTATGGCTCCATGATACGAACAACAATCGAAATCGATATGCGACATACAGCTCATATGCAACAATGCCCACAATTTTGCGATGTAAAGCTCGCACGTAAGAGCACCACTTGAGTTTCCCGACTAAGTGTCTGTTGCGTTGAAGTTATATAATGCTTTTTAGCCCAACGCTAACCTCGCTAAGCAAAAGCAATCTTTTATTGCTGCATTTAAATACCTTTAGCCTCATTATATATAAAGATTATTATTAATAAATATATCTACCTAAAATAAAACTTAGATTATAGAAAATAGGCTATTATAAAATTATTTAAAATTTTCTTACAAATTAAGCTTTTAAAAATAAATAAAAACTTTACTAGTAGCTTTTACTTATTTAAATATTTTTCAATATTTTTCAATATATTTATAATATTCGTAGACTCAAAAATTAATTTAATTAATTTATTAAAAATATAATCTTCAAGTATTTTATTTAATATTATATACTATCCCAATTGCGTAACCCGATTAAAGTCTCGTGTAAAGGCACACCTCTCCCTTCGAAATCCACAATTAATCAGCTCTCATCTTCTCAAATAAACTACGCCACGCTGCGCCCTAATACTACCTACATTATGTGCATAACTCGTCCTTTTCGAAATCCGGTAATGCTGCCCCGATTGGAGTCTGGGGCAAAAGCGCCCCCTCCTGTACAAAAACTGATATATCTTCTCAATATGCGTATCTAGCCTCAAAATCTAGCAAAAATTAATTAATATGTGTCAGCTCGCATCTTCTCGCCATGCTGCAGCCTTGAACGACTTACACCATGCTACCCTAAATGCATAACCCAATTGGATTCTCGGCTACAAACGCACCCCTCCTCTTATACACTTCCAGTCATTGTATTTTCTCAGTATGCGTGTCTATCCTCGACATCTGAATTAATGCGTTGCTACCTTGGGCTATCATACAGCTCTGATCTTCTCGCCAAGCTGCGGCCTTGCACTACCTACATTATGCTACCCCAATTGCACAACCCGATTAGAGTCTGCTCCGCATCGATCAAATTTTGAGCAGTTTATTTATCAAGTGTAGTCTGATGAAAGAAAGCAGCAAAGTCATCTTGATAGTCTTCCAAACCACCTCAACTCAAAAGCCCGTACACCAATCTCCAAATAACTCCATCTCTCCAATACCAACTAAGCGACTTTCAATCACGCTCGTATGCCTCAATCAACAAAATACATCTTGCCAATTTATGGCGCTTTAGCGCTGTACGCCCTTGGAGATTTCTCCTATCGAAACGGCTATATCAACATAGTCTTGGAAAAGGGCCAGGCATGGCTTACCTCTCCCCCAACGGATCCAAGAAAACGTCCGCAAACGACGGGCATTGCATCTCTAGATGAAACTTTAGCAAGCATGTTCGTCTTTTACTGGCCAGTCCTTGATGGGAGCTTTCCCGGACTGAGTCTCGTGTTTTGTAATTATTTCGGAACGATAACATTGTCCTTGGTGTTGGTTTCTTTAGAGTCGTTGAGGAAAGGAAACAGAACGTCATTGTGAGTGATTCCCTCCATATTATTTCTAATGTAGTTGATGCTCAATGCTTTGTCTCTTGCTATAGTTCATTCTTTTTCAGTCCAACTTTATGGGGAATGATTGGAATTTTAGTGACCCTCGCCATTTCGATACCGTGGTACCTCACAATACACCTCTTCATTTCTACCACAGCAGCTCACCCTACTATTGAAAACCTGTCCATTCCGGTATCTGATTTAAGAGCTTTAATCGTCAATGTGATATTTGGACTCGTTTTGCCTTGTTTGATGGTGGCTTTGCCAGAGACGATAACTCAGACGCTGTTCACGAGACAGACAGCGATCGCGCTATGGCAGTTATGGCCATTCTGGAGCACTGCAGTGCATTTTATTGCAAAGGGGTTTATTTCGATCACAGAGCGTAGTGTTGATCCAAAAACACAATGGGAAAGGACCAGGACTGCATTCCGTTCTGTCTACGGTCTGACATTCGCAGTTGCAGCCATCACACATATTGCAACATGGACAGTCTCACTAACTGCAGCTTATGCTCTTCCAAACCTAGTGAATGCTGAAACTGTCTCTGCACTTCATCCAACGACCGTCTTTTTGAACACGTGGCCCTGGTCGTCTATCCAGACTGACTCTGTTGGTGAAGGGACTCTCTCGTTGATACAATGGGATCAGGTTTTTGCGGCCGGGGCTATGTACTGGTGGAGTCTTGATCTATATAGAGCTGCACATGCAATTCAAAGCAAGAAAATAGACTGGTATGGTTTTGCACTCAAAACAACGTCATTTTGTCTGGTATCTGGCTTTACTGGTGCTGCGATAGAGTTGCTTTGGGAAAGGGAAGAAATGATTATGGAAGCCGGACAAGTTAAAGGAAAGAGCAAATGATAGAGCGTGGAAAGATGTGCAAGGCTCTCGATATCACTTTACCTAGTTTGTAACAGACAAATTCTCGAAAAGTTTCATTCACATATAGATCTTGCAAAAGTTCGAAGGCAGCTAATTCATTCGATGCTAAGACATATCCTGGCTTCACTCCTCTGCTCCACTTTCACTTTTCATATATGTGCCTAACCACGGAAATGTGAGGACTTCGCACACCTTCACCGAGACACTTAGGTCTTTCGTGTCTTTACAAAATTTCAAGCCTCCGACAGCTTTTTCCGTCCAGTAAAGCACTGTTCCACCATTATTCATTGTCCGCCTTACTTCTAGGTTGTGGGTAGTCTTTGATAAATTAACACGGTATCTTAGTGGCTGTAGCTCTTCTGTGTGTGACGTATTTATGCACAACATGACTTATGTCTGAGCGGGGAAACGACTAGTTTTTCTCAATTAGGTCTCATACTTGCAGCCTGCTTGAGAATTACAGGCAGCCACAATACTCCCAACTAGGTCTCATGCTTGCAGGTTGCTTGTGAGTCACAGGAAGCCACGAGGCTGTCACTTAGATGTCATGCTTGCAGCTTGCTTGAGAACTACAGGCAGCTATGATGCTCTTAATAGGTCTCAAGCTTGCAGCTTGCTTCCAGCTTGAGAACCACAGGCAGCCACAATACTCCCCGACTACACGTCATAGTAGTGTCTCTCCACCTTTATCTTTACTAGCATATTCTCTTTGCCGTTCTCGTGTAAAGATCGTCATGCCGCCATTTCTTTTCCGTTTCTCCTCTCCAGTCAGTGCTCAGCACCACGCTTAAGCAGGCGTAGACAGCGCATTGCGGCAGTGAGTCTAATCTGGAGGTGTCACATTGATCAATATCAATGTCACGGTTACTACCGCACCCTTCTCCACATTCGTTAACGTTTTCCTTGGCGACAAGGGAGGCAGTGAGGTTGTAGAAGAGGGGGAGAGGTTAGAAAGCGGGGGAGGCAAGTTGGATAGTCTAATTTTGTTTGATAGTCACTGCATCCCCCTCCTTACACATTTCCTACCTTCATATTGGATAACCCCACCCCCTCTCCCCCCTTCTCCCTCTCCTCTCTTTGAATATATGTAGAAACCCCTCTTGCCTACCCTCATCTCCTAAAGTATCACCTCAACCAACAATATCCAAGAGAATCCTTCAAACCAGCAAATCCCCAACTCATCACCATGGCTTCCACGACCGCTCAAGAATTCATCGCAGCATTCAACTCCGGTGATGTCGATCGCATCCTGTCCTTTTTCTCCCCCGAGATTTCTTACAGTGACTACAGTAGTCCCCCCGTTTCTTTCCCTCTCCTATCCCTACCTCCCATTTATCTCTTCTACTTCTTGCCCACCAATTCTCCCATACTATAAACTAACTCTCCCCCAGTAATCGAAGCAGAAAACATGAACTACGCTTCCACCCGCGCCTACCTTGAGAAATTGTTCGCCGAAGTCGATAACATCCAACTCACCCAAGTGAGCATCACAGGCGATAAGAATTTCGCTGCTGGGGAATGGTATGTTTTCCCTCCCTTTAATGTAACGGTTTTTGCCGGTCTATTTCACATTTGACTTGTACTAAGGTATGAATTATAAAATTCTAGGATTATTAAATTCAAATACAAGAACGCAGCAAAGGGACTTCGCACTGCGGGGATCGCTAAGGACTTGAATATTGGAGAGGAGATCGAAATGCGAGGTGTGAGTCTTACATGGTACAACGCCGAGGGGAAGATTATCAAGAACCATGATTATAGCTCCACATGGTCAGGAGGTAATGCTCAGATCCATATCTGAGTCTCGGGGAAGAGAGACGAATTGTTAGGAAAGAGCTCTGCGGCTAGCTCTATCATGCCTTTCTTTTTGCAGGTGTAGAGTTGATTCGAATTCAACATTTGGTTCTTCTCTGTCTTTCTGTGTCAGATGAATAGTCATGAAAATCACGGGGTCTGTGACCTCTATTTGCGAAAGAAATTTGTCGAGCGTGCTAGTATTGAATCCATCAAAGTATCGTGACATTGTGCTTCAGGCTCAATTGGAAAATCAATTATCGCCTGTCATGATCTGACACAGAAATACCAAGTCATGGATCATTGCACCGCTCCCCGCACGTCATTTTTCCCCTGAAATCTTTCCAAAATTAAGCGAAGCGAATGAAAAGGGGAAAACTCAAGCAATGCTATTCCCTATATTTCCTGTAATCTCTTCTCTTTCGGGCTTATGAACTAGTAATCTGATTTCCATCCACCCTGCAGTTTTCATGCCATTTCAGGGACCGGTGGGTCAAGAGACGGTCATCAAAAAAGAAATCGATGGTGGTGGGTAGACCTAGTGTGGTGCGGATCCTATAAGCTTACTGCAAGTACCACGGATTCGTTGTGTCACTGCTTTAGTTCACCTGTCGACAACCATTTGTCTTTTGTCAGGTCTCTTTGGATAGACAATACGGTGGAGCTTCTAAGCTGGCACGAGCTCTAGTCTTCATGTCAATAACAACATTTTACTATTACAAAGGAAGACTTACGTTTGCTATACCAGCATTTCTTTTTCTCTGTTACTAGACTTAATAATGTTATATTCTATATATATATAAATCGGGTAATAGGCATTCCATTTATTATGCTCTTCAACTTACCACAATCATTGGAACACAACTCTGCTCGTCACGTTGATGATAGCTGGCAAACCCTAGGAGGAAGAAGTTCTGGGCGTCTCCTGTGACTATGGAATGTTCGATTCTTGGAGGCTCGCAACATCCTCTAACTGCTTGTTGGTCAGCCGTCGTCATCAAGTTGCGTCTGGTGTTTCTTCGGCCAATACCTTTCTGCTTCCTCTTATAGATCCCAACAATAGTCATCCCCGTCTTCTGCTTCCTCTAGCAGCTCTCTTCTTATCCTGAGCCTTCCTTCTCACTCAGATGCTGTCAAGGACTGATCGTCCGGAACCTCTTCCCGCTTAGATGTTGTCAAGCACTTCCACTTGAGATAACCTTTGTCCTGCGAATAGAACTAAGGCTGGCCCTGATTGTCCAGAACTTTCCCCACTCAAATGTTGCTAAGCACTGCACTGATCGTCATCACATGATAGTAATAAGGCTACGTGACCATCGACTCGAACCGAGTTATCACTCGTCATCCGAGGAGCATCTCTTCCGTCGCTTGCATGAAAACCAGATGTGTCTAGCAGTTATCGTCATAGCATGCTATCCACGGCCTTGGCTGAAGTCGATGGTTCGTCGCGAGCCATTGCGTTATGAAAATATGTCGCGAGCTCGTCCTTCGGTTTCTTTCAGGCGTCATGGTGAGATCAGAAATGTTGTAGGTATTGTAATTCTAGTTGGCGTATGGATGAGGATCAAAAGCTAATCCGCAATGGCTCCCGCTAATACCATGTATAAATGAACAAACATCACACAAATTACTACTTCTCAACTCACATAAAGGAGGCTCACGTATTTCACTCCTCATGTCATCATAATAGCTAATTTAAATAATGAAAAATAAAACTTCTACAAACTTTATTCTTAGTGGTCTCTTAGGAAGAATTCTCTATAAATTTAATTCCGCTTAATTTCTCTCCCTTAACACGCACGCTAAAAATCATTCTTCACTCCACAGCTTTGTTCCTTCAAAGAAAGGCGTTTGCTATTTCTAACTTTCAAAGACAAAGGCTATCATACAATGCAATTTGAACCCACAAATAATCCTTACTTGCATTCCCTTTCCACAGTTTGTTCCCTTTCTTCTCCTTCTCGCCTCATCTATTTCCCCAACGCCTTTATAAATAATACACCCGATTTTCAACCATACGTTTCCATCTGCAGGCAGATCTTCCCACCCACCCACCAGTCATGTCCATCCCAAACCCCCCAAGACAAACCTTCTTATTAACCTTCACCCTCTCTATCGGCTACCTAGAAGCCTTTAACTTTGCGAACGAAAATGTCAATGACGTTACAAAATTCCACACCGAATTTAAGCCCACAGATGAATGCATTCTTGAAAACAACTCCCTCACTGAAGTCACCTCCCTTAGTATCCAACGCCACATAGCATCCACTCTCATCAATGCTGACATCCCTTCGGAAATCTCCACCTCAAATCTCCCGGGTAGCTACCCAGCAAATGATCCATCCCAAGAAAATTGGGTGATAGCGACGGGTCCAGAGACGACGTCATCCAAGATATTCTTGGAAAAGGTCGGCGCGAGAGTTCTAGATAGTGGGAAAAAAGTATTTCAGCTTTTTCCAAAGGACGTAGTATTTGAAAGATATCCCTCCCGAAAAAGGGATGGGGAAGAGCTCGAAATGGAAGACCTAATCGATGAAGAGTATCCATTTACTTATTTCCCCGTAACGATCACTTCCCCTATCCTTCCTTTTACTGATGCTTCTCTCTATGAGGTAACCAAGCTTCTGCCCCTTCTTACAGGTACTTACTATATTCGCATTGCCCCAGAAATCCATCCTCTCACGGTTGAGATTGCAAAGGTAAGGAATGAAGATTTTGCATTAGCCCATTTAAAGAGAATTCTAGCCTTCTTATGGGTTGTCGAGCCTCAAATAAATTCTATTTTCGACATTTCGCCAGGTTCAATTCGCGATATCGATACCAAAGGCTGGGTTGCCGCTTCTCCTATAATCCTTAAGAAGAAACCTGAAGGTGTGGCCGTAAATCCGTTAGAAGCTGCAGCTTTCCTCCTAACTGAAGTCAAGACAATGCAGGAACTCTCCGATGCCGTGGAAGAACACCACGATATCCTCTTCAGACATGTATCCTTCAAGAAAATCTTCGAAGCTAGTCGAGCACGCAAGAACTGGCAGAAAGGGAAAAGTATCATCTTTAGGCAGCAACCGATGTGTATGAATCCTAGGGAAGTAGTGAGTTGGATTCGAATTGTTGCGGCGATTGTAGGATATACGGAGGATATGACAGCGAGAGAGGTCCTGAGTGAGATTGTAGGAATTGCGAAGCAAGAGGTCCAGGCGGATGAAGATGGAGAGGACTTCTTAGAGAATAGTGTGTACACGATTTTAGATGTGTTGAGGCTGATTGGTGGCGACGACGCGGTGGGATGGTACATAGAGCGCGATGTATTTCTGGAGCATAGAGTGAGAGTACGAGAAATGCAAGATAGTTAGAGTGTATACAATTGTATTTTCTCGGATGTTCTGTTGCTTTCTTTGTGAACATGACTGTATGACCCGTGCTCAAACAAAAGCTTTGTTTGGCCACAACGAGCCTTTGTTATATAGATAATCCAGATGAAAGTAATCGATTTGATTCTTTAAAACTTGGCGAATACAAGATGATGCAACGTTGTTCACGAAAACAACCATGCAATCCATAAATCACCAGATATTCCCCTGAACCCGAGGGACAGGGCTATTAGATTACTCGGAAATCGAGTAAACTTATACCAGTCAATCAATATATCAATACATCCAACACCAAAAATTCAACAATGTGCAACACAAAGCATCACCGACACACGGTGTGCGAACACACCAACGTGTATACGACCGAATGTGGTAAACTATCGAGTTACCTTTTGATCAGATTAATGGCTGTCAAGAAATGCGTGCCCACATCTTCAGTTGTGAACACATTCGACATTTGCGCCGATTGCAGACAGGTATGGGGACGTTGTGGAATCAATGAAACAGAGGCTATCTTTATGGTTTCTACTTATCGGGGACATACATACTATCCAGGACCCGTGAAGCCTGTCGATCCCACGAACCCAGGCGACCCACCAACCCTGTTTCATGAAGTTAAGACGCTTGTCCATGATCAAAATTCGCAAGACTCGCAGGATTATAAGAACTATATGATGATGCTGGCACAGTGGACGGAGGAGAACAACAAGAAAGAGCCTCCAAAGAAACTTCTGAGGAATAGAACGTACTCACAGTTAGAGGTGTCATTTAAGGAATTTCATGCTGATAATTCCGAACTTTACGATCTTGAAAGACCTCGTCCAGTCCACTTAGGAACAGAGCATGAAGAAGTGCTAGCCGCTGTAGCATACTCCGGGCGACCTTCTTCGATTCGAACGAATTTCTCTTACGATCAGGAGGAAGAATTCCAAATGGTCAGTCTAGACTCGGATTTGGAGAAGAATAAAGCAGATACAGATAAGCCGCTTCCTCGGCCACCTAGGCCAGATTCTCCAATGCCAGGTCGGTTCATAGCTGAGAATCCAGACGTATTCCTGCCTGCTTCGAGGTACTATCGCCGAGTCTTCTAAATGGGAAATGAAACTGATCTTAAGCAGGCCGAAGTAAGGTGTGAAGGTAGTATAAATCGTTGCCATCTAAACGCACCTCAAATATAAATATAGTATCATCTACCCAATAAAAAGTCCCACAAATGTTGTGAAGAGTGCATGCACTATACTTGGAGAGTCGTCTTTGGCTTCCATACTGACCAGCTTGCTGATACGCCCAACTTAACCGCAGCAGCGATCCAAAGTGCAGTCGACATACCAGCTTTACTCCTGCTCAACCATCCACCACTGATACCACCAACCAGGATTGCAAGTGCAGTTGCCAATCTTCTATTTCTCTTGACATTGTCTTTCGCGAAAAATTTGGCATCCGATGCCAAATCACAATAAACACTGGTCAAAACTGTAGTAGGAATTTCGTTGAAGCCCAAAATCCTTGAAGTAACGATTTGTCCACCAGACTGGAACGCTAGAAAAGCCAATGGTATCAATTCGATGAAGTTGACGTCGCCCATCTCCGCAACTGGTCCATGAGGCTCGGGAACAACATGGCTTTGTACCAACGCAGCAGCGATGATTATGCAGATTCCTTGAATAAAGAATGATCCTGCAAGTGTGCCGCGAGACCTTGGGAATATGTATCGGGATGATGCGAAGAAAGCGCAGCCGCAGAGAAAGGAGATGATGGAGATTAAGGATTTACACCAGCCGTACGGATGGATGAGGGGTTGATCAGATGCGCCGAGAGCAAGGAATATTGTATTGCCTATATGCGATTAGTCTAAGTTGGCCGGTTTTGAGTAAAGGTAAGCTGTTGCAGAGGAGAAATACCCGTTTGCATACTAACGAAGCAAGTCCACGCATTGTATGCGCTGCTGTCGCAGAGACCAGAGACCAGAGAAGACGCTATGAGCGGAAGGTCTGCATGATCCAGACTGACCTCCACATGGACATAGCTCTTGAATGACTGCCATTTATGACTCTTGTGGGGAGTTTGGGCCTTTTCTATTGATGCAGATGGGGAAGGGTTCTCTGTTGTTGGGAGCGTTCTACTGCTACTATCTTGTACGGAATGCGTCATTTTGTCAATTGAAGGGAGATGGAAGGTATTTGCATGACAAGGTAGATAGTAAATTGGTCAGTATTTATTGAATTTCCATAGACATAAACTCACCGTCTTGTTGGTGCCAATGTCGCAATCAAATTGACAAGGAAAAGGGCCAGCTCGGCAAGAAGTCGGGAGAGAGTCGGAAAGTCCTTTCCACCTCGAATTTTCTGCCAATCAGGTATTTTTCACTCTTCCCAAATATACCTATTTACAGTAAAACTAGCACCCGAATCGAGCGATTCGATTTTTACTATCCCCGTGCCATCATAACCAAACCGGCAGAATTCTCAAGTACGAATTACTCGCATCTAAAGCTTAATTCTAATAGACTTGTAAGCAAATTTAAATATCCCGCAGATACCGCTATATTGTAGAATTGTTATAAGACTCTTAAAACCCCCTATATCTAGAGCTTTTTAAGCTTGATGGCCCCTGGCTAGATAATTTATTCCTTTGTTTTTTTTTCGTAGTTAGACTATGCTTTAATTGGAAGGCGGTGTGTTAGGCGGTATGCTAAAATAACGTGAGAAAGGAAGTGGAAGTGTAACATAGTTTCATAAACGGCAGAATGAGGGATTTCCATTGGTCAAATCTAAGCCTTAAATGTAAGGCTTTAATCTCGGCAACGCGCTTATATCCCATCATAACTTATGCTTTTTTTTTTTCCTTCCTCTGCCCCTCTACACACAACACAACATCTACGAACCTTCTCCTCACCCACCACCTGTCTTGTGCCACACGCGGCTAAGACTTCGTTAATACATCCTCGAATTCTTCTTTCGAAAAGAATCTCCCGTCTCCTCGGACAAAGCTCCACTCTCCACTCTATCATCACAAGCTAGAAAAATACAGATTGCGTTCCAGCAATTCCGGCTGAAGAAAAAAAAAAATATTCAAAACACCGTTTCGAAACTTTGTTAGAAATTTTCAATCTACTTTATTTTCCACATCTTCGAAATCTTACGGCCATACAATACTACATGATTTGATTGTCAGGAATTTGTCTTACACGTCTCTCTAAAAGAGAATTCCCGCATCCAAGAATGCCCCACCCCGTCTCTCCACCCCGCCTTCTACCCACGATGATTTCCAAATCCTCTGATGCTGTTGCTCCAACGCAAGCAGAGGTTACTGGTCTCCTCAATAGTATCTTCACCGCTAAGACCTCCGCCGACTCCGTCAATGCCTCATATGCGCTATGCGATCTCCTCCTCAATTCCGTCGGCTTCCGAGGCCTGATGGAATATGGCATCCTCGCAGAAATCAAGAAAGCTGCGGCTGACAAGAAGTCTGGAACCCGACGTGAAAGCGCTCAAAATCTACTCGGGGCCGTCTTCGAACGATTCCCACCACAACAGAAAATAAGTGAAGTCATCTTCTTGCTTCAAGATGGAGGAATGGTTGCCTGTGCACTCGACGCGCTTGCCGATAAAGGCGCCGTTGTCCGTGATGCAGCACAATATGGACTTGATGCGCTCTTTAGTCACCTAAGTGCTGAAGGCCTCGTTGTCGGTCTTCTTCCAGTCCTCAGTACCTATCTCGCAAAGCGATCTGGGAAATGGCAGGGAACTGTTGGTGGATATAAATTGTTGCAGAGGATGGCAGACAAAGCAAGATTGTCAATCGGGGGCACCAAGGAGGAGGCTCAAGAGAAGGATGTTCTTCGTGAAGCAATGGGAACAAAGCTTGCAGGATTGATCCCCATCGTGGAAGGCGGAATGCACGATTTGAAGTCCGAGGTTGAGAAACAAGCTGTTGCGACTATGAACTCCATGACAACTCTTCTTTCAAACGACGATGTTGCTCCCCGAATCCCTCTTTTGATTGCTACCATGCAACACCCTTCCGTCGACACTCTCCAAAAGGCTATTCACGCTCTCTCCCAAACCACTTTCGTCGCCATCGTTACTTCTCCAGTCCTTGCGCTCCTCACTCCTCTCCTGGAAAGATCCCTCAACACCCCCACAACTGCGCAAGAAGTCCTTCGCCAAACCGTCGTTGTAGTGGAGAATTTGACCAAGCTTGTTCACGACCCAGTCGAGGCTCGAACTTTCTTGCCAAAACTAAAGCCTGGTGTCAAGTCTGTTCAAGACCGTGCTTCTTTGCCTGAAGTCAGAGAAATGGCTGCCCGTGCAGTGGCTGTCATTGATAAGGCCATGGGCGATGACGATAGGAATGTTGCAAGTGGTGCAATTGCAAGAGTCTTATCTGAAGATGTTGCTAAAGTCCTCGAGGCCGAAATCAAGAAGGCTGGTGGCCTTGGTGGTGATCTGGAGATTTTCAAGTTGGCCAGACCATACATTTGCAGCATGGTTACTGAGGACGCAAACCACCGTCAAACCGATCGCATCTCTGCTCGAGTTGCCCCTTATCTACAACACATCATGAAGGATTCCGAAGGGGCTGCTAAAGTTGGAGCTGCCGTTCAACAGTTCTACGTTGACGAAGATCACCGCAAATTTGGGCAACCTGTCAAGGAGGATGATGGAGAAATTGAAATTGTCAACACCGACTTTTCTCTTGCTTACGGCGGTATGCTTTTGCTTTCCCACACGAACTTGCGCCTCCTCAAGGGACACAGATATGGTCTCTGTGGTCGCAACGGGGCCGGAAAATCTACACTGATGCGCGCCATTGCTACTGGGAAGCTCGAGGGGTTCCCCAGCCAAGATGTTCTCCGAACCTGCTTCGTCGAGCACAACCAAGGAGAAGATGCTGATATCAGCATTCTGGAATTCGTTGCAAAGGATCCAGAGATTGCTAAGGAAGGAAAGGAGCGTATCTCAGAAGTTCTTTCCGAGGTCGGCTTTACCGCTGGACCAACTGGAAGACAATCCGAAAAGGTCGGATCTCTCTCTGGTGGATGGAAGATGAAGCTTGCTTTGGCTAGAGCTATGTTGATGAAGGCCGATGTTCTTCTTCTCGACGAGCCTACCAATCACTTGGATGTTGCTAACGTCAAGTGGCTACAAGAGTACCTGAAAACCCACACCGAAATTACTAGTTTGATCGTCTCCCACGACTCCGGCTTCCTCGATGAAGTGTGCACCGATATCTATCATTACGAACCTGGAAAGAAGCTTGCTTGCTACAAGGGTAACTTGGCTGCATTCGTTAAGCAAAGGCCTGAGGCTAAGAGTTATTACACTCTGTCCGACTCGTTGGTGCAATTCAAGTTCCCTCCTCCCGGTATACTTACTGGTGTCAAGTCCAATACGAGATCCATTCTTCGAATGACCAACTGCTCGTACACCTATCCTGGTGCCTCGAAACCATCCCTTTACAATGTTTCCTGCCAATTGTCCCTCTCCTCCCGAACTGCCATTATTGGTGGTAACGGTGCTGGGAAGTCAACCTTAATCAAAATGCTCACTGGTGAAACCGTTCCAACTGAGGGTCGTGTCGAGAAGCATCCCAACTTGCGTATTGGTTACATCAAGCAGCACGCATTAGAGCACGTCGAAATGCACTTGGAAAAAACCCCCAACCAATACCTTCAATGGCGCTACGCCAATGGTGATGATCGTGAGGTCCACATGAAGCAAACACGTATTCTCTCTGATGATGACAAGGCACAAATGGAGAAGCTAGTCGATCTTGGGGATGGTTTGGGCGGAAAGCGCATCGAATCGATCATGGGTCGTCAAAAGTGGAAGAAGAGTTTCCAATATGAAATCAAGTGGGTTGGCATGCTACCAAAATACAATTCTCAAATCTCTAGAGAGACTTTGATTGAACTTGGATTCACCAAGCTGATCCAAGAGTTCGATGATCACGAAGCCTCCCGTGAAGGTCTTGGTTTCCGTGAGCTATCACCAAAGGTCATCTCCAAACATTTTGAGGATCTTGGACTCGATCCTGAAATAGCCAATCACAACGAGATTTCTGGTCTCTCTGGGGGACAAAAGGTCAAGGTCGTGTTGGCAGGTGCTATGTGGAACAATCCCCATCTTCTTGTTCTTGACGAACCTACCAACTTCTTGGATCGTGACTCTCTTGGAGGTCTTGCTCACGCCATTCGCGATTACAAGGGTGGCGTTATTATGATTTCCCACAACGAAGAGTTTGTTGGTGCTCTTTGCCCTGAGCAATGGCACGTTGCAGACGGTCGTGTTACTCACAAGGGTCATCTCGCCGTGGCAGCTGATCGATTCGAGGAATCTAGCCGTCCAGGAAGTGCAATTGGGAGTGGATTCAATAGCAGTGTAGCAAGCAAGGCGAGCAGCGCAGTCAGTAGCGCTGCCCCAAGTGCTGCAAACAGCGGTGCTGAAGATAATGGCGATATGGCTTTCAGAGCCAAGAAGAAGAAGAAAATGACCAAAAAGGAGATGAAGGAGCGTGAAAGTAGAAGAAGATTGAGACACATTGAATGGTTTGTCTCCTTTATCCGCTTTCAACACAACATACTAATCACTTTTCATAGGCTTAATTCTCCAAAGGGTACTCCTCATCCACCAGACACCGATGACGAGGCATAAATCAAAAGTTTGTTCATCGGCACTACTGGGAATAAATTATCATGTTTTATATAACACAGAGTTCTTTAGACTAAGCTGCATTTGGATCAATTAGTATAGACCGAATTTTCGTTTTGGGGAAAAAGAGGCGTTTGCGAAACTTATAGAACGGATGGGATGCAGCTGCTTCTTTCAATAGACTATGGACAGATTGATGATTAGGTAGTAAATCATAATGTATTTCAAGGTATTCTACCTGCGGTCTTTGTCTTTCCAAGTCGTCCAGTATTGACATGATATACGAAATGTGTACCAGCCAATACAGATAATCTATCCTTTCGCAAGATTAAAGAACAACAAATATTCCGCGTCATCCGCATAGTGTTCCGCAAATCCAGGCTGAGTCCGGACCTTATATATTTGATGGAATTAGACTTGACTCGTCTACTTTATCAACTTAACTCGGGAATCCAAGTTGAATTAGAGTCCATAGTAATAATATACTGATAATAGCATTGTGCCGTTATAAACAATATACAAATAGCTAGTAACGCAAAGAGGGGGAGATCAGCCACTTCGAGGGATATGGCAAGGTAATAAAGAGTTACTATAACTTCTTATATCTTGTATATAAAAAAATCTATATAATGTGTAACTTGACGGAAGGAAAAAATTAATAGATAATGTCAGAAAATATTTTAGGAAATAGCTTTACAATACTATTAATTTTATATGCTATTGGTTAATAGCATTTTTAGCCACCCCCAAAATATATCCTCAAATTTAATATAAACTCGGGTTAAAGATCTAGTTAACTCGGACTTGCGGAACACTAATCCCGCATTTACCCTCTAGCCTCGACTTACCCCTCCTATATCTAGTATCATGCCACTTCTCAGAACATATGCTTTTAACATGTCATGAGATAAATTAAGTCAATTCCATTATAAAACGTGATCTTTCACTCAATCTCTTTTAACAACTTGAAATTCCCTTTCATAAACAAGCAATCAATCAACCATGGCCTCACTAATTACCTCTATAATAGCAGCTCAACGTCTTGACTCTCGCGGTAACCCTACTGTGCAAGTCAACCTTACAACCTCTAATGGTAACTCTCCCCTTTCCACCGCCACGAGAAAAGTTCTAACAAAACCAGGAGCATTTAAAGCCCTAGTCCCCTCCGGTGCTTCAACCGGTATTCACGAAGCTCTTGAACTGCGAGATTTCTCCTCCACAGCCTACGGCGGCAAAAGTGTCCGCAACGCCGTGCAAAATGTAAACGACATTATCGCTCCTGCACTCATTGCCAAGAAATTCAACGTTGCTACTCAGCAAAAGGAAATCGACGAATTCATGTGCGAGTTGGATGGTACGAAGGGTAAGAGTAAGTTGGGTGCTAATGCCATTCTGGGTGTGAGTATGGCTGTTGCGAGAGCGGGAGCCGCCGCTTTGGTAAGTGCCTAATACGCTTATTCTTTATTAATGAGAAATAAATGAGTGCTAATGTGAAAAAAGAAACTTCCACTGTATGAACATCTTCGTATCTTATCTGGTACACCCAAATCTCCTTACTTCATGCCTGTTCCCTTCTTCAACGTCCTCAACGGTGGAGTTCACTCCGGGAACACCATGGCCTTCCAAGAAATCATGCTCGCTCCAATAGGAGCAACTTCACTTACCCAAGCAGTCCAAATGGGTGCTGAAACCTACCATGCTCTCAAATCAGTCATCACCGCAGAATTTGGACCCGCAGCAACTGGAATCGGCGACGAAGGAGGTTTCGCTCCTCCGATTTCTCTCCCAAGTGAAGCCCTCGATTTGTTAGTTCAAGCTGTAGATAAAGCAGGATACACAGGAAAAATTAAATTCGCCATAGATCCCGCTTCCTCGGAATTTTTCAGAGAGGGAAACTACGATCTTGGAATTAAAGACAAGAAATCTCCAAAATTAACACCCTCTGAACTAGCTGATCTATACAAAGTTTTGATAGCGAAATATCCGATTGTCTTACTAGAAGATCCATTCGCGGAAGACGATTGGGATTCCTGGAGTAAGTTCTTGAAGAAAGATCCCGGTGTAGAGGTGGTGGGGGATGATTTGACGGTTACGAATGTTGAGAGGGTGAGGGAGGCGAAGGAGAAGTCGGCGTGTGATGGGTTGCTGTTGAAGATCAACCAGATTGGGACCATTAGTGAGGCTATTGCTGCGTTTGTATTCCCTTTCTATTTTCCCGAGTTTAAAGTCGATGTCGAATAGAGAATACTGATGAGTGAATGTGGATAAATAGAGCAAATCTAGCATTCTCCTACGGTTGGGGCGTCTTCGTATCCCATCGCTCAGGTGAGACGACAGATGACTTCATTGCAGATCTCACAGTTGCGTTGCGGACGGGACATCTTAAGACGGGTGCGCCCGCGAGAGGTGAACGTGTAGCGAAATATAATAGGTTGATGGATATCGAGGATGAGATTCGAGCTAGTGGGGAAACTGTCGAGTATGCGGGTGAGGGTTTTAGGAAGGCAAGGGGGGATGCGAATTTACTAAGTGCTAATGGGGAGAGGCTCCCGTTTAATGTTTTTGGTGTGTAAGCTACTGGAGGAAAGAGAGAATATGAGGAACACTTGCAGAGGGAAACATGGGTGACCTCTTGTATTTGGATTATGGAATGATCTGTATTATGTCAATAGTCATAACGAATTGACTTACTCGAACACTTCTATTACAACATATTTTTTCTCTACCGAGTCAACGCCACTCATAAGGCATTGAAGAGAGATCCCTTCTCGACAAGGAAGAATAAAGAGACAAGAGTTAAATAAAACTCAGTCAATGCTAAAACATATATCTCTCAACCTCTCAAGTGAAGGAATGATCATCTCACCCCCTTGAGCCCAGGCGTAATGTAGCCATTTAGCTATAACTTCTATCGTAAGTGTGAGGATGCGGGTCTAATTCCTAACATTCCTAATATTACACATCTTTTACATTTCAGTTTGCATTTCGAACTTTCTCTGGGTTTTTTTGGGTTTCAGTAACAATTTAATAATAGACTTGAATAACTGGACTGGAGCTAGTAGTACATCCAGTAGATAGAGCGGTTCTGTCTTTCTTAACACAAATAATATAATATAAATAGGGCTAATACTATTGTGCATTATAATATAATAGTTAAAGTATAATTACATAAAGGTTAGCAGAATATTTATATAAGGAAAGAAATAATAACTGTATATTTAACCTATAGCCTATAGGTACCCAGGCCCGGGTATTTGATTTTTCTACCCAACCCAAGCCTATCCGTGAGTAGGCTTATTAAGACCCAACCCAGCCCATGGGTAATACTGGGTACCTAGAACCCATTGGGCAGCCTCGTCACATTTTACACCCTACAGTTGTGCCAACTTCGCTTATCTTGAGGCCAGGGTAGTATCATTCGCAAATTAGTTATTATTTGAAAAGTTATTTGTTTATATGAATAATATAAGTCCAAGGTACTTCCATCAGAAGTCATAGAAGATACGGCAATGCCTAAACTTCTAGCCGTTCGATTTCTGCTTGTAGAATTCTACCATTCTTTCACTACAATAAGTGATTAGGCTCTCTAAACTCCACTTGGGCTCAAGGAATTAAGTGGGGTTAGGTACGTACCGCAGCACACGCGAGTTATATCCTGCATATCAAGAGTGGGAGTGTAGATGTATATGAATCAATGTCCACATCAGGTGTAGAAACGCTGACGAAATACAAATTCGAAATTCTTCACATATTATAACAAAACTCCTAGAAACAATATGGACAACGAAATCAACCCACAGCAATACCTGGAGCAGTTTCTGTTAAAGAACCCTCTAGTAAGCTTCATCCGCATCAACTGGGTTGACTTTTCTGGCATCCTCCGCACGCAATTCGTTCCGCTCGCACGATGCCTCCAAATCGCTTCCGGGGAGTCTCGCATCACAATAGACATAAGCATGAACCAAAGAGTCTCTCCCGGAATAGATCTCTCGATCGCAGCATGGGATCTATGTCCAGACTGGGCATCCCTTCAAGTGTGTGGATTTGCTCCTCGGCATGCTTCAGTCATGTGTTTCGTCCGCGATTCTTTATCCCATGACAACGACCCTTTCAAGATATGTCCAAGATATCTTCTGCAAAGCGCGGTGCAACGCTTTCAGAAGCAACATAAGACGAAAATCTTGCTGGGTTTTGAGATTGAGTTCGTGATTGTGGATGAGGAAGGGGGTCTTATTCGAGGCCTGGAGGCCTTGGATGGCTATTGTACGACGAATGGGTTGCGAGCGAAAAACCTCACCATCATGGAAGAGATTATGGATGCACTACAGGCATCCAATATCCCAGTGCATCAATTTCATGCTGAGTATATGGGGGACCAATTAGAGATTTCTCTCTCGCCATTGGAACCGATGGAAGCGATCGATGCAGTCATACGTGCCAGTGATACTATTCGCACCATCTGTATCCGCCATAATCGCCGCGCAACCATGTCTCCGCTCCCCACGCATGATCATAGCCTAAATAACGGCTTGCATATCCACTTATCCCTCAATCCAGGAGGAGAGATCTCAGATCCCTTCCTCGCGGGCATCCTGCACAAACTACAAGCCATCTGTGCCTTCAGTCTAGCAAACTATGACAGTTACGTACGAGTCAAAGACCAAGCAGCGGGAACTTGGATCGGATGGGGAACGCAGAATCGCGGTTTGCCGATACGGAAAATCAGTGACAGTCATTGGGAGTTACGATGTTCAGATGTGACATCCAATTTGTATCTTTTGATGACGGTGGTGCTCGAGGCTGGGAATAGGGGAATTGAGGAACAGCGGCTGTTGAGATGGAAGGATTGTATGTTAGGAACTGCGGGAACGGCTGGGGAGGAGGAATTATCAATGTATGGGATAGCGGAGAGAATGCCGACCAGTTTGGAGATGGCGGTGGATGTTGCGAGAGGGGACGAGGAGGTTGTTGAGTGGGTGGGCGAATATATGATGAGCCAGTATGTTGGTGTCAAGAGATCTGATATTGAGAATTTCTCTAAGATGAGTGAGAATGATCGACGAATGAGGCTTTTGCTATTCTATTAGATTCTATATGTAAACGCAAGATAATACCAGGTTCTAGAGAGAAACTTATCTATGCAGTGTAATACTGGCCAGGATTTGATGCTATCCATTTTGGTCCCAGAGCTAATGCTAATGTTGTTCAAGTCTATATTGAAGACTTAGAGTCGACAGTTTAGAGGCCTGCTAAAGAGCTCAAGGCCTTTGACATGGTTCCTTGAATCGAGGAACAGGCAATGGTGGATCTGCAGGCGCAGGAAAAGTATGCATTTTCATTTTGAGACGAGAACTCTGGCAGAGAAGAGGCGTATAGAATATATCATTCTGTAGGAGAGTTACTCATGAAATGGCTTGTTGATTTGAGACTGATATATCAATTCAACACTAGAGGCTGATGGATGGATCTAGGGAGAATTGAGCTATAGCAATGCGTTAACTGCAATACGAGTTTGTTAACTCTTCTAGCCTAGTTGCAAAAAAGCATTTACCTTTTATTGTAGGCAATATAAATAAGCTTAGTTTAAAAAAAGAACTTGGGCCGATCTCGAATAGAAGAAATTATCGATGATGATGCTTTGTATTCTATGCCCTAACTTAAATACATGCAATATGGAATATATAAGCTGAGCTTGTTTTTGTGACCCCATCTGAGATGCATAACTTGACTCTGCACAGTAATCAACGATTGCTAACAAACCTCGGCACCACTAATTAGATGCTTACAAACGTGGGATTTGTTTGCTATAGAAAGATTACTTTCCTCTTTGATTTTAATACTGCGGCGACGATTTGTTTAGCACTTCCACTGACGTGCCAGCTGGACAATATAAAGCGAAGAGTTTTCCAATCGGTTTCCTCCTCAAAACTACAAAGGCACATAACCCAACCCAAAACCTCAGCTACTATAAAATGTCTCATAACACCTATTTCGAACGCGAAGGGCAACCCCCCACCCCTCAATCAGACACCAACCCGGCCCTCCGGTTCCTCTCAAATTACACCAAGCGCATCGGATCCGCCGACTATAACTGCTCGTATCTCACTTATTACCACCCGCAAGCGGTCTTCCACGACGCCACGGGAGTTGACTACAAAACTGGTCCTGTGATATGGAAGTGGATTCAGGGACTCTTCGCACCCTTCTCTAAGATCGAGATGGAAACCACGAATACGCTAGTCGTTTCTAGACCTGATGGGACGCACACCATTTACGTTGAGTCGATAGCGCATTTTTGGGTAAAGGGCTCGGCGAAGGAAATCGTTATTCCGAGGAGTATGGTGTTTACGTTGGCGAAGGCGGAGGGAGACGGAAAGGAAGGGTTGGATGAGGAAGCGGGGTTTGAGGGGTTGCAGATATTGGATGTGAGATTGTATTATGACAGGAGTTTGTTGACGCCATTTATTAGGAGGAGTGAGCAGGAGGTGGAGAGATTTGGGGTTTGAGTGTCCGAAAGGTTTTGAGCAGAGGAAGGCCATGAGAACATTGACGGATAATCTCTGCTCTTCCTACTGTTGGTTTTATGATCTATTTCGTCGACTAAACTACCCGTTGAAAATGTCATACCTTTTACAATGTTGTATGGTTTGATTGTTTAGTCTTATTGTGTTGATAACTGTCAGCACAAGTGTAGGATCTTTGAAGCTTTTTTAGATTTTATCAATAGTTACGAGTTTGAATTATCGCAATCACGCCCGAAACCTAACGCATTTGAAAGAACCTCCATAGAGCCGCAATTGGACTGACAACAGCTTGCTGAAACAAGTTCATTGTAAACATTTTCTCCCCTTCCTTGAGATATTTGCCATAGCGCTGCTGCCATTTCTTCAACTCCATAATGCCTCTTAATGCTGCTGGAGACTGCTCTCCAAGAAGGATGTAGCGTTCCTGTGTTGCATTATTATGCCCTTGAACTTCCCGAGGATCGGAAAAGCGGAACTGGGCTATCTTGGAAGTATTAGGAATCTGAACGTCGAATGGCGGTTGCTCTGTCACATGGGAAGTCGATGGGTCCGAAAAAAACATCGCAGACGTTCGACTCTCCTCGCCCCAACATTCTAACTCTAGTGGGTTCACTCCTTTGGTATTCGCCAACAACACCTCTAGCAACATACCGTAAGCCCTATATCGAAGGTCCGTAATCCGGTCCTGCAAGGATGGACCCCATATCTGTTGACTGAAAGCAGGAGGGCAAAGAATCATTACATCGATAAATATGATAGCAGTTGTGCACATCATGCACGCGGCAATGAACGAGGGAAACCAGTCTTGCCTTCGTCTTGTATCGGAAGGTGAGAGTGCCAGAGCTTGAAATTCTCGAAAAGCTCGTCGCATTGTGCTTCGCGTGGTTCTGATTCTTTCTAGGAGGGTTAGTACAGGAATTGGCTTGGAGGCAGAGCTTTGATCCGGTGTGGCTACGAGACATTTGTATATGTCACACATCTCGATCATAAGCCGGCAAGCGGCTTCAAGTGCTTTATTCTACAGTTGCAGTTGAGTTAGTCATGCAAAAGAGTTCTCAATCTGCAACTAGAGGAATGCAGAAGAGAGGAAAGGCCAACTTGCGGGAATGTGTGTAGAGAGTTGATATGAACGAGCCATTTCTAATATTTCGCCGCATTCATCGCCAAAAAGTCCTAGAGATAAGACTTGCTGTTTTGCAAGCACAAAAAGGTCCGCAAAAATTGTGGTAGTAGTTTCATATTCTTTGCGTCGGATTTGTGGTGATACCTTGCGCCATGGCTGTGCGCGATTCAGAAAAGGAGGCATCGCACGAAGTGAGTCTTCGGTATGAGCTATCAAGACGGTTAGATCAACATATGCAATGGAGTTTCCGGCATCTTACAAGGAAACAAAAACATGACAAGACTTTCTAGTCCCTCTGATCGGCTACCTTGTGGACTCGGCAACTTATTGAAGTTGGACGCTTGCAGGCACACATCGCAAAACCCAGACACGAGATGCTGAGATTTTAGTAAGCAGGCAAGTTTGAGTCAGGTGATTCGAAGTAATGATACACGTACATTATCATTATAACGAAGGCATCGCCAACACAAGGTCGGATGTCGTTGAGTGATAGCTTGTAGTTCCTGAGCAGGATTTGATGAACGACGCCGTTTTGCCGTTCTAGATGCAGGCTCAGAAATAGTTGGAACGTTGGCCGAGGAAACACTCTGAGTAGGTATTATCTTTTTCCTTTTGCGCGGTGTAGAAGCCGGTGCAAGTACTGGGGTAAATGCCAAATTCTGCAAAATCGAATGGTCGCTTCTATTCATTACTTTGAAATCTTTCTGTGTGGTAGAAGTAGCCGGCTGCTGGATTGTGAGAGGGGATTGCCTTGTAAGAGTTAGCAACGCCATCCGAGGTCGTTCTAAGACATTCAAAGATGACTAATTACCAAACATTGTTCAAAGGGAGGGTCAATGGGTGATAATCCATCGCCGGATGTGGGTTTTCTTGTAAAACCTGTTGGGGGCTTTCGTTGTGAAGCCTCAGTGGAGCCGTGTTTAAGTGAGCTGAGGTTGGATTTATGACATCTTTAGAAGTGTATTCTAGAGAATGTGCTTCACAATTCATTTGCTTGGGATAACGTAACTGCTCTGGCAATCCAGCTTCAGGCTGAAGGAAGTTCGACCCAAAGACATCTCGTTGGGGATCTAGAGTAGCGGAGGAAAAGGAATTAAAATAAGCATGAGATTCATCGTGTGGTGCAAGGTTAGGATCGGGAAAGAAAGATTCGAAGTTGGGGATACTGTTGACGTTGTCCGTGTATAAGAGGGTGTCGAGATCTTGGCCGTCAAAGTTGAATTCGTAAGTGGGACAGGCAGGAATGAAATTTGGATCCTGTTCATTCCCCTCTGCCATGTTTCCTCATTGTCTCACTCACTCTAAAGCTCGAAAATTATAGAGTGATTGATTGATTCTAAGTTGAAGCAAATACGGGTCGAATGTGGAGGTGTGGTTAAGGAGATAAAGGGGGGAAGAAAAGGAGGGGATCGATCGTGAAATGTCCGACAGGGGTCATTTGAGATTCTAATTTGGCGCTTATTATTAATTACTATACAGATTCTGATTTGTCACATTACGATCTTTACACAGAGATCGTCAGCCGCCTCTAGAGCTAGAAGACAAGGAGAGAGAGACTATGAGGCTGAATGAAATCAGCCTCGCTGTTTTTCTTTTTCTTGGCCAGCACCATCTTCATTGATACCCGCCCTACAAAGGTCGCGGTCATAAGTCTGGATAATATAGTCTGCGGATCCACCGGACCCTGTAAGCCACTGTAGCTCTGGCGTACATACGCTATAAGCCCCCTGTAAGCTTATTTAGCTCGATTTGTAATTGAAGATATATTCTTCTAGTAAATCCGTTTTAAATTATCCCCTTTTCCTGTCTTTCTTATATAGATTATCCCCGCCACATGTAATAACCCTTTCAATATGCTCTAAAAGCCTCTCAATCTATGCTAAAATTCTTTCCGGTGATAAAATCCTCCCAGCACTTAATTTATTCCTCTTTGAATAATTTTGTGACGGTCGTAACATAACTTGGTCATTGATTTAAAGGATTACTTAAAATATAAGCTTGTATTTCTTCTATATGCTTAAATTAAGCTCTTAGCCGAGGTTAATTATTTATTATGTAAATCTGTTGGTACTAATAATGTTTGGAATGCAATATCCAATAGAATATAATGGTCAATAGAATTCAGTAGTTAGAGAATGCCTATATGCCTAAGAATGCAATAAACCCTAGCAAGGGCCTACGCATTCCTTAGAGTACTATATAGGCATTCTACCCTCCTTAGAATAGGAGGATAACCAAGAATCATAACCATCAAGCATCGTGCCACGTAAATCGTGACCCGTGTGCTGTGTGGTAGATTCGAACGGTTTATCAGTAAACCGACAAAATCCTTTGCAAGCCATATATAAGCTTCTACTTTAATTTATCCGACTTATATCGTTCAACATTCTATGTTAGCCCTGCTATAAAAGGTAAATTTAATATTGAAGACGATAAATCTGGAAAAGAAGGAACTAGATTAGGTACTACAGTTGGAATTATCGTCTAAAGAAATTTTATACACTTAGAAGAATTATCATCAAAAGTGTTAGATGTTACGAAAATTCTATAAATAGACTAGTTTTATAACTTCAAAAGAAGCAATATGTGTATGTGTAAATGCCCTTATTATCCCTCTATGTAAGCCCTAAGCGAGGTGCCTAGAAGCGCTATAGAGAATAACTCCTTAAAAATGGTACAGATGCCATGTAAGCTATAGGGTATTATAGCGAATAAGAAGTTATAGCGCCTTTTAGGGACCCTCATCTTTATAACCGACCCTCATACCCATAAAACACCAACAAATCCTGCGACCCCTATAGGCTATATATGCATGCAGCCTTGCCTTGACTTCGAATCCACAACCCTAACCTCAATTTATTATTTATCGCCATTAGGATATCAATCTACTACACTTATGAAATTATCAAATTATCTATTGGCAGGTGACAATCATGGAAGACCCATTCGAATAGCATAAAATAGTCGACCCCAAAGGAGAGAATCTGATAAAGCTATTTCCTCTTCCTCGCCCTTCACCCTTCACTCTTCTTCTTTGTTCATTGTTCATTGTTCATCATTCATCGTTCATCGTTTATCGTTTATCGTTTATCATTCATCGCTCGCCGGTGATACAAGGCTGTGCATGATTAGTTACCAAGATGACCATACTTCAACGTCTCACTTGTTTCATGGCCCGTATATCAAGACCGATCCAACATCCCATAAGACTTTTTCCACCATCCAGTATAAAGTCTCTCAGGATTCCCTAAGCCTAACTTGGTGAACAAGTTTTCAAGTTTGACCATTCATTATCGCCCTATTTTGGACTGGCAGAAGGTACCCAGTCTGGCCATAATTTATAATATTTTTTTCTGTCGACGTTTTGCCTTGAAATCACGCTCATCAATCCTGTCGGCTTTTCTATTCCCTCATGCTTAGTGCTTCTCTCAGCGCAACTCTACTCTACTTTAATCTTTATTCTGAAATTCACTTGCCCAGAGTCCTAGGACATATTCAAAAGCCTTCCTGGTCGGTCTTGCCTCCTCTTTGCTTTACCCCCATTTCCTACTATCATTCTCTTTATTTCTTTCCTTTTCCATCTAATTAATAATGCATCCTTCCATTCTTCTCACCCTTTCCTATTCATTTATCCCTACAATTTCCGCTATCGTGCTGCCTGCTCGAGCTGCAGAGCCGGAGCCCGATTTTTTGTCCTGCATTGGGAATATCCTTGAATGTGTGGGTCTGGAAGGCTCAAAAACAACAGGACCAGCAACAGTGCAGGCTACAATAACAGCAGCCGGTGCGTCGACTACTACTCTAGGTCATATTGCTTCGAAAATAGGCGCAGAAATCTCCGCGGAAGCTGGGATATCCAGTGCAGTGAACAGTGCCGCGTTAATCATAGCATCGGAGGCATCAGTGGCATCAGCATCATTGGCGTCGGTTATTTCAGTAAGTGGTGCCTCTTGAAAACTCCTTTGGTTGTCGATTCCAGATCAATCAAGGATTGAATATCAGGAGCCAGCTTAGAGCACTCCTCCTTGGGCCGACGGGTTAGGGATTCTTGAATAGTTTGAAATTTGCTTGTTGTCAGCAAGCCTTTAGATCTTACATGATTTGCTGACTTTCGTCTTCTTGTGCAGGCATCGAAAGCATCCGTCGAATCAGCGCTATCTTCCGCAAGCGCAGCGAGGGCCAGTTCTAAATCATCATTAGCAAGTGAGGCATCGACGTTAGCAGCAGCTTGGAGATCTAAAACAACTATAATACCTTCATCTACTCAAATAAGTGCTGTTCTTGACGATATGCAGAACAGGGTTCAAGACGCTTTGGACTCAGTCCCTAGCTTACAAGCTTGTGCGAACAACATGTCATATTGTAATGATGATTTAACATCATACTTCTCTCAGTTAGAATTCCCAAGCAATCTCAGCACGCTCGGCGTAATAGGAGCGACCCCTGCAAAAACCGGCACTGATCCAGTGGGCTGGGTTGATATTGGTGCCGCTGAGACAGATCAGTTTGGCAATTCATTCAACAGTACTTGGACAGATCGTCTTACAACACACTTCCAATCATTCATGAACCCAAGAGCAACATTTTTAGGCTGTAAGCAAGCAAATGATAATTGCGCCGACCATGACGTTTTGTTCTCAAAATACGCTGCATCATCTCACACATCGCCCCAGGCGAACATTGTCTCGGACTGTTATAGCACCCAAGGCAGCACAAGCTATGTATCGTACAAGCTTACGAATGCCGCGTACATTAAGATGGTCTATTGGTGGGATCGCACTGATTGCATGAACTCGGCCGTGAAAGTCGTCGGTAAAGGTCCAAATTACCAGTATTATTGTTTGAATTCAATATCAACAGATCAGGATATCAGTACGAGTCCTGATAGCATGTCAAGCAGCCACCACGTGAAGAGTTTTCACGTTGAAGCCTACGATGGAGCTCTAGATTGTTATAAGTCTGAGATATACACTGCCATTGTGAGCGCAATCCATGATGCAATATTTCGGAGGGATGAAGATGACGGAAGCTTTCCGACTATACAATCAATTTTAATGGCCTCTGTATCTAGCTTACATCGAAGCTATGATTACTTCCGTTCCTACTGGCAATAGATGATTGGAGGTCTGTAAGAAGGGCTACAGAGTTAGCAAGATTGGCCAAAGAAGAAAGGAGCTATAATAACTGAAGACAGTTGAACCAGAGACTAATGTTGAGAGCCATGAAGGCGGTTTGGATCTTCCTAACTCGATTCTACCATCACTGTCAAGACCTAGTGGTTTTTCATTCCGTTTATATTTAATGTCGTTACAGAGTAGGGAGGAGCATGATAATGATAATTTCCAATTTTCAAACAATACATTTAGATCCATTCACATGTTTGCTAGAGGAATAGTGGAAGTCAACGGTGTTACCCGTTTCTAAGCATCCCATTTCTAAGGCTTGAGTGACCTTCATGAATCTATTACGCAGCCATCCCTCCCTAATCTAAGACCATCCCAGGCCGGTCGCACCCAGAGTCCTTTACCATGCTCCTCTGCCCATTCTTCGCACTCAGCTGTCGTCTTTGTGTGTTCGACTTCATGTGTAAATCCAGTCAACCACACCTTCTTAGGTCTCCCTTTGTCACCAAATGCATCTCGACAATATTCTCTTGACTGCTGTATACTGAAATGACTCGGATGTGGCTCCCATTTTAATCCGTCAATAACCAACACCTCACTCCCCCTTACCAAATCTGTCGTACGATCCGGGATAGCAGAGCAGTCGGAGATGTAAGAGAATCCACCTACTCTGAACCCAAGGCTCATGAAGGGCTTCCCTGTAGAAAAGAAGCTACCATGTTCGACGGGTAGGGGGGTGACCTCCGTATCACAAGATTCGATCCGGAAGTTCTCCGCCTCGTCAAATATGTGCCAGACAAACTCAGGAAGGTCGCCACCACCCGTCGCCATATCACTATTGACCAAGTATGGAAAAGTTCGCGATATCTCTTTCATTGTGTCTGCAGTACAGTAGATGTCGATGTGATCCTGCACAAACCCACTCCCACGTAGAGTCCAGCTGCGCAGATCATCAAGACCGAAATATGCATCGGCGTGAGGATGTGTGATGAGCAGGGCGTCGATTCGTCGAATGCTGTAGCGCGGGAACCATCGCAGAGCAGTGGGATAGAATGTCTTACCAACATCTATGAGAAGATTTTTGCCGTTGATTCGGAAGAGACATGATGTGTTGTATCGAGTGTTTTGTGCGAGGGTCGACGTGCATGTTGGGCATACTGGAGGGTCTTTTGTGAGGCATCCTACGACAGGGACACATCCGCTGGTACCTGGTCAATTAAGTTATTAGGGGCTGCAATAGAATTGTAATAGTGGGATGCTGTGTATTTATGCAGATACGTACCTGTTCCCAGGATTATCAGTTCATCTGGTTGAGACATTTGTTGCAATTCGTTCACCTCTTTCCGTGTTTGCGCCGATTCCCGCTCATTCTGGCTTATGTAACCCATATTCATCACGTGGAACTTCCTTAAGATCTGGTATTACCTTATGACCCAATTGCTACAATCATTATCATAAGGTAAGGTTATGGATAAAGAGGGTGGATTTTGGCTGTGGAAATAATAAAGCTGGGAAGTGAACAGTGTTGATTGAAGAAGTTCTTGGGAGGTTAATCTTCAAAGATGATAAAGGAGCAAGACAAGAACAAAGGCATAGCTGACCATGCTTATCCAAGTAAAATCAAACTTTCTTTTTTAAAAGAGATAAGTTTTCATAGTCCCTTGTTGAAATTCTGAAGGGAGATCCATAGCTTCGGGACAATGGCTATCGACTTCCTTAAAGCTTCCACTCACTTACAGCTTCACGCCAATACCACAAACCAACTTCACAGAAGCCACCAAAAACTTACACCATGTGCAAAAGACACTGCGAGATGCACGCCGGTTGCGAACATTTGATCAGCTCTTGGGTCGAGGAATGTCCCATGTCTTCCCAGGATCCCCTAGGTTGCCACCATCCAATAACCATCATCGAGTATATCTATTCTCAGTCATGTTGCTTCCCCCTAAAAGACGAGCCCTTGCATATACTTTACACGCAAGTGACGACTTATAGGAGCTACAATGAGCCTTGGGTGTCGAATGTGATTTTTCCGTATAAGAGATGATAGAAGGAATGTAATATTATTGGATGAAAAATACGTTCTTTCAATATAAAACTTCGATTATTTAAAATCCAAATCCTTACCAATGTTTAAAAATGAAATATGATCTGGACCTGTTTAAAGCATTGGTATCTTCTGGATACTAAACCATCTCTATGGGGATTTGCAGAGCGACTAAACACACTTTTTCATGGGAATCCTTGGATATACTAATCACAGAATAGTCTCTTGCGGTTAACTCTGGATCTTCTATTAGTTTTGAGCAAGCCAATCTTTTAGAATTGAATATTTAAATGTAATCTATATGACCTACAAGTAAACTGTTTCTGTCGTCGGATTGCCCTCTTGCCGATTTTGAATGTTCTAGGTAATCTGGTTAATTATGAATATATTGCCCAATTACATTAATCTAATGTATGCTCCTCTAGCAATAAGCACTTAGTCTACCTTTCCCTGAATAAAAGATTACCTAGAATAGTATGTGCTGCCAAGCTTTACTCATGCGATCAAATTTGAGGCTTGACAAGCTGAGGACAGCGATCAACTAAACTACTGCCCCAAAGTCTCTCTTCCGTTCCTAATATAAATAACCTACTTCAACTCCTCCAATTCAGCAAGCTGACTAAGATTTTTCCACTCTACTACTTTGAATGGAAGACAGGCCTGAACATGCTATTCTGCACCGTGGCATCGACAAGAAGAAATCTAGAATATCAACACCCGAGCTCTTCTCGCAGTTAAACCTCGTTCAGGAATAGGCTGCGCAATCAGTACCCGCACTTTGCCGGTACCCATCCGGCCGTGCATCTTCATTTATTAATTCTCGCTTAAATTTTATAACGGGCAATTGAAGCTAGTATTTTATGAGTTTTTATAATTGTACCCTTAAATCTAAATTTAGAGGTGGCACCGGCCAACAGGTCCCCGGTTGGGGCCAAGTTGCGTAGCCTATTTAGGAATTCCGTGCCGTCCCCGATTCTCATTAAAAAGGCTCAAAACTAAGGCTAAAGCGCCTACTAGATCATAGGAGGAGCTTGCCGTGAAGAGGGGGGGCTAGAGTCGCAGCAGTCTGTTACGTTTCGAATAACGCCCATGCAGGCGGTGCAGAATGGCAAATGGATAGCTGATAGATATTGCAGTCGAGGTAACTAGTATTAGCCACGATTAATTGAACGCAGGTTGGAAGTGTTAGAATATTTTATGTGTTCTGATAGAAGTAGTATAGCGAACATATTTCAAACATTGGCGCCCAACTATAAATAATCAATCACTTTGACTTGAAACAACCTCCGGTGTTCGAAGACCTTTCAAGCAATTCCCCTCTTTGTTAAAAACCCAATAATCAAACCCGCCATCTCCTCCTCCTTCAACTCAATTGCAAAATGCCCATTGTCCAAAAATACCAATTCCAAATCCTTTACATCTTTCTTAAATGCTTCCGCACCCTCCGGAATGAAACTAATATCATGTTTCCCCCAAGCTGCCAAAAGAGGAACTCCAGAAGAGCGGAGATACTCGTGAAACTTCGGATAGAGCTTCAGATTATTCTGATAGTCGTAGAAGTAATCTATCAAGACATCACTCTTTCCAGGTTGCTGCATCAAAGTCCAATCCAATAGCCATGATTCAGGCTGGATTGCGTCCTTGTTAGGCGAACCGATATCGTACTGCTCCTTGACACGCTCCATGACTAGGGCCATCTTTGCAACTGCCTCTCGCTCTGAAGTCCCATTCGAAGAAGCCCAGAATCCCCGTAATGGGGCCCACCAATTTTTTCCAAAGCCTTCTTCATATGCATTTCCGTTCTGAGTGATGATCGCTGTAATAGACTTTGGACGGGAAAGAGCAAGGCGTTCGGCAACTGGAGCGCCGTAGTCAAACATGTATACTGAATAAGACGTGATTTTTAGGGCATCAAGGAAGGCTTCGATGGAAATAGCTGCATTGTCGAATGTGTATTTGTAGTTTCTCTCCGTAGGAACATGTGTGAAGCCGAAGCCGGGAAGGTCCGGTGCGATGACATGGTACTTAGGTGAGAGGAGGGGAATAAGATTGCGAAATTGGTGGGAAGAGGATGGGTAACCATGCAAGAGAAGGAGGATGGGCTTAGAGTGATCACCGGCGTGGCGATAGAAGATTTCGATGCCGTCGGCTTTGATATGTGAAACTTTTGCAATGGTAGCCATTTTGTATTTTTCTTTATCTTTTTAAAATCGTACAGGTGTAAATTACTGTGATGTAAATGATGATGCAGTCTCTACGGGTGCGTAGTTGAAAAGTTATATATCCCTCTTCAACAGGTCGCCGCGGAGATTCAAGAACAAAAAATAAAGTGATTCCTAATATTCTACTGAAGTGATGTTACTAATCATTGACGTGATGTCAAAAATCGTCGCTTATGCATTATACCCCCTATCACTAATCGCATCGCAGAAAGTGCAGGGTTGATAAATCGCCGCTTATTCCAATCATAAGCTGCGTTTTAAGACGGCGAGGTTGAAAGAATGATTCCAAATAGTCGCGAACTTCATGTATAGCAAAGGAATATTTCGTTGATATCCCTAGCATAAAGAGGAAATCGAGAAATCGACGCACTGCATTTACTCAGCTAGAGTAAAACATTCTCAGTGGTCCAAATCTGCTTCTAGATAATTATGCTCCCAAGCTTTTCACGTAGCTTCAGTGGTTGATCCATTGTCTGAATCTTAGTACTAGTCCACAGCGTCGGCATGGAAAAGGATTGCTATACGTAGCGTGGAAAAGAAGCTGCTTGTTCGTTCTATGAAGTGGAATCCGATCTCGTACAAACACCTCCGTTCAACAAGGGTTTTCATGAGCATGTCAACAGGATGTCAACAATTTATAAGCGGTGCACTTAACAACAAAGTCTTGGGGATCCTGAGTACTTTCGCTCGACAAGGGTTTCTCTGACGCAAGTTCGATATTGTATGACTAAAAGGCGTCAGATCAAGGGTGGAAAGTATCGCGATCTGCAAGCATGATGAGACCGCGGAGAACGATGAGGATTGATACTAGATGCTTAGTCACTTATGTTTACTTAGCGAGTGTAGTTTCCCATGGATTGAAGGAGGACTTTGCATGAATGGGAAAGCTATAGGACGATAGTTTCTTAAATACGACTCATAATCTTCAGGAACCAAAATACACTAATTGCAAGGTGACTTCGCACGATCGAAAGTGAGGAGAGAAAAATAGCCCCTTAAATTGAAGTGGGAGATGCGTGCAACGACGAGCAAAGAGTGACGATGTTACTGATGCACCTTGTGTTATGTATGCTTCTGTTGTAAACTTGAGGTACGGCGGATGTCGGTTCTATATATATTTACCAAAAAGAGCATACGATTATTAAAAACATGAAAATGTGGCTTGCTTCTGTTTACTGTTTACTCTGTTGTGTTGTGTATCTCAAACTGAAGGAATGAATCAAGGTAAAAAGTAATAGAATTCTCATATTATTTTATGTAGTATTCTCCAATAGTGGATAAGTGGCGTATGAGATTGTATTTCTGTCGTGATGACCTTCTCAACCTTATTCCTGCCCTATCAAAGTCTCTAGCCACCACGGCTTCTTCGCTCCATGTGTGATGAGGCTCCGTCTACAAAACGGACAACTAGTCTCCCATCCATGAAGCTTTACCCTCCTCAAAAACCACCCCGTCAGACACCAAGACCCAATTATATGCCCACAAGGCAACTTCACCGGCATCTCCTTTTTTTTTTTGGTTTTGTTGGAAATTGAGAGGTTACGGAACACTGTTACAGTATTGGATTTGGAATCCTGGTCTCCCATTTCCTCATAACAAATCAGACAGTCCTTTTCTTCCTTCTTCAGATATTTAGCTGGGATGACCTCAAGATTGAGAATATCTAGCAGCATCATCCTCTCCTTTCCCTCCCATTTGACATTGTGATCTTCCCATTTTTCCCGATCGCAAATCAGAATGTTTGCATTCGGAGATTTGTCGACCATTCCCCTGCGACCATAACGAAGCAGCGTAAACCCCCAGAACTGATAATTCCAGATTTCTCTCAACTTGAGAATAAGATTCCTCTCAACTTCTATAGGGATAGGTGACGTTAGGCCATCGTGGCTCGTGTAGTGCATGAATATGACGGCTTCCAATACATCAATGACCTCTTTCAACGCCAGTTTAGTTTCGAAACTCATTTCAGGTTCATCTTTGCTGAAGGAGAGACTGGAAAGTAATAGGTTGTCGCGATAATGGTTGAGGTTTTTCGGGTCTTTGGAGTCGGAAAATTGTTCGAGGCGTTTGAGGATAGCATGGCCACATTTAGCTATTGCGGGCGATAAATCTGGTGGCATGGCGGAGGTGACTAGTTCAGATACCTGATTTTGGACAGATAAATGGAAGAAGCAGTCGGGACAGAAGAGCTGTTCCTCTTGAGGAGGTAGGCTGACTGTTAGAGGGCACTTGGAAGGCTTTGAACAGGAATGATGATGCAATTTGCTATCATGGTTGCAGAGCTTGTATGAGATGCGGAAAGAGATGCACATTTTAATGCGGCTTGAGAAAATTGTTTTTTGTAGAAGTAGGGTATAATATGTGTTGATTAACTTCGAATGATGAAGCTCGACGAGGTATATATACACCTCGGATGCGCTAGTTACTAGCGTTGAGCCTGATTAACGAGGCTGAGCAGGTTTTACCTTTAATCAGCTTGATCTTCAGCACGTTAACTAATTGATCAGGTATAAAGTTAATGATCTTGCTTAAATAAAAGGTAGGCCTAAATAATGTCACCAACGCACTAGGTGAAATCGGCATGTCTGAAGCGTTATAGAGATCTCGTAGTATAATAATATGCTCAAGATGTAGCATCCAGGGTTGGCTATGGTTTCAACCACGCTTGAAAAAATCATTTGCTAGCGAGCCATTTGACAAGTGCTTTGAGCCATATTCTATTGTTGGAGAGCTTCACCTCCTTAGCATTATAAATTGTAGGAATGAGGGAATGTCAACTAGAGTACGAAGGTAATGACGCTGAAAGCGCATTACCCAATCTTCCATCGAGAATGACTCTCCCTCACCAGGCCTATTTCCCCTTCCTCCATCTTCCCGAAAGACCCCTTCACGAACTCCTAAAGCTAGCGCGGAAGGCAGGCCTTTTAAAATTCCCAACCTATCTGCGAAGTTATCGGACAGAACGACAATTAGGCCCCAATTGCGGAAGATGCAAATGCAACAGCACCTTAAATGGTATGATGGATATTTCTTTGATGATCTTCACCGGAAGACCTATATTCTCGACAATACAGAAGGTTGAGCTCGAGAGTTTTTGGAACCGCTATACCTCCTCGAGAGCAGCAATATACCTGAGGATTTTCTTGACACGGTAGGCAACTTCCTCATCAATCCTTCGGAAGTTGATGCAGCCCGTAATGCTTTCTCAAATTTGTATATGAAGTCAGCTGAGACTTTCTAGGATTTTTACCGACAGTTCCGCATTCTCGCAAGCACAGCTGGAACCAGCGATAATTACCAACTCCAAAATGTGTTGCGAGACAAAATCACAGTTTCATTGCGTGCAGCAGTTGTTGTCAACTGGCGTCACAACAAGACAATCGACCAGTACGCAGATTTCATTCAAGAGCAGGGTGCAGACTTTACAGCTTGTCAAACCCGAATTAGGAAACCGCTGCTTGCAGCTCCTTATACATCCCACTCTTACTCAAGAGGTACGAACTAGTCTGCCTTGGAAGGTCGAGACGTTATTGGTCCGTGACACCTTCAATCCTGCTAATCGACGCCTCTCATTTGCGACCGGTAGAGCAACATTGGAGGTTTTAGACGTGCGTCACTTAATAGGTCAAACAAATAATTTGAGGCATGAACATAAAACGAGCGACTTGACACCGCTTCTTCCACTGCTACACAGCAAGGCGAACACACATTTCGCTTTTCTTCTGAGAATCCGCCTCACGGAGCCGCGGCCAAGTCCGGCCACACCTCAGCTCCATGACCATGGCAAGAGCATACCCATCTTACCCGGCCATTGGCTTCCTTGAGCCTGGCCGGCCTGAGCGCGTTGGGATTCAAAGATCCATCCATCCTACCAACGTCGGGGCCACGGGGCCTCTGTGTTGCACTGGGATCAACATCTGGCTGATCAAGACAAGGTGGACCAGGAAGTTATACCTGCGCACATGAGCGAGCCCGTCTGCCTATCGTTCGGCTATGGGGTGATTAGCGAGATGACATTTCCAGACGATAGCGAAGTTAAAGGCTTTACCGAGAGTCATTCTTTACAGGGCTAGGCGCTAGTGGAATAGTTAGAGATATTGTGAGGCGGCTAGAAGTCGTGATGTCACGCTACCCCTGGAAGGGGTAGCTGCAAGGGCATAGCACCTGCTCCGTAGCTATAAAAGGAGGGGCTTACCCCCCTCCTTCATCAGGCAGGCACCTAGATATCATTCTACACACACATCTCTTGATCACTGTTCTCTTGATTTGCAGGCTTCTTTCTTGTGCTTCCGCGACCTGAGTTCACGCGCTCTACCACGACCTCGTACACTTTCATAATACTAGCAAACTTTAAGCATCGATACGGGACGTTGCAATCTTGAGCAGTTACTTGGCAGCGATCAATTGGATTGGTCGAGACGCCTAAGATGAGAAGAGGGAGAAAAGTTGAGGTGCGCATGCTAATATAGCTGTATTGAATGAGAAAGTATAGAACTATTTGAAATTGTGTGTGGAGAAAAGATAGAGAAAAAGGGCTTTTATACAGTTGGCATATTCTACTCAGCCCTTTAAAAACACAAGTAGAAAGCTCGATAAGGGGTTTCTTAATAAACTTCTCAGGATTACTCAATCTGTGAAGGCATTTCATTCTAACCTAACGCCAACATCCCGCTTGGTCTGCTCTATAAACACTAAATTGACATGTATATCAATTGCTAACGCAGGAGGATACGGTGTCATAATTGATCCGCGTTGGAATAAGATATTTACCTACTGCAACTAAGCACGCAGCGTTCTGCAATCTGCAGTGGAAGAGAAGATATCAAAGAAATGTGATTTATGAGACAATAGCATATTCCGCAGGAACAAAATACGGAGAGTGAATGCTCAGTTAAACTTCCATTCAACTCTGCTCACCCCCAAGTGAGAGTACTTTGCGAGAGATTACATCATATATCAATGCACTTGCATATTGTACTTGAAGATCCCATCTCCTAGTAACATGGAGATAGACTAAAGCTTCCCCTCATCCTAAGCCTTTCTCGTGTTCTTCAAGAGCCTAGTTTTACGACTTTGTAAAGCTGCATCCAAACGACGACATGTCCAACGTGCATTCTACGGGCAGCAGTTCTCGTATTTAATGAAGTTCCTCTTTCTCCCTATCACCTTGATTGTTGAGACTCATTCACACTTGATGATAATTCATTAGATGATTAATCGGCGCTCTAGAGCGGGAACCTAGACCGAGCAAATGGCGTTGACTTATTATTTCTAAGTGTATACTGTGTTCATCATGATCTACAACCCCTCTTTAATGACAGCCAAGTCGCTGTAGGGCTCAGTTCTCTCGGGCTTGAGAATATTGCACGTCTACTTAGAATAGAAGTGGATGGCAAAAATGAGGGGACAGGAATCTTTTCGAAATGTGATAATAAATTACCTAAAGGAGATATTGCAAGACCGTTGTATCTTTCATATGCAAAATATTATGAACACTACGGTTTCCTCAATATTGTCAATCATACAATCTCGATATATCTCCGAACCTCCCTGAATGTCATATCGTTAGTTTCTGATCCCACAGCAGACGAATCAAGATATCGAAGACTTACCAGTCTGTAACCGCCTCATCCCACAATCGAATTTCATGCTCCCTTGTTCCACCATAATGCTCTACGAATTCATCCCCAAATACCTCCCTTGCAATACTCTCCGGCCTCATGAACATCTCTGTCGCTTCTTTCAAAGACTTCGCTAATCTTACACCTGGATCTGCTTTTCCTCCCACATCTTGACCTTTTCCTAGAGGTGATTGTTTAAGTTCGAGCTTCTTCTCCACACCTCGCCACCCTAGAGCTAGAATTGTTGCGAGAACATAGAAGGGGTTTGCGTCTGCACCTGGGACACGGATCTCGAAACGGGTGGCGCCTGGTTTCGATGTTGGTGGTGCGATTAATCGTACTGATGCAGCGCGATGCTCAAGGCCCCACGATACGGTGACGGGAGCCCAGAAATTCTCGACTAGGCGTTTGTAAGAGTTGATGGTGGGCGCAAAGATTGGCATTATGTCCGGAAGTCCTTCCAATAACCCGGCGAGGAAATATCTTCCCAAGTCTGAGAGGTTCTCAATATCTTTCCATTTGGCTTCCGTATCTTTATTCTCACGGAAGAAAAGATTCTTTCCATTCTTATCGACGAGAGAGATGTGCATGTGTCCGCTGTTCCCTGGGAGGCCTTGTCGTGGTTTGGCCATAAAACATGGTGTGATTCCGTATTTCGTGGCTACTGATTTCACAACGTATCTGCGGAGGTTAGACCAGCTTTTCCAGTTGAAACTAAAACCGGGGACATACTTGAATAGTCCTGCTTTATCTGCCATCTGTTGAATTTCACCGAATGATAACGCTGCCTCGAAAACACCGGGTCCGCTCTCCGTGTGCCACCCTTCTATTTCACAATTGAACTTCTCGCATGCGTCAAATATTCCGTAGTAATAGTCTTGATTATGTACAGGTCGTGTCAGGCTGTATCCGAACATGCCTTCAGTCAAAGAGGGTAAAGAATTAACCGGGTTGTTTTGTAGATAGGTGGCTGCGGCCCCGGAATCGCTTGAGGGAACTTTGAATTGGAAGAACTCATATTCAGCTGTTAGGTGTCAATACTGGCCATATCTCGCAGATCCGACGCATACCCCCAGCCATTGCTCCAAATCCTTTCTTTTGTATCTTTTCCACTGTAGTCTTCAAAAGACCCCTAGGGCAGGCACTCACTGGCTTCCCACTATCTGGATCGAAGAAGCTGACCAAAAAGAATGGTACATTGTCTTCCCACGGTATCCTCCTGAAACTAGTGAGATCTGGGATGGCGATGATGTCATGGTAACCATTTTCCGCATTGCTAATCTCCAATTCTCGAAAATATGTTTGGTCATGCATGTCCCATCCAAAGATCACAGAGCAGAATCCGAACCCTTCTTTCGCAATTCCGAGGAACTTTTTCTTTGAGACCAGCTTTCCTCGTAGGACTCCATCGACATCTATGCCTGCGAGTTTGACTTTAGTGTCGCCTTCAAGAAGCTTCTCGAGGTGCTCGGCGCTTTTCTCATCCCAAACCATTGCGTAGAATTCGGCGGACTGGAGCAAGAAGGGGTCAGTATTCTGCGAAACAATGATTAGAGATAGTCGAGATAACGTCATGCGGATCGCAGGTTCTTAAACAACGGGTTGAGAAGAGCCATTGGGATCTTACCTGTTGAGCAGTTGAGTGTCGATGGCTGGAGCGGGGTTGTCTCGTGCTTGCTCTTGGAGATTAAAGTAAGAGAGAGCTGAGAAAGAAGTAAGGAATGTCTTCTTTGTGGTGGTGAGCATCTGCGATAGGGAAGAGCAATTGGAAGTGACCGAGTGGAGAATTGAGGGGAACTAGGAGGTGATGGGTTGAGACTAATCACCCCTCCACCTGATCCCTTGATCAGACCAATCTCTTATTTATCACGTCATGTGATCACGATAGCTCCAAGGTTCATCTTATCGCTTCCCCTTATCAGCCTGACTATCTTACTATGACATGTCACAGAATGGAAAGAGAGAAACATATATATCACGATGTTTCAACGATAGAATGCTCAAAGCCGCTTTGAGAGAAGTATCATTAACCTCAACTCAATACCTAGCTCTTATCAACGAGCCAATTCCATGTTCTAACATGGAAGATAGTTAATAGGTACATATATCAATGAAATAACATGAATCATTCCCCTCGCACAAGCTAAATTAAGAAAATCCTTCGGTGGTGGTCGCCGCATCTTCGGAAGAGAAAGGGGGCCCAAGCCATCTACTCCGAGAACGGGTGCGCTTTTGTTTGACTCATCATTTTCACTCAATTTTACTTCCACCTCCTTCTCTCATAAGAAGCCTGTTGACTCTATTTCAAAGACTCGTCCGTCATATATCTGCAAAGAGACATATTCTGTAAGTACTTGGCCTTTTCTGTGCCCCTCCTCCCCTCTTCTAATGCAAAACAAGGGGTGGAGTGGGGCATGTCGACAAGAGTTTGAACAGCTTCAACGCTATCTCAAAATGCGTTCTGAAAACAACATATTCTGATCTCCAAACAGGTTCCGTCAAGAAAACTAAGAAGAAGAAAAAACATGCCTAGCCAAACTATCAATAGTCTAGGGATGGGAAGACTGCGTGGTAAAAATGCGGTGGTCACGGGAGCAGCCGGGTGAGTGATGGATTTGATATGTATAGAGGAGAGAAGATGTTAGTTCGATATCTGCTCTCCAAGGATGATTGTGCAATGATAAGCGTCATAGCCATCTATCCTTAAGCCAAAAAGCGGAATCCCAAAACCTCTCCCCCATTTCTTACACGACAAGCCTTAACACAACCCCCCAGCGGAATCGGCCTAGAAACATCCATCCTCTTTGCCAAAGAAGGCGCCTCCGTCCTCATGACAGACATCTCGGCCCCCGCCCTTGAAAAAGCCCTTTCCAAACTAAAAGCCCTCGTCCCCTCCGCCCCCAAAGTCGAGACAATGGTATGTGACGTCTCCCAAGAGTCAGCCGTCGCCGCCGCCGTCGAACATCTCGATTCCTGGGGCGGCATCGATATCATTTTTAACAATGCCGGAATAATGCATGCCGATGACGCCGACGCCATCGATACTCCCGAGAAGATCTGGGATCTCACGCAAGCGATCAATGTGAAGGGTGTGTGGTTCGGCTGCAAACACGCTGTCATTTCGCTCCGCAAACACAAGAAAACTAAGGGATCCATCATTAATACCGCGTCAGTGGTTGCTCTTGTCGGATCAGCGACCCCGCAATTAGCGTACACGGCTTCGAAAGGAGCAGTGTTGGCTATGACCAGGGAATTAGCCATTGTTCATGCGAGAGAGGGATTCAGATTCAATGCTCTTTGTCCGGCTCCTTTGAATACTCTATTACTTCAAGACTGGCTCGGAGATGATAAGCCAAAAAGATTGAGGAGGGAAATCCACTTCCCGGGTGGACGTTTCGGAGAGGCGATTGAGCAAGCGCAGGCGGTGCTGTTTTTAGCTAGTGATGAAGCTAGTTTTGTTAATGGACAGGTATGATTTCTCCTATTGTCTTGTTGGGAACTAGAAGATAAAATGCTAATATGGAATAGGACTTCGTGGTTGATGGTGGGATGACAAAGGCTTATGTTACGGCCGAAGGACCACCTCTTGCTGCACCATCTAACAACGCTCTTAAGACCGAGCAGGTTGATCTTGTTCCTGGTGCACAATAAATCTTATATCTTAATACCTGATGCTATGTATTTGAGCGTTCATTACACGATTGGTATTGGTTCTTGGGTTTGCAAATGATGATGGTTGATAGCGGATACCTGGATACTGCAAGTTGCTATAGGCAAATAGATAGCTTCTCAAAATTGGATATATTTCGCTCATACCCAGTAGTATTCAAGATGCAATTTACTTGTACAACAAGATGGCAGTACTGTTTCTATGTGAGTAAAGCTTTTTCCATATGATTTCTTTTGGTGTGATTGGCAGAGTCACTGACCTAGAGTGAAGCATATGAATTTCATCTGAACTTAACTACAGCTAATATATTATTGTCATTTTAATTCTAATCGTCATCGTCAATTTTAAATCCACAATACATATATTTTTAAGTGATTAATACTCCATAGATATCTCATGATCCAATTAGTGCGGAAGATCAAGAGGACAGCTTTTAGCTCTTAGAGTTCATGTCTGAGCTACTGAAGTGTTTCCCAGCCCCTTAACTCTCCAAGACAAGCCACCCACACAAGATCAATCATTCTAAGCTCATCCCAAGGCGCTGCATAGCTAGATGAGCAAAGAGACTAGTTGTGGTTATCTCTTTCGGGGGTGCTTTCTGCATGTTTAGATGAGATACTGATAATTATTAATGTCGATTCCTTGCGACTTCGTTCTTAGCTTGAATTTGACATTTATTTTTTGATTTGTGGTTTGTTGAGACGATATCTGAATATCTGTACGTATAGCATAAGGTAACGGGAATTCGAAATAACAGGAAATATTGAACTACTTTGCTTTCACGCTAGCCTTAGATGAAGATAAAAACTTTTGGGACTTTTATATTACTGCAGCTAGTAGGTACAACCTTGGCACCCGCTCCTGGTAGAGTAAAATAAAGTCATGGCATGGCCATGGCCTATTCTGAATGATACTATTCTGGCTGACATGTGAGTTCCAATACTATCTGCTAGAAATATAACCACCGCCTCTAAAATAGACTCAGTAACTTTAGTCTGTAGATCCCTCGTCCTCCAACCGTAGGGTAGTTGTGACAATAAGAGGGATTGTTGTAAAGAGAGAGCGACTACAGAAGACTAATTACTTACTCTCCAGGTACCGTTTCAACTAGCATCATCGTTGGAGAGTTCGTTCAAAAGTAGAATTTTTAATGTGATACGCAAACAGGCAGCATAACCACTTGTTAAGCTTCAGCTAACTTCAACAACCCCTCCAAATTAATGCTCTTTGGTCTCTCAATCGGCAATCCAAGTGCGCGATCCCAAATTAATTGGGCAAGAGGTCCTAATCCTCTGCTAACACCGAAGGTAGCAGTGTAATACAATGTTTCGTGGAATCCATAGTGATGGAATAATACTCCAGAGCTAGAATCGACATTGGGGAAGGGGTTTTTAGTCTTCCCATGTTCGGTCAAGACACCGGGAGCGATTTCCGAGTTCTTCTTGACAAGTTGGAAGACAGGGTCTTTAGCAATTTCCGGACGTGAAGAAGCATAGTCCATAAGTGCTTCAAAGCGAGGATCGGGTTTGCGGAGGACGGCGTGACCATATCCTGGGATGACTCGGCCAGATTTGAGGGTTGACCAGAGGTAGTTGGAAACGTCTTTATCGGAGAAGTTGGTCCCGACGTGTTCCTGCATTTGAAGGATCCATCGGAGGACTTCTTGGGCGGCAAGACTAAAATTGTTAGCAGGGTAGGGGTGTTAGAAAAGACGAACTTACCCGTGAAGTGGTCCAGCAAGCCCTTGCAGACCAGCACTGTAACTCAAAAATGGATCACTCAAAGCGCTACCAACCAAATGGGTAGCGTGAGCAGACACATTTCCACCCTCATGATCCCCATGAAGAGCAAGGTAAAGTCTCAACAGATCCTGGAAACTTTCGTTTTCCTTTCCTCCCTTTCCGAGCATAGCAGAAAAGTTATAGGACCAATCTTGTTCCAGGTCTACTTTGGCTGGAAGAGGTCCACCTCCTCGATACGAATTCTGGTAGATTTTGGCCGCAATTGTTGGAAGCTTTGCGAGAAGAGAAATACTATCGTCGAAAGTAGGCTCCCAGTAGTCAGCTTTGTTGATACCCTTTTCGTACGCCTTTGCAAATTTCGAAGTATGAGAAAGAGCGGAGACGGCCATTGCGAATTGTGTCATTGGGTGGAGATCCTTGGGGAAGTTATCTAGAAGTTTATTGACAAATTGTGGAAGCTCTGATTGTTCGGCCAGTTCCCGGGAGAATTTTCGGACTTGGGAAGTAGAGGGCACTTCGCCCGTCAAGAGTAGCCAGAACATGGATTCTGGCAGCATTTCTGTGCCGGTTTTTCCTTTTGGAAGCTCTTTCTGGCAGTCCTTAATTGTACGCCCGTGAAATCGAATGCCTTCGTTGGCATCAAGAACGGAGCCTTCCCAGACCATAACTTTCAGACCTCTTGAGATTCCATTAGCTCCTGCTTTCAGCTAAACAGGCAGAAGCCGTACCTCATCCCACCGATTGTATTCTCGACTTTGACTTCTCCAATTGTCTTTCCACCCAAAGCCTTAACTTTTTTGAGCAACTCCCGCTTGGCCGGAATAGCATTCTGGAAGGTTGTCTTGAGATCTGGTTCGGAGGAGGTTACATAGTTTCGGTAGGCTGGAACAGTCACAGGACGAATGACTGCAGGCTAAAACAACATCAGCAATTGAACTGAAGCCCCTTTCTAACTGAACCAACCTACTCGCAATGACCTCAAAGCCTGCGAGGCAGATCTAGCATTCATTGCCATGGTGCTGTTGCTTAAACTGCAGGCCAAACGTGGGGTATATTTGGTGAAGGTAATTGAGGACTGGAATTGATTTCTTTGGGGGGGAGAAGCTGAAAGAGATGTGAATTCAAGAGAAAAGGAGGATTTAATTGTAGGTATGTACTATTTTCGTTGTTCTTCTCGGAGCAATGGAAATCAACGCATAGAAGGGAAGGGAAGTATGAAGGGAAGTTGTTATTGTAATACCTTGAACGAGGCACGCGGTGGCTCACCGTTGCTGTTGGAGCCGAGGATAAACAGGGGGTTTTCCAATTGGACCAATCAGCTGAAGCTCCCAGCCGAGAAAAGCCGTTCAAGCCTCAAGTGATTGATGAAACATGCCGATTGCGGGCACGAAAAGAATAAAACAAATATCAACCACCACGGCGAGGTAGGTATCGTCTTCTTATTACATTCAATCTTTTCTCTGCCGTAGTCTCTCTCTCCATATCTACAATGTTTCGCAGGATAGCAACAACAGTTCCGCGAAGAGTGGTGGCACTAAGAACTTCAAATATACGATACATCTCCCTCACAACTACGAGAATGAGTTCTCTAAAACCACTCGAAAATCCATTATCTCAGCCATTTCCCTCTGACTCTTTCCAACTTCTCCCTGAATCACAAAAACCCGGTTCTGCAGAAGATGCATTCTACGAACAACAACTGAAAGATGTGGAGGTATGGTGGGCAAGTCCGAGGTATAAAGGAATCAAGAGGCCATATTCTGCAGCAGATATTGTGTCGAAACGAGGGAGCCAGCAGCAGTCATATCCAAGCTCCGTGATGGCACGGAAGCTATTCAACTTGATCAAAGAGAGGGAAGCAAAGGGCGAACCAATACACACAAGTACGGTCCCTCTACAGCAGAACTGAGACCCTCGCTAACAGGGCATAGTGGGTGCAATCGATCCCGTTCAAATGACACAACAAGCTCCGAATCAAGAAGTCCTATACATTTCCGGCTGGGCATGTTCCTCGGTCCTCACCACCACTAACGAAGTCTCCCCCGATTTCGGTGACTACCCTTACAACACAGTCCCTAACCAGGTCCAGAGACTTGCAAAGGCACAGTCGATGCACGATAGAAAACAATGGGATGCGAGAAGGAAATTAAGCCCAGCTGAGCGAGCGAAGACACCATATACAGATTATCTACGCCCCATTATTGCCGATGGCGATACTGGACATGGAGGTCTTTCCGCAGTATTGAAACTTGCCAAGCTCTTCGCTGAGAATGGTGCTGCGGCTGTACATTTCGAAGATCAGATGCATGGGGGGAAGAAATGCGGACATCTTGCTGGCAAGGTCCTCGTTCCGGTTGGAGAACATATAAACCGCCTGGTGGCGGCGAGATTTCAATGGGATGTTATGGGCACAGAGAATCTAGTCATTGCAAGAACAGACTCAGAAAGCGGGAAACTTTTAAGTAGTGCTATCGATGTACGAGATCACGAATTCATTTTGGGTGTGGCGGAGGGGGGCGTTGAGCCATTGGCAGAAACACTACAAGCTATGGAGATGTCCGGAGCATCAGGAGCTGAAATTGATGTCTTCGAAGCGGAATGGGTTAAGAAGACGGAATTGTTGAGTTGTGACGAAGCTGTTGTCAAGCAATTGAAAGCCCAGGGAGTTTCGCAATCCAGCATTGACGAATATCTCCAAACCACACGAAACAACAGAGACATGTCCATTACAAAACGCAAGCAGCTGGCCTCACAATTCACCGACCAGCCCATCTTCTTCAACATCGATATTCCCCGGACCCGAGAAGGATTCTATCATTACAGGGCTGGCATGGAAGCCGCTACCAAACGGGCAATCGAATATGCGCCTTATGCCGACCTTCTATGGGTCGAAACTGGAGATCCTAATGTCAAAAACGCCGCCCAATTCTCTGGAGAAATCCGAGCAAAATATCCTGGAAAAGGACTGGTATACAACCTCTCCCCCTCATTCAACTGGATGGGTCACGGATTTAATAATCAAACGCTGAAATCATTTATCTGGGACATCGCGAAACACGGATTCGTCCTCCAACTGATTTCACTTGCTGGTCTACATTCCACCGCGACCATCTCGAATGAATTGTCCAAGGCTTTCAAGGAAGATGGGATGCTAGCATATGTAAATTTGATTCAGCGACGAGAGAAGGAACTTGGGGTCGATGTCTTGACGCATCAGAAATGGAGTGGGGCTGCTTATATTGATGGAATTCTGGGTGCCATTCAAAGTGGTAGCAGCAGTAGTAAGAGTCTGGGAGACGGGAATACTGAAGGGCAATTTTAGGTTGTAAATGGAATGGGCGCTAGCTGGTTCTTTGCTTGTTCATTGGGAAGTCTGAAAAACTATCGGTGGCAAAGTTTAAGTTTGTATACAGTTCAAGATAAACAGCACAATGACTGCTCTTTCGAAAATGCGGCTCTTCAAAATTCGTGTTCACGCTCCCGTCATCATTTCCGCAGCAGGATCACAAAGGACGAGGCTGCCCTGAGTTTTCTGCAGTAACCATGCAGAGCCTTGTCTGAAAAGGGGTGCTCTACTAGTCTGCTAGGGGCCCTGCTTGATTCTCGAATTCTAATTGCACAGGGGAGTACTGATTAGCGAGCGCTATATGCAACCCTCAGCACAACAGGCATTGTCAGTCAGCTCTCCGCCTCACCAGTGCCCGTAACCGGGATACTTTCTATTTTGGTTCCTTGTCACCGTGGCCCCCACGGTCTCGTCATCCTCTTATATAGCACTACTAAATTCTTATATAGCACTACTAAATCCACTGAATAGCTTAAGTCGAACAGCCGCTATTCGAATTTATTCGGAACAAGAACATAATTTAATTAATTCAGGATGGATGACACGAGGGACACAGCCTCCACTGACTCTGAATCACAAAATGTATACCCACGAAAACGATTGATAGTTTGTTGCGATGGGACTTGGAATTCTGGCGACATTGACGGGAAATCTCTTACTAATGTTGCGAGGATAACACGATGCATCAGTGATGTAGATGATTGGAAAAGACATAAGGATGCTACCAGCCAGAGAAATTATATTTCTCAAATCGTGCATTATCAGCCTGGAGTTGGGATGGGCACTGGACTTTATGCGAAGCTATATGATGGGGTTACTGGAAGAGGTCTGTCTTGTACCTTCCAATTCAATGTTTGGAAGCTAATGAACTTTTTTCAGGTATTTCTAAAGCTATTCGTGAGGCTTACAGCTTTGTTTGCCTTAACCGATCAAGTCAGGCAGATGAAATAATTCTGATTGGGTTTTCAAGGGGAGCTTTTACAGTACGATGCGTTGCTGATTTTATAGACAGAGTAGGGCTACTCACTAAAAGTGGATTACGCCATCTCCCAAAACTCTTCAAGATGTGGAAGTATCTGAATGAGGGAGACAGAGAAGAGAACGATGAGTTGACGAAGAGCTGTAAGACCCTAGAGGAATGGGGTGAGCTTCGAAGAAGTATCGAGGATAAGCAGATTGAAGTCTGTGCTGTATGGGACACTGTCAGCGCTGTCGGATTTCCCACTCCTGGATGGATTCCCGACATTCCCATGAAGAGATATCGCACTGTTGGTAAAATTGTTCCGGAAAATATCAAGATGGCTATTCAGGCTCTAGCGCTAGACGAGAACCGATTGCAATACTCACCAATGATCTGGGATCCAGATCAAAAGCTGCAATGGAATCAAAGTCTGATTCAACGGTGGTTTACCGGTAACCATACCGATATTGGGGGTGGAAACAAGAATATGACACTCTCTAATATCACATTGGCATGGATGATTGGCCAGCTCACTGACAAGATCCAGTTTGATCAATGCAATCTATGGGCAATCACAACTACTAGATCTTGGTCCAAGCCTTCTGCAAACGACAGTCCCACCAATGGACCTCCTGATCCTCGTATGAGAGACTGCAAAATTGTCGCCACAGCTCCTATCTCTCCAGACCTATGTATGTAGATCTCTGTTGTGATTTCCTTGTCCCTACACTAACATAGAGAAATAGTACAATCAATATATTCCGCAAGCGCGCCCTTCCTACGGATCTATGGCGGTTCCGGACAGCGTCTCCTGCAAAATGTTCCAGTACATTATAGTGTCCGCATCTTCGATTACTTGAAGATAGCTTCGTACAGCAATAAATTTCCCGAAAGTGTACAGGACAAAGGCAAATCGCTACGTAGCACCGAAGTCCTTCGTGAGTTCGAGTCCAACAAGTTCGAGGGCGAGATTTTAGAGCGATGGGCGAAGCATGTGCTTTGTGCTCACATAAACATCCGACAAGCCCGCAATTCCAAGGAACAAAGGATTCTTGAAGACCATAGTCCTGAATTAGATATACGACTCAACGAAGGCTTGCGTGATAGTGCGTCCTATGAGGCTTTGATGCCTATATATGCCATCCTTTCAGCCTTCCACAACCTAGTGAAACTCTATCAAGGCGGCCAAAAACCCCCGCTTGAAACATTTTGCCAACAAGCCGAGAAACAAGATCGAAAACGCAAAATCCTGAAACACAATGGCCACAAAGGCACATTCACATTTGAGACACTCAAGACTTCAACACCTTCATCGACCAAAAACGAACAGGAACAAGAACTTCAAGTGACAGGCACGTCGGATCATCCCATTCTGGTTTTCACACGAGTCTTCCGCCTCTTGATGGGTCGTTGTCACGAGTTACCAAAGAAAAAAGAATCGAGACAAAGAACAATAACTACTCCTATGGGCTGGATTGCGGAACTTGAGGGCTGTCCGAGGTGTAGACTCATTTGGCCGAATCAGTCCGGGACAACGCCGATTTTGGCTAGGACGCGGAATACTTTACTTTCTAAACTAAATGCTTGAAAGTTCACAATACCCTCCAACAAATAAATAAGTCGAATATGGATACAAGTCATACGGACACCTCTTTCGTCTCTCAACACGTAGCTGAATGCCCTGATATTATGATATGACCCGAAACGTTCATTCATCTACGAAAGGATTCAGCGTTTGTCGGATACACCTGGACACTCTAACTTGTTACTTGTCATCTCTACTCAATCCCAAAATCAAGATAAATTTCTTCAACAGCTTATCAGTTCTCGAGAGCCGACCCCAAAGATAAACTAAACCCATAGCTGAGCCCCATTGTACATGTTCCTACTATTTCGATTCCCATTCATAGGTACGGACGAGGTTCTTCAGCTATTCCTACCCGGAAACGATCGTCTAGAACTTAGATTGACTACCAGATTAACGTATGAAGTCGACGTCGACAAGAGGGCACTATTTAGCTAACTAAGATATGGAAATTGCTAAATAGTTAATGGAAGCATGTTGGGCTTAAATGGATGTAATGACATTTTATATCAAGTAATATAATGTTAGATCTTTAGAAGCAGCACTTTGACCTTGATGTTGAGAATGTGATAGGTCGTAGGGAAAGCTACGCTAGTTTTCGGCTACCATATGATTCAGCTTTTTTGCTGAAAATAATTTATATAGTTCTTTCTCGGTATTCGTTATTCTGCGTAATTATTACAATCCTTTAGCAGAAAAAACATGATGTTCGGACATCCAAATTTAAAGGCATTTCCACTTTGAAAGACTTTTAATGCCTTGGAGTTCTCGTGTAGATCTCAATTACAACGGCACGGATGGTTAAGCGAATACCCCTTCCCCTATATATTATATTTAAATTACGCCTCAGACCTGCAGGATTTCCTAAAGCAGATAGCCTCTAACGTCCCTGAAACTCACTATGGCTGCTAGGCGCCAAACTTCGCGTTTCGAACGTATCCCTTCCATGACTTCTCTTCTTTCCCTAATCCTAGATATTTCTTCTTCGGCCCCCCCAGAATGAATACCGTATTCTTGGTACGCGAAAGAGCCATGAACCCAGAAGGGCTCGAAGTCGCATACGATAGAACTCAACCCCTCGCATACGATCTTGATCCTCAAGACCCTAGTTATTATGCTCCCACTGTCGACGACTCGAAAAAGTTATCCCCAATACCACAACCGCCGCTGATAAACAAAGGGAGGAGTAAATTACTCTACGGAATACCCATTCTTTGGATTGTGGTTGCAGGATTTATGTTTATCCTCGGTGGAGGAGTTGGAGGTGGAATTGGCGCTGGGGTTACAATGCTTCAGGATAAGAAGGCTGTGGTGTATACTACCAGGTGGGTGGCTCCCCTCGACTCTTCTCCGAAGGACTGCAATTGATCTGATTCCGTCCAGCTCACCGATCTCTAGTCCGTCCACAACACCAACCGCCGCTTCAGCAACATCCCAAACAAGCGCTGCTCCAGCCGCGACAGTGACCGTAAATTCAGCAGGCTGCCCTTTAAGCAATACAAACGGCAGCACCTACTTATCCGGTTCCAACAGCTACACCATCTTATGCGGAATGGACATAACCCCCGGCGAGAATCTCAACAATACAGGGAGTGGCGGCGTGGAAGCAGTCTCGTTGAATAATTGTCTGGATGCATGTACAGCCTATTCGAATGATCCTGCTGCGGTGGCGGCGACGGGCAGATGTGTAGGTGCTACGTGGGTTATTTTTAAGCCGACAGCTGTAGATCAGAACGGCTTGTGCTTTTTGAGAGGCGCAAGTTCGCCGATAAATAGTTCGACGGATGGAGAGATTATTGCTTCAGGGCTTTTAACGTCGTTGTATGAACATACTAATTAAGAAGGGGTTCATTTTGCTTTTATAAATGTGTATGTTGGGATGATTCTCAGTTCGCTTACTTACCGCATTGGGACTAGCGTATATGTCACAGTGGCGCGTCCACATATCAACACCACTTCAGAGTAGAACAATCAACCATATTGAACCAGACTTGTTATTTCCTTTTACCTTGCATATGCAAACCACCGGTGATACCTACAGTGTATATATTTATTTTTTTGGAATCGAAAATTTGGCCTCAATATCTTGGTCTTGATCTCTTCTATGATTTTTATCTTCTTTCCTATGTCAATATTTCAAGATTGTCGTTCTGTTCCACTTGATTGTACATTGCTCGAAGATGGAGGGTCCTCCGTCAAGTGATCAACGGAGGAGCCTTTTTCGTTATTTCAATTATTCGCAATATCTTGATAGCCAAAGGGCTCTCTTGTCCCGCTCCCTTCCATTTATTTACCCGTTTCAAATTTAGATAAAAGAATAAAACGGCTGTTTTGTATTAGCGATAGATAACAAATAGAAAGGCTGTGGGATAAACCCTTGAAAGAAGCAGTAATTTCAAGTGATTCCTCTATTCTTTGAATACCCTCTGTCTATCCTGTCAGTAATCCTCCCAGCCATATTTACTCCAAACTCAACGAGTCATCCTCCAGCTCTGCAAAACTCAGAGAGATGTTCCTTCGTCCCAATTGGAATCAATCGCCTAGATTCCCATCAGTCACCTGCGTTTTCCTCCCTTCCTTCACAGCCTCGAACAACTTCCTACACGCGCTCCACAAATATCTCTTCCCCGGTCCTCCCAATCCCTGAGCCATCTCCTCCCAATAAGGAACATACCTCTTCCTCCACACAGGAACAGCGGCTTTCGCATCCTCGATGTAATGCCTCTTCGCATAATAATTCCAAAGCTTATTATGTACATCAAAATACCCCGTGTTATCCACAAACCACACGAACTCTTCCCCTAAGTCATAGTACCGAGTAGGGCGGTCTAGCAAAAAGCAGCCTTGTGATTCAAGTCGAGTCATGGCTACCAAAGTCGGACGCATGGCTTTGATCTCAGCCATGTTTCCCTGGGTAAAGATCCTTGATTGGTAGTAATTATCTTCTCGCCGTGGAGGCAATGGCAGGTATCTAGCCCGTTCTGCTAGATTAACGAGTTTCTTCTCGCCGGTTTGTTCGTTCACAATTATCTCGGTTTCTCCAGTGCTAATTGGATAACCTAGCCACTCGGGATCGGGCACAGGAGCTGGAACGGTCGTTGATAGGGTGTTTCCCAACTCTTCGGATGACTGTTGCGCTACTTCTGGTTGGTAAATGAGAGTGGTATACTCTGGGTAGATGTCTGCAACGACTTGTTTCTGTGCGGCATTCAGCTTGATATTAAGTTCGGAGATCCGTCCTGTTGCTTGGAGATGTTGGACATAGTGACGGAGCTCATTGGCGGTAGCATTCTCTCTAGGTGTCTGTGGAGGTGGTCGGGGGCAACTTAAGCTTTGAAGGCCGAAGGAAGTAGAGGCTGCGGAGCTTCCAGCAACAACGATATTCTCTGCGTTAGGAAGGGCCGAGGCTTCGACATTGAGGTCATCTTTGACTGCTGTGACCTGCCGGATGGGACGGAGGTGCCCAACTATTTGGTAGGGTCCTGGAGGAATACTGATACCATAGTCCGGAATACTAGTTTCCACAAGCCATTGCAAAGTCAACTCTGGCGGACCATTTCCAACAGGAACCCAGACTGGCATAATGCAGAATTTCTACCTGGTGTTTTCCGCAAGTGATAAGAATTTCTTAGATGCTCATTTTAGGATTCGTGGTTCTTTATGGGGTTCTTGAGATGAAGAGAAAGGAACATTTGGTGTGCGAAGAGCATGTGGAAAAAAGGTGGCGAATCGAGAAATTTAAAGGTCTACTGACCTCCCCTAATGTTCTTTCATTGATGCTTATCATGAATAAACCCATTCAGCCTTAAATATGACGAGCTCCCAAAGTAGTCTATGAAAATGGAGAAACCCTTAACCATTCTCGGTTAATACGAGTTCGAGGGGGATGCTGTCATTCAAGTGACAACATATCCCGCACCTAAAAGGGAATGATTACCTATAGAAAATAGACTTTGAACCAACGCAGGTTGCAAACTAAGAGGTGACGGTTTAATGTTTGAACCGGTACCACTGTTGTGAGTGAGCTGTCAGTCTTAGTGCTATCCGAAATAAGAAAAGTATGAGGACACTAATTGGTGCTAACGTTTGACAGGCCAGAAGGCGCCACATATGATGAAAGAGGAAAGGAAGAGTTGTTTTTTCTTCGTCCTAGTTCATTTTTTAGCAATCGAGTTTATAGATAAATATTTGAAGGCTAGTCCAGTAACCCGTATTTGGGATAAATCTCTAGGGCAAAACGTCAATATTCCATAACATTTTGAACATTAAACTCTTACTATTTCATGATTTGTGCTGAATATTACTAAGGCATCGACCTGAATATTCAAATATATCTAAAGCATTTAGGAAGCATACCAACCAACCATACGATCCGTCTATACTTAGCGTAACAGGCTCCAACTTTCACCAGCTCTTTCAATGATTAACATTTCATATTCAATTTGTGACCCAACAAGTTTTAAAAAGCGCACTATTTGCAAGTCTCGGGTTCTCGACAATCAGGACGGATACTATACTAAATTAGCGACAATATTTGAGAACGTTGAATGTTTAGTGCTCAATAATGATGCAAATCTCAAGATATGTCAATGCACAATTGCTCAATAACTTGGGACGAATTTAGGTAACATGCTAAATTTCTAATTAGTTTTGGCATACCAGTGAGTCACTAGCCCATGGCCCAAATGAGTCGCCACTTGGCGACTCCCAGCAACTTACCTTCTTCCTATCCAAAACCCCGTTCTTTTCCCGGTGTTACACATAGTTGTGAGCTTAATTATTGTTAGTTGGAAACTACTGCCTGACCTAACTCTTATTGAGCCGCTTTTAAGCGCGGTGACGAATTTTTAGAAGATAACTATTTCTCGATTGAGATAGTTATTTTTTTTTTCATTCTTAGAGGGGTGGCCGTGAAGAAAAGATACACACTGTAGCTTCACAAGCCGGTTTCTAGTGGAATTGAAAATCGAATTCACTCACCTACCACATTCTTCAATGCCATCATACCATTAAGCTTTCTCCCTCTGCGTTTCCAATTTCTCTTCCCAATCCTCAATCCCTCCCAATACTCTATAAACAACCCTCGAGTCCAGTCCCCTACACCCCTCATCTCTACTGGCTTCCTCGTAAACCTCCCTCCCCACTTCCCCAAAAACCAATTTTGCCCCCACCCTCCATCTCCATTGCCAATCCAACATCCTTCCTCATCAACTCCACCCTAAAACCCCCCTTATACCCATTACTACTGGGCGCCTCGAGACACAGCCCCGGGACCGGGTTAAACACACTATTTATCGTGCTCCCCGCCGTACTACTCTCGAACACCTGTTTTAAGACCTTGGGATCCATCCCGGCTTTTATGCCCATGTTGAAGGCTTCACACGTCGCGATAGTGATTAGTGAGGAACAGTAGTTGTTGCATAGTTTGGCGACGAGTCCGAGTGAGGGGCCGCCACAGGCATGTATGGATGTTCCCATGAGGGACAGGAGGGAGATGAGAGTAGGCAGGCGAGGGGAAGAAGGAGAAATGCCGAGCATGAATGTGAGAGTTCCTTTTTCGGCGCCGAGGGATCCTCCTGACACCGGGGCGTTGTAGAAGGAGGCAGATGGATGCTGCGTTTTTAGTTGTTCAGCAACGGATAAGGATGTTGCGGTGTCGATTGTCGAGCAATCGAGTAGTATCTTAGAGTGCAGACATGCGGAGAGGACTCCGGTTTGGGGTGTGAGATAGACGGTGCGGACGTGGGAGCCTTCTGGGACCATGGTTAAAATAATGTCCTAGGGAGTGTCTTAGTCTCTAGTTCGATCAAAGAAGGATGTTGAATGTGAGATACGGACTGATTTCTCAGCAACCTCTCTGCAGTCTTTACACCCGATAACTCGTTTTGGATCATTTTGACTAATAAGTCGCTGAACGGCTTCCGATGAAATATCATAGACATAAATCTTGATATGAGAAGGTAATTTTCTAGTCAAGTTCTCAACCATGGGATAACCCATCGTCCCGAGGCCGATAAAGCCAATTGATGAATACTTGGAAGCCATGATGGGCCGTATGTCTTACATTTGAGAATGAGAAATAACGTTGGAGGTTGAGGGGATCCCTATGCGGGGTCCCTCCGCCATAGCCGAAAAGACTGCTTGGCAGTTCGCTTAGCATTCAGGGAGAGGAGAGCTCCCTTTGTATATTATGAAATTATTTTAAAGTGTGCCATGAGAGGAAAACATCGAAACAGAAATAGGAAATCAATCCACAAGGAAGAAGAAGTTGGAATTGCTAAATTAGAGTTGAGTGGAGCTCTTGCTGTCTGAAACTGGTGAACGGGGAGGGCTAGAGACAGGAAAGCAGACTTACTTGCGAAGTCTAACACAAAGCTCAGTTTTATCAAATAAATATGTTTAATTTCAAAGTACTGTCTATTTATTCCCAAAGAATTTTTTTTTTCGTTCCGAAGTAAAGCGCATTTTCAGCAAGGGAAGCCCAGCCTCTAGCATTAGAAAAACCAACCGTATCATAAATTCGTTATCCACCTTTCTAAGTCTAAACCTCCTTGACGAAACCAACTTCAATAACTCTATCCGTCGGCATTCCCAAATTTGCAATCTTCGTTCTTGTATTATCCCTCAACCATAGGAATATATACAGCAGCACCTTTCGCCAGATCTTCGTCCCTGCTTTGACTTTCATCTCTTCCTTGCCAACAATATAAAGAACTTGTCGCTCGTAGGCCTCTTGTAGCCTGGCGAGTTCCGCTGCGATTAAAACATCTAACTTGGTGGCATTGCTTTCGATATCTGTAGACTCAACTGTGGACTGATCTTTCTTTTCATCCTCTAATGTAGTGGGAGAGAAAGAAATCTCTTGCTTTTTAGGAGAACTTGGGAGGGATGAATTGCGCAAAACACCTTGACGGATCACGAAGTCTCGAACTTGTTCGAACACAAGGGGTGATAGGTTTTCCGTGACGACTTCATCCATGTAGCCATGACGCACGACAATCCGATAACAATTTGGGATCGATAGCCGGGACACTGTGTAGCGATTCTCGGTAACTGTGGGAGTCTCGAGAGGACGGAGATGGAAGAAGACGATGACTTCGGGAGCTGCGACGAGTTTGCTGACGAATTGAATGAAGATGGATGGTGTCATCTCTCCAGCTTTATCGAAGAAGATTCCGAAGCCTTTGATGGTGCTTAGCTCATAGCCACCATACTTTTCTGTGAGTCGGATCTGGCCATCTTGTCCCACCTTCACGAGGTGAGTAGTGGGAAAGCGATCTTCGGCCTCGGCTGCCCATTGTTGCTCTTTGCCGAATCGCCAGAGAATGAAGATTCCAGCTAGGATAGAGGCAAGGGTTATGGTGAACCAAGCGCCGTCCGGAACCTTTTCTAAGGCAGAAGATAGGAAAAGTCCGTCAAGTAATGCTATGGTAAGCCATGGGAAGAAGACAAAGAATGGATTGATACGCCAGACAATTAAAGCAGCGAGAGCTATCATACAAGAATCGAACAATGTGACGAACATGACGCAGACTCTGAAAATATATTAGTAGTTGCTGGACGTCGAGAATTAAAAGATACGTACCCATAGGCATTTCCGAGGGATGTTGTCTAGATGAGAATCAACATCTGATCAATGCTTCATCGGATGAGATTTTCTTACATTATTGTAAATGGCAGCAATGGCAACCGTCCCAACCATAAGAAGCCAGTTCAGAAACGGTATGTAGACTTGACCATGAAAGATTGAGGAGGTATGAACCACTTTGACTTGGGGGATATATGAAAGCTTCATAATTTGGGTGACAAGCTATGACACTATCAGTCAGAGGGCTGGAGCTGCATGACGATGCTTTTTACCTGGAAAGTAGCTGTAATAATCGCTTGAGATGCTACAATAGCAGCTAGAATAGCAATGATCAGTGCTGGATATAGAGTTCCTGGTGGGGCCGCGTTGAAGAAAGGGTTGGCGTATGATCCCGGATGAACGCTGATGTAGGCTGCTTGTCCAGTGTAGGCTAAAAGCAAACACGGGAATGCATAACATAGCCAACTCATCTGGATAGCTCTTCTACTGAAAGCTCCCAAGTCTGCAAAAAGAGCTTCAACTCCAGTAAAGGCCAGTAGAACACCTCCCAACATTCTCCATCCATCTGTCTTGTGTCGAATCATAAACTTGAAGGCAAACCCTGGAGAGAAAGCCTTCAATACTGAATAGTCAAATTTGACGAGATTAAAGACGCCAAATACCGCATTGAAAGCTAGCCAGATCATCACAATCGGAGCAAATCCACTTGCTATCTTTGTCGTTCCGAGAGGCTGGATCATGAATAGGAGGATTAAGATACCACAGGTAGTTCCAACCACAGTTGAGTCATTAATTGATGGTTTCACCACTCGAAGACCTTGGACTGCTCCGAGAACTGATTGGGCTGGAGTTAGAACCCCGTCTGACATTACCATGGATACAGCAAGAACACCGATCGTTTTTAGGAGTCCTCTGGCAAAGGTGCTCTTCTCAAGTCCAGAGCGAACTCGTAAACTGGCCTTTTTAAGGTCGCTGGTCAGATATCTCTCCATCTTGACTAGAGATGCCTCATTGGGACTACGTTTCGTAATATGTGCCTAGATATTATAACTTAGAAATACCCTATGGAGACGAATGTGACGGACTTACATATCTTGAGAGGAGAGTATAACAACTAAATGTTCCTCCTTCGCCTTCGTTGTCCGCGTGGAGAATTACCAGAACATATTTGACCGTGACCATCACTGTAAGTGACCAGATAATTATGGACAAGACCCCGATGAGATCTTCATGTGAAGGCTCGGAAGAGAAAGTGGAAGAGAAAACATAAAGAGGACTGGTTCCAATATCACCATAGATGACTCCGATTGATTGATATGCAAGCCAAAATAGCATTTTTCCTTTGAAGACCTAAGTTTGTTAGAAGCCGCAATAGAAATGAGATTGCGCAATATAAGTGTACCTGTTTCCTCTTGAAGTCGCCGGACTGACGAAGCCCAGAATCTTCGTCTTGTGCACTTGTGTCGCCATCGACAGTGTGTAAGCTACGTCTGTCTATTGATCTTCCTCGTGATCGGGATCTGATACTGCGCCTGTCTTGGGAAGGGCTGCGTTTGCCGTAGACACCGGTGACACCAGTGCTTGTGCTTGCGGGATTGAGATTCGACTTAGTTGGATGAAGGCTATCGTCTATTCGGATTGTTGCCATCACTGGATAGGTAGGGAGCAAGTCACTAGTAGAGAGGTAGACGATGGATCGGATAGTTCGGGAAATTGCCTAAGAAGCAAGGTCCAACGAGCGTATCTAATATGAAGGGTGAATAGAGGATAGTGAATGAATAGGACTAATTAAGAGATAAATAGGGAGGAGGTGAAGGAATATATCTAAGAATGCAGGACCCCTCGGCTACGGTTATCGCAGCTCTCAGCTATCGCATTGCATCACACCTCTATGAAGCCACACCGCTAGCATGGCGAATCACCATGAGTGAGTGCTGAGACTGTTATCTTTGCCTGCATTCAGGCCACCCCGGCATTGTCCGAAATCGCAAGGACATAATCAAGCTGCATTTCATAGACAATCATAGGTTTCAACAATTGGAAGATCCAAAAAAGGAAATAAAAAAGACAAAACTCGAGCTGTGAGAAGAGCTGATTGTTCCTATCAGAAGCAAAGCGTTGACACGTGCCTTCGTTGCCGTCATGCACGCACGGGACCTATTTCGGAGAGCGGTATAGTTTGTGCGCTAGGAAAATTTGCATTGCCAGCGAATCAGGCACCTCTTAAATAGTCGTGCTTGATTATTTTGTTTTTGTTGAGGAGAGCTCAGGCTAGGTTAGAGATGTGTGTAGGCAAGGCAAGATAAGGCTCAATATAAGAAAAGGGGGTCGATTATTTACCGAGTCTAGAGTCTTGGCACGGCTTTAGCAGACATGGTATCCTGCTGTTACTCAGCCCTATGAGTCTCTATGATTAAGGTAGAGAACTGCTCAATGTGACCGAACTCTAGACAGCGCGAAGTGCGGGGAATAAAGAAGCCCTTTCAATATAGGCGGACAAAATTTCATGTGCTTACAAAATATCCTATGATACTCAAATCACGCGCGACTCGCGCTTGCAGAAAATGCAAACTTGATTATTAAGCGACCCCTAGAGTCATGATACCATTTTCAAGATCAAGTCAAGACCTTCGGGGGAGCATAATAATTATTAACATGTTGAACGTCTGTACCGGAGATGCCTTTATTTCATCTGCAAATCTGATCCGTGTGGGAAGGTAAGATATCAGGTGACATGTTGTGCTGTAATAAAAGGATGACCTGTGCCGGCATAGTGGAGCTAATTTCATCGAATTCTTCCAACATCAACATGACAGTCGCACCTGCATAGCGGTGAAGGTTCTTAAAGAGGCATAGACTATTAACTAGAGATAATAATAGATTGAAAGAGGCTACTACTTATCCCCCCCGATTCACTAGCTATTTTGCCACTCTTATGGCAACAACTGGCAGAATCGCAGCACTCTGGCTGCTGGCAGCACAGCTGAAGCTATTCAGATCTTTACAATGTCGCTGTCAATACTAAGAACACTTGCGGAGATTACACCTGCGACCCTTAGCTATTGCAGTTAATTAACTTTGAGCTAAGCCTAGATGCCCTTCGGTCTTTCTCGTATTTTATTTATATGAAAAGCTGGTGGAAGTGTTATTAGGCTAATAAATGCTCATGGTGGGCCTACAAAGTATTAAATGTAAATTACTTGATTTCTAGACGTTACTTTAATTTCTGAATAACTTCAATTGCTTGAAGGCGGTGAGAGCAGTAGAGTGAGAAATAGTGAGGTGGCGGAACAACCTCGGAAGGGACATGATTGGTTCGGCTCTGTATAATGCTAACCAACGCCACCAAAACAAAGATGTAAATAAGCCTCCTCCTCACCTTAGGTAAAAGAAAAGGAACAATAATTAGCATATCACAGAAAGTAACATCTACTTTGTGCCGTGCTTTGCTAGTATACTAGCTGTCTTCGTCCGGTTGTACCAACAATTGTGGTCGTAAAAGTTGGAAAATAGCTAATGAATAGTGGTACAAAATTCCTGACCCGGCAAGGAATGTCTAAGCCTATTTCTAAGCCTATTTCAGACGATCTAAGGTCTCATCTGACATATTACCAATAATCCTTCCGCTAGCAACCCATATTCCAACAGAGACCTAAGACTGTAAATCAATTTGGTCGGTGACCTTAAAGGCAAGTGTCAGATTATTAAGCTCCGACTAAAGATTTCTGTACGTTTTCTCGTAATTAGAGCGCAAAATGGGTTGGATGATTGGGTTAGATTTCTCGAGTAGGGTTAGATTGCTTCACTAGGTTAGATTAGAGCGCGGAATGGGTTGGGTAATGGATAGTTGGATAACCCAATTGGGTTGTACCCAAGTTTTGGGTTATACCTAACGATCTAACCTATTGGGTTAGATTATTGGGTTGAGTTTCTAGAGTAGGGTTAGGTTATTTTCTGGGCTTAGATTTAAAATATATTTAAAATAAATATAAAATATCTAACCCAAAAAGAACCCCCAACTCAAATAACCCAACCCAAGCAATTCAACCCACAAAACCCAACCCACAAAACCCAACCCATTAATCCAACCCAATATGTTGGGTTTTTTTTGGGTTAGGTTTAGTAGGTTGGATAGGTAATTTGGATTAGATATGAAATAGATAATTCAACCTAAACCTAACCCATCCCGCGCCCTAGGTTAGATTAGCTGGATTAGATAAGTTAGATTACATATATTAAATTTAAACTAGGTTTTTATTGAAAACTACTTATATTTTATTAAAGAATATAACCCAACTCAGACCCAACCCAGACCCAACCCATTCCGCGCCCCTACTCGTAATCTGACCCTGTTTCATAGTTTGGGGCTTGACATACGATACAGGTTACTACCTCGTTTAGCATACTCAATTCCTTCCCTTACGAGTATTCTTACATCAGCTGAAAATGCCCCGTATTGAGGTTTGATTAATATGACGAAATTGATCCTACGGGTTAATAATAATAGTGTCAGTATCACCGGTAATTGCATATGAAAAGTAAAAAGAAATAACAGTTCTTATTAAAAGTATAACTCTATAGACTACGTTGCGGATGCATTAGGGGTTCAATGAATTAGATTAAGGAGAAGAATTCTCCCCCTTATAAGAGAGCTAGGCTAAGCTATATTAGGAAGCGATCTACAAGCCATAGCCAACCATCTGAAGCCCTCTTTTTAACAGTTCTAGTTCAATATCGTTGATTCTTCTAAGCCCTACGAAGGTTGCATCGCCTTGCGGCTCGCCTACTAGCCGAATGTGGTTAGTTAGTCATGTGAAATTCATCATATGATATTATCCCAACAAATAGACTACTAAATTAGGAAGCCTAGCAGCTGCTCTTCGCATCTGCTAATACTCGCTTAGGAGATCTCTGAGTGTATATAAGGGGCTCACTTCCTCTGTATATTCGAGAATCATCATACTACTCCCTTTCAATCTCATAAACAACTAGAACATTACTGCCTACTTGTTTCCTTATAATATACTTCACTCGACCAGACTTTCCAACGCTCTAAAGCTACCAAATATGCCTGGACACAAGAAGACATGCCAAAAATGTGGAAAGAAAAGCAGAAGCGTCACGACTGTAACTGAATATGGCTGGGCGAATTGCTGCTTGGACAGCCCCAATAAATGTTCAAAATGCAAATCTACCACGTGGCCTGGGCATAAAGAGGTTTCTCGAGAAATTGACAAGTGTAGCAATTGTTGATAGGGGTTTCATTTTCGATGCACAAAAGGCTGATTAAAGGAATTATCTTGCAGGCGTTTTGGGTATCTGGTGAGTTGGCGTTGCGGCGTTAGTAGTCTGTGTTTTGTTATATATCACTGTTATAAAAAAATAAAAAAAATAGATGGGAAAGCTCGGATCTTTCATTCCCCAAATACTTCATTTCATGCTGCTTGAAAATTTGATCACGGTTATTGTCCTTTCTCTTACACCTATCTAGGTGGGTAGAATATTAGAGACCTCCTACCGCGGCCTTGCTCTTTGGATTCTAATTATATACCTTTTGATCTCCAATTGATTAATATCGGATAAGGGCTTTATGTGTATAAGAGTTGTAAATATGGTTCTTGAGCTTGTATACGCGATAGTTCATCGGCGCTTCGACTGTCCAAATGCAAATGCGCTTAGGTTCTGGAACTGATCTATACCGCCTGTTAAGGAACAGTAGAGCAAGGCCATATGTTATATTAAATGGTATAAACACAAGGAAGGAAAGGACAAGAAGAGCAGAGGCTCTGGTTATATATACAGAAAGGAGGAGGTTGGGTTCCCAATTGGGCCATAGCGGGCGATCCGTCCCTTGCCAACTTGCAGATAGGGCTGCGTATTGAACGTGATTTTCATGAAGAGCAGCCAAAAAGTATCCGAAGGTGGCTGCTTTGTACTGTATTTTTCCAAACCAAATACGCTACCTATGCTACACGTCCAATATATAAGTCTGGCTCATCCACCGATATATTTGGATCAATGTTCGCTGGAATGTCAATGCCCTCCCATATATCGGGCGGAGAGGAAGTAAGTTCTAGAGAATCCGCAGGATCTGTCATAATTGCCTATTAGTCTCAATGCAAAAGTAGGGAAGAGATGCTACGAGCCTGGGAGCAAGCTGTCAATTCGATCGGGGCGTATCATCGCGTAGGGTCGTGTCAAAGTAAGATCAAGCTTCATAGCGTCTTTACTTTGATCTGCATCTACCTTATCTTCAGAGGTATATTGGCTTCGTAACAGTGTCAAAACTTTCACAGTGGTGGCTTTCAAAGCGTGTCTCCAAATACCCAATTGATCGCGAACTCTATTAAATAATCGTTCGACATCAACCTCAAAAACCGAATATGGTAAAAGGTTCATAGCGGCAACGAATAAGAGAGGCCAAGATTGCGCATTGTCTCTCCACCACGATCAAAGGAAATCGAGATTCTTGGCGGTAGTTTCGGGGAGGCTATAAGGCAGAGCAGCGGTGGCGATCCAGCGATCCAGTTCGACACAATAGCGATCTGGAGGTCTTGAGCAATTGTAGCGGCTTGCTCTCGTTGAATGGTCTTCCATCGCGAGATAGCATATCCAATGGGCGCTCCATGAGTTGAGCCACAGAAGCTACAATAGCACAATAAGCAGCTGCCCCAGGAAGTAGTGGCCCGTCTCCGATAAAGTAATTTTTGGTGGTAGTGATGACCTCTTCGTACTGCTCTGGCATCATCTCTTTGATCATGTCAGTACGAGCCCGCGGATCCAGAATATGAACGGCATAAATCATTCCACACTTCTCCAACTTGCTACGATGTATTTCCTCCTGCCCTCCTTGAATGCATGGCGTATTGCCCTTATCGAGATCAACGTAAATACCTGCGCCATTGATAACAGCATTAAATGATTCATCTAGCTCCTAGTAAAGATCGAGAGATCATGAAAGAGATGGCGCTGATTTTGATACTTTCAAAGTCAGTTCTTCTAATTGCATTAAGCCCTTAACTTCGGAATTCGTAGGGAAAAGACACCCAACCGCAGGATATTGATTCACGGACTCCTTATACTCATTCTACAGATCAAGGAATTGCTTGATCATATAGTAAGCAGAATTTCAACGCGTGTCGACGTCGTAAATTGGGCGCCGTTTGAAGGCTTTTGGCATCTGCTTCCACACTTGCAAGATCCAGAGGTTCAGAAGTCGTATTTTGGCGACTGAACTTTGATGATGATCACCAGGAATCTGCCAGTCATTCTCTCCACAGCGTTTCCAATCGTCAAGCAGCTTCTTAGCGTCTCTGGCTGTACCAGCTTGAACATAAGTAAGAATATCGCCACATACCACGGCAGTGACATGAGCAAAGCACGGAATCCAGCTATGGCGGCCATGGAATTGCATAGATTCCTTTCCAACTTTATTACCGGCCTTATGTAAATAGACTTTCTTCAGTACATCAAACGCAGCTTGACAGAGAGTACCATTGTTGCCAGCATTATCTCCGGTAATAGCAAATAGTTTTTTCAATATGCCAAGATCTTTGATGAGTGCTAAAACATATCGTGCGAGATCTTCACCCTTATGTTCGTCTATCGCTTCTACGAACTCTAGCACTTCCTCTCTTTCCAATCCTTCGCATACCAATGTATAAAGGGTCCGTTTAGTTGGTTCGCGGCCGCACTCGTGAGTGTACCACCTAAATTTGAATGCACACTCGACGAGTGTAGCTCGAATGTAATTCTGTTTGGTTCAAGAGAACGAATGTAGTTTTTGATGAATGGAGTGTATGCATTCGTGAGTGTATCACCAAAATTGCAAATACAGGATAGGGCTGCATTTCACTTCCTACACTCCACTCGTCAAAATTGCCCAATACCCACAATACCATAACACCATTCTACTATTCCCATAGCGCTAGTCTATTCATCTCTAACCAAGCTACGCAAACTATACAAAAAGTGACATACTAAACGACGCAAGGTTAAAGTCCTAGCACTTATTGCTGCGTATACTGCTATTGCAGCTGGAATCTACTAAAAAAACAACTTCAAAAAGAGACGGCATCATACTTCGAAACTTACTGGAGCGCAGTAGATAGATGAACTTCTCTCAGGCTTCTCAAGCATGATAGTAACCTCTTCATCGGGCCATTTGACGGGAGCAGAGCGACCGTGTGTCTTGGTGGTAGTGGTAGGAGTAGAGGAACGACTAGGTGTACCGGAAGCTTCTTCGCTAGGAGGTGCAGTTTTGATTTTTTTAGATCCCATAATAGCTACATATTTATTTTCAGTATTGTGTGACTATATCTGGCAGAAATTTGCCTTGTGCGGCTAAATTTAATACGCGAGTATATAATAACTTATAAAGTTGCCAAACAGGGTCTTATTTATGAGTGTTTACTATGTACACTCATTAAATGTGCTACATTTCATTTCGAACTAAACGGACCCTAAGTTAAAGGAAAGTTAAAGGAAAGTCGGTGAAAACTGGGGTCGTCTTATACCCAAAAATAGAGAGCGAGTGACGCGCAAGGGGGGAACAAAATGGTATACCCTACTTCACCCCTTTACCTCTATACAAGAAAATATAGCTGAGGATGATGAATGATTAAAACCTAATAATATAAAGGATAGCTCTTTGTTTTTGAATTATACTTTGTTATTCGCGGGGTCAGTCGATGGCTCCTGGCCGAATTATCCTTATTCCGGATCGGGATTGAATTAGGGCGACTAGGTTCAGAGCTTCTGAAGACGCCCTTCAACTTAATTTGCAAAACCCAGAATCACCTTCAAAATATTCAACGGTCAGGCCTATTACTGTATTTGTGTAGATTAGGCCACACATCAGTTGATCTGGAGCAATGGGTTTGATGAAGAGATTGTTATAGCTGAGGTAGTTGGGCGGTATGGTGAGGATAGGAGGTTTGTGATGGTTGATGCGAAGAGTGATGTAGAGGCTTATGAGCCGAGGAAGATAAGAGGATTGTGGTTTGATTTTGAGAATTGTGTGTGGGCTATTGAGAGAAAAGTTAGAATTTAAAAAAAGGGGGAAGGGGGAAGAGTAATTAGAATGTCAGGAACTGCTACCAATAGTGTGATACTCTTATCCCGCGATATGATAGATATACGAATGATAGACGGTGTATGTGTTCTGATGATAAAAGACTTCTAAATGATATTCTTCTAATGACTCTCCAAAATAATAAAAAACTAATCACTATTTTCTTCCTTTCTTTGTCTTCTCTCCTTCTTATACCCCGCATCAATAGTTAGTATGCTTATAAATATATTTAACCTATAAGTATTTGCAGCTTATCTGCCTAATTACCAATGGCATTTCATAACCAAACCCTATTACTAGATAACTTATCACATTATCTCCCCTTTTAAGACTCTTGTCCTCAAGAGCAAATATCTAGAATATAATAATTGCTTCAAGACGTAAATACTGCGGCCGTTATATATAAACCTATAAAGCATCTAAAGTGTAAAGTTGCCTATAGGTAAAAAAAAAAGCAATAATAGTGCGGGGTACCGAAATATAAACGCCAATTCACCTATCAAATTCACTCCAAAAATATAAATGACGGGAAGGGGCATAGAAACAGCTCGAATGCTGCTTAGCAAAGCTCTCACAAATCAGAATTTAAGGAGCTCTGCCTCTCCTCTTTTCACCTTCTTCTTTTCATATCAAAACATCATCCTCAACATCATCATCATCGTCATCATCATTCTTCAATATGCCTCGTGCTGGTAACCCTATTGCTCCGCGCTCTGCACGTGCAGCGCCTTCATTGCTTCGACCTTGCTGCCTTAGATGCTCGAAACGATACGCTTTCGACATTACCATCAAGTGTCACAAGAAGAAGAATAGATCGGTGTGCGAACGCTGCCGCCGCTTGAACAAGAAATGCCTTCCGGTATGTACTGACATCCCAACTCTTCTCTTTTATAGTTGCTAAATGCAATAGGTCCCTCGCAAATGCTTCCGTCACTTGAACCAGTTGGTAACCCGGGTCGACAATGCCTTGAAGATGGATGTTAATTCCGATGAACGTGGATCCGCAGAGGCTAGAATTGGCAAGCTTCAAGCATCCTATACTAGCAAGGTAGAAGCAGTAGTGCGTGCTGCTAAAGCTCCGGTCACAATGCAAAGCATCGCGGACGTCATCCATTCCCAGCTAGCACAAGTGATCGTGCACTTAGAAAGCCTCATTGACATCATGAGGTACTCGGTAAGTGATGACTTCGTATACCCATCTTGCTCCCAGCTAATGCTTTTAGGCCCGCCTGCCACCCATCTCCTGGGAGAACCCTGAGGGGGAGGAGGAAGGGGGACGAAGGTTGGCTGGGAATAAGCGAGGTTAGATTAAAAGCTCTCACTTTTACTAGAAATGTCTCCTACTTAGCTTTTTGCTGGAGGCATTATCAGGAACCTTAGAGGCGGGGCATGGAATAGGAAAAATACAAGTTAACATACCTTTCGAGCAACTCTACAACTTTCTTAGCATTTGTATCGAGGAAGCTTTGGAGAAGCCAAGACCATAGCTATCAAGGTATCTCCTCGACGTCCTTTGCTTGACTTTTCTGAACGGAGAAGTACAGCCTCAACAAAGGAAAAAGCTACATATAGACTTAGATGGTCTCGCCGGAAGAGCGGAGTTGGGTGATGGAAGGTCAAGAAAAGTGACAGAGATGGGGATATCATTTTGATTATCTATTGAAGTGGGAAATGAAGTAGAGTTCGGAACGTAAGGTGGGGGCTAGAGCTTAAGAAAGAATAAAGATCACTTAGAATGAAGCTAGTTTAGTGTCTCGGAAGCACGGCGATGGAAAGTCCCATAGACATCTAGTTTAGAATTAGAGCGGGAATAGGAGAGCGGGTAGGTGTGAGAAGTAGACCTAGACAGAGACTTTAGAGTGGGGGTTGGTTTGAGGAACCCCTTCTCGTGTGGGGGGTTCTAGGAGGATGGGTGGCGTTTGAAGTTACTTTATTGTTCCTGACTTGTGAGATGTGGGAGGGGAGAATGTGGGACCTACCCCACCTACATGTAATATACCCCGCCGTCAAATCGATCAAGACATGCGTGGACCTTCGGGGCATTCCTTTTGGTGGAGTTGGAACTATGGAGCTACCCCACCTTCTGTGGATCAAGATACTCAAGATAAGGAGGAGGGGCACGAAGGGCTAACCAAAGAGAAATATGTCTTACAGGACTATTCTTTATGAGGAATTAGCTAATAAGAGAAGAAGCAATGAGACAATAGAGATCTTGGTGGCTGCGAATTATCAATTCATTCATCTTCTGCTTTGTACCTGACAGAGTTTTTGGGTATCACTCTTAAGTTAAAGCCAATTCCTTCCTTCCCATATTGCTACCAAGCTCATAGTTGCTGGTCCTTATTCACACTCCACTGCGATCAATCATTCCGAAAACAACGATCAAGAGCAAATTCCCCAAAGAAACTCCATACCTCCAGCCCCCTTCCCCATTGCATTTGTGTTATGCTCTGAATGAATCGGAGCAAAGCGATATCATTAGTATCCGAGAGACCACAAAGGTCGAAGTCCATAGCGCGTAGGCGTCCTATGCGGTCAAACCACCCAGATCAAGGGTGACGAGAAACTCCTCAATCTGCACCCAGACCTAAAGGATCGCACATCCCATGCACCACTCCGCTTTTCCCATGACCTACAACGATGTCATGCCTGATATTGATTCCTTTCTAGCACGTTGTTCGTCATACTGTTGAAGAAGGGGGTCCAAAGGAGGTTGGTTCTCATGCTGATTAGAAGAAGCGAACATTCGGGGATCTAATGTATTATGTTGCATGCTAGATGGTGGAGGAGCGTGGTAGTGGCTGAAAGCGTGGTGGAATTCGTGGTTTGGTGCAGGTAGTGCTTGTCGATAGGAAGCTTGAGGATAAAAAGCGGGATGGAGTGTAGTTGGAGGCGGTTGCAATTGTGGATTGAATGCGGGTGGGTTGAAGAGGGGGAGTCCATGACCATCTCTCAAAGGCTCCTCGCTCATTTCGGGTTCGAATGCAGGGCGGGTTTGTTCAAGTTGTTCATCCTTGGTAGGCTTCGATACGACGGGCGATGGATTGTTTTCAGGTAGACTAGTCTCGACAACAATGGTATCCTCGGTATCTACCTGGGGAGGTGGTTGGCGTCGAGGATGACCGAGAGCATGGAATGACTTTTCGTGGCGGAGCACAATATCCCTGAAATGTATTAGCCTGCGATGGGTCATCTAGAATTATGTTTTTCATGTCACTTACTTGCGTCCATATCGACGGCCACAATGTTTGCAGGGGAACGGTTTTTCGCGAGTGTCTGACGCAATAGACTAGTCAATAATTGCAGAGTCTGGCAAGTAGGGAGCAGCAGTACGTACGACTTCGTTCATGGCGGGAGCAATGCTCACTGCGCTTGAAAGTCTTCTCGCAGACACGACAAGTGTATGTCCGACCCTGCTTTGGTACCTTTGCAGCTCTAGTAGCATCACTGCGAGAATACATTGTATCGACTGGCTGCGCGATGGCAAGAGTTTCCATGAATTCCGGGGTTCAATTGGCGGATTGGCTTAGAGAAGGTTAGGGTTGTGGTCGGGTTGAGAAGTATCTTTGGGTGCTGATGCCGATGCCGAGAACGGGTAGAGAGATGGCGCGGCGAGCGATCGCCTTTTGGTTATTTCGTACAGCGCAATGAACGTTGTTGATTTGGTGACGACGATGACTTTTGGTAGTCGAAGATGGTTTTAAGTCAAACCCTCGATTATTCTTCCTTCCTTAGCGGGGTAGGGAAGAATCCGCTACCCGTAGCGAAGACTTGTCCCGATTGGCTGGAAATGGGAAATTGATCAATTGAATTAACTCATTTCAAGCCATTTTTTATTTCCTTCTTTGGTGAATTCTATTATATAAGCATTACTCTATTCATATCACTCAATCCGGTATTTTTCCATCCTTCAATGAGATTGATGCTATGCTCGAACTACTATGTCAGAGTCGGCGTATTACTTATCTAGAGCCGAGGGAAAAGGCAGGTGCAGCATCTGGTCCTTGCAGAGCCTCAAAAAAGCTCATTTTCCATCAAATCGACTTCTATTATTAATATATATCACCTTCTATCATCTCGTTGCTGTCAAGGGCGTCTGCCACCCCTACTACCCTATTTGTCCATCCTGATGCAAGGGCAAGTGCCTCCACCCCGTTGGCGATGGCGACGGCTGATCTACGGTCTTGATTCGGGGACAGTGGCCAATCAATGATAGAAAGCCAAGATGTCCAAGATGTCAAGTTGTGTTCTTGTGTCATTGTGTCACTGAGTGAAAATAAAGCCGGCCTGCTCATGTAAAATCTTATTGTGGTTGATGAATCTCATCAGATCCTTTGTCTCTGTCGTTTGCATGTTCCCGGCCAGACATTGTCCTCCCGGAGACAGGCGCCCTCTGAAGACAATAGAGCCTTTTGTTATGAGTCAAATACTTGCATTTCATATTTTTAAATGTCGGCAGCTCTAATGGTTCCACATTATCGGAAAGTCGAAGAAATTTCAAGCCTAGATTCCAATATCCCGAAAGTCTGTCGGCATATATATATCTCACAGCTTCTCCAAACTTTCTTTGGTTTTGCATATCGAAATGTTCCTCTTTATTCTCCTTTCCCTTGTGACAGCCAGTCTGGAATTGTCAGATGGAGTCTTCGTAAGATTCCGATTCGAATACTGTTATATGCTTCAAAGCTAATCCCACTTAAAGATATACACCCCTATGACTGTTTCAACTCTTGATCTTTACAATGTCACCAATCTAGAACCCTTCCAGGTTTACAATACTGACTTCATAAGCATCCTCGGAACATCTCCACAGCTCGCTAATATTCTCAATTCCAATTCATCTTTTCCCCAGTTCCATGAAGCAGGAATCCTCTTCAGCGAAAATCCCTATCCCGTCCTCTTTGTAACAAGCAATCAGTACAACAAACCAGACTCCCCCTCAACCGATAACAAACAAATCGCCATCTCCCGAATCGAATTCGACGGCCAAACATGGTCTTCATCAATTGTCGCCCCAACCGAAGCCCAAATCGTCCTTGCTAACGGCGGCACCAAATACAGAGACGGGATCATCATCCTCGATCAAGGCTCCCTCGCCACACCCGGTGGCTTGGTATACATGAACGCCACTCCTCCATATGCTTCCAAAGTCCTCATAAACAATTACCTCGGCGCTGAATTCAATTCCCCGAACGACATCTTCGCTACTCGTGATGGCGCCTTGTGGTTTACAGACCCAGATTATGGCTCATGGCAAGGAATTCGTCCTGCTCCTACCTTGCCTAACCAAGTGTACCGCTACATGCCTAGCACAAACGACATCCGTGTTGTAGCTGATGGATTTGTCGAGCCGAATGGAATTACTTTCAGTCCTGACCAAAACACCGTCTACATCACCGATGGATCGGGGAACTCATCGGCGCCTCAAAATCCAAGGACGATTTACGCATTTGATGTACTTAGTAGAAATGGCGAGCCATATCTAACCAACAAACGAGTCTTTGCAACCCCACAAGTTGGATTGCCGGATGGAATCAAGGTCGATGTGATGGGTAATGTGTATGCGGGGTGTGGTGATGGAGCGAATGTTTGGAATTCTGGGGGTAAGCTGCTGGGAAAGATTGTAGTTGAAGGTGGTTCTGCGAATTTTGTTTTAGGAACGAAGGGCCAGGTTTGGTTGTTGAATGAGGATAAGTTGTGGTTGGCGGATTTGAATGCGATGTTGGGAATTGCGAATTGATCGGGATTTGCGCTTTTATCTATCTCTCTTTTTAATCACACCTACTTGCAGTCCTTTTGCTCTCTTTAAGTTGCGGTGTGAGTATATTAACAATTACTTAGTGTTTGATCACGAAGCTGGTCTGCGATTTGCTTTTGAGATTGAAATCTTCAATTCTTTGAATGCTTCAACTTCCTTCTTGAGACAGTGAAGTCTAATGTTTGTGCGCTACTCACCCTTTGCTCAGGTTGCTTAGTTATATTCCTTCTCTCCCTTCCAGTAACCAATCATAATTTACTTGCCATTTGGCTCTGCTGTACAAAAGTTGTTAATGAGACGTGCTTTTATTGTCTTTCAGTTATATCACGTGACACCAGTGAGCAAGCGACCGGTACCACCCCTGCTCCCCAAGTATCGACCGGTCACGGTGGTCAATTCTCTTTATTAGACACGCACGAAGATATAATAATACACGCTGCTGCAGAAGTGATAATAGCATCGTCACCTAAGAAACACTTTGGAAATCTTTGAGATTATTTCGACGACCTCCGACCCCAAAATGTTTTGTATATTCCACGATCCTACGCTAAGCTACATTGGGGTACCTAAACTCAACTAGGCTATCCTAACGATCCCCTATTTACACTTCCTCGCAAAGTAGCGAACATACGAACAATCCCAAAAATGAGCTCATACGCCGCCATCCGCCCAATTCGCTCCCTGGAACTTATAGCGCCCTAGTACAATATCGCTGACCAAGAGTATGGCTCGACTGAACGGCCTCATCGCTCTCGCACCGCAGTACGCAGAGGAGCAGTATATTAAGCATCATAGGATATTCCATGATCTTTACCCCTCTCTTCTGGACGGGACACTTGTGCTCACGCTGCCCTTCAACGGATGATTTTCATCCTAGTTCTGAATCCGATCGTATGCTCAATTCGGCCAGCAGCCTTCACGTGGTCAACGGAAGCCGCAATGCTAATCAACTTTGAGACGGTTGATACCTACAAGTAATACCCCTATAAGGATACACGTGCTGGAAAATATCTGCACATCACTGGTGCGGGATAAGGCTGCAGCTCTGCTTGTATAGACAAAGTGCTGGAAAAGGGGGGGGAGAATAGCAGACAGCTCTCTCGATTCGAATCGCTACTCTATCTCCGCGGCATTTTCAATCTTGAATACCTTGAAATGCAAATAATCCTAGCAATCCGAATATCAAAACGCCATGGCAGCTCCTTCTGTTAGGATAGTTTCGGCACTTGCCTTGGACCATGGAATGGTCCACACAGAACCGACAGTTAGATCTTATACCCTAGAGCCTCTAAAGAGTTTAATGGCGTGAAAATATCATTTTATCAGACTCTTCTATTCCTCCAGTGATGGTTTCAATTATCACGTTCTCGCCGCAACCGCTTATCAATGCAAGGAATTCCTTTATAGTCTAGGTGTAGCAACTCGATCGACTTTCGGCTGCGGAGCGAACATATCCTGCGTCTGAAAACCAATGCGATCTTTCAGCGTATCCAGATAAGCTTTCTGGGCTTGCTCGACAACGAAAGGATGATCATGTACCGCAAACATTGCCCCGGGAAGTTTCTTCGCAAGAAAGTAACCACTAGCCATATCCACGAAATGGCTGTTAGGATCCACTGTCTCGATTGAGTAGTTATTCTCTAGGAAGGGTAGCTAGTTCCGCACGAGCTCTTCCATCGAGAGGACAAATTTCAAAGCGGATCATGTTCAAGCTCTTTGGAGTGCATGTAAAAATCGAGCGGTGTTCCGTAAACAGCACCGAACACCCGCATTACCAGGGATGGGAAGTGATATCCCGTCTCCTTTAAACCCCGTGGAAGATGCGCAATAGAGTAATACTTTTCCTCCAATCTAACATGCATCATCTAGATTTTTCGGAAGAGTATTCCAACATACATGGGAGTCATTCAGGCACGAAATGGTGGTACCATCTTCTGTCCTCGGGTTGCTGGAAAATACCGTTCTATGCGAAGAGTCTCGGGACTAGGCCTTGAAAAGTGAGAATAATGGTAGATAAATATCAAGAGATTGAACTCAACGTATAATACGCTTGTCGCACCCACTAGAGCCTGCGGGATCCTCTACTGAACTTGATTCTGTCTGTGGCAGCCGCTCGGCCAGGTCCAAATCTACACAGATCTTCAGTGCGGTGCAGCTGGTATACTATATAAGACTTTCAGTCCACAAGCAATACACATGCAGAATAGTCATGAAACGAACCCCTCTCATAATGGCCTCCAGAGCTTGCTCAGGACCGTCAATGACGCATGATGCGCCTGGATTTTAAGCCACTAAGGATTTAACTCAGCGAGTTCCGAAGATCTATCTCATGCTTCACTTGCCAAACATCGTAAAAAAGACAACTGCGACGCCATAGTCAACTCATCTAAGAATCCGTGTTAGATTCAACAATAATTTTTTCAAGCCTCTTATAAATAAATTTCCTTTTCCTTTTTAAAACCCATCAAAAATCTTCATCTATCATAATATGATAAAACTGCAAAATTACTCTAATCCCCTTTATTTCAAAGCATCAGTAATCAGAGGGCATTTCACAGTTGGGAAAACCCAGCACCTTTCATCAATTACGCTTCCTACATTTGACCACGAAGGGAAAGAGAGAAAAAGAAAAGGGGGGCAAGGAGAACAAGAGGGAAGGGGTCACGGGGGGAAGAAGAGGAAAGAAATTATAAACGGCATTTCTCAAATCAGTACCTAGATAAATTCATGTCATTCAATCCTAGTCTTAGCTCCAAGATGACAAAATTCCGAGGAATGAAGGAGGAGTGGGGGTGGGGGAGGAAGTTTGGATGATCTGAAGAATGTAGTTGCGGGTTCAGGGTTTGGGATATGTTAGAGACAGTTTAAAACGATTGAAGAAAGGGACAGACAAGCGGCAGTGGTAGAGGCAACGTTGATCAAATTGCTTAATGAGAACTTAAGCTGAAAATGCCTTAATTGAAACATCTTGATTTCATCCGAGTTTACTTGGAAACGAATCCGAAAGTTGTAGCCGATCTAAGTGATCTTTAAGTACAGCAATTCTGTGGGAACTGCGATACCGAAAAACTGTATATTACAAGTTATCTAGATCTAAATTTCTAAATACGTATCATCTATTCTTCAACAGGCGCAAATTTCGACATCTTCCTCAAAGTCAATCCATATTTCATAAAAAGAAACGGCACAGGAATGGCTGCTGTAGCCACTGCCCCCAAAATGCTCATGGCGGGCCCAACCCCTAAATTATGGAACATGGGCATTGCTGCCATGGGAAGACCTGCTGCGAGGATACTTCTCAAAAATGTATTTGCTGACACAGCACTTGCTGCGTACAATCCGTATGTGTCGACGAGAAAATTCATGCATTGCTGGAAAATGATATTGAAGCCTGCCCCAATGAAGGTGGTGGCTAGGACCGGAGCAACCCAGGAAACAGCAGGGTTGGCTGTCCAGCCAAACCAGAAAAGACCGATGGCGAATATGATTCCCCCAAAAGCCATGGGAGCGAGCCTTGCTTCTGGGACAGGTCGGCCACCCGCTGCGTCAGAAATACGAGCGTATCTGGGTTGATTGGCAAGATTAACAATTACAGCGGAACATACTCCAACGAATAACCCGAGAAAAGGTAAGGAGCCGACGACGGGGGACCAGTGCCGGTGTTCCTGGAAAACGATAGGGAAGACTTCGAGAGTCATGTAGAGAAGGGCGAAGACGAATGAAGCATACAAAGCAATAGCTGTTACCATTGGCTCGGTAGTCAGCATTATGATAGGTCTAGAGAAGTGCTTGGTGACGATTGTTTTCGGTGAGACCTTAACGTGTTCGTGAGGATGCCACCAAGCTGGGTTTCCTGTTTCTTTGCGTAATCTCTTAGCTTTATACTTCAACAACACCGGACTATAGAGCTCGGGGAGGCAGAATGTTGTGAGTACTAGGACTGCGAATGTCCAGATTGCTTCAATGTATTCAGTCCATCGCCACCCCAGATGTGGATTCACAAGCAAGGCTGATCCAATGACGGGTCCCAATGTAGGTCCTCCAACAACTGCGACGGCGTAGAATACAACTGCTGTACCTCGAGCTTTGTGATCCCATACATCACCCAATGCCTATAGGAGAATTAGCTTTAACGTACAGCGGGAGCATGATTTCTACTTGCTGCAGCGACATTGGAAACGGGTGCCGATCCAAATAGTCCTCCAAAGAATCGAGTTATGAATACTGATTGTGCGTTCTTGCTTGTCGCAGTCCCTATAGAGAATAAGGCTAAGCAGAACATAGCGGGAAGAAGACTCCATTTCCTCCCCCATATTTCGGATATGGGCGCCCAACAGAGAGGACCGAAAGCAAATCCGAGACTATTGTTTGTATCAGAATACATACCCTACTTCGCAGATGTGGAACTCACATGTATAGGGCTATAGCCAAAACAGCAAGTTCATCACTGACGCCGACATATGTGGCAACAGTTGGCATGGCTGGACTTATGATACTGGATCCCAAGGAAGCTGCCAGAGCAAGCATGCCTAACTGGACTGTTATCCAACTTTTGTAACCGGTCGACCAATTTCGAGGGTTCGATTTGTCGTCCGGGCCATCCCAATCCACCAGATATTGATCCTTCTCCCCATGGCCCTTCTCATTATTCTGCTCTTCTGTCCGTGCTGGGGGATTTTCAATATCGAAAGATGCCGCTGGAGGAAATTCCGTCCATAAATCTTGTGTATAGTCCTGTGTATCGCCCTGCATACCTTCGCTTTCACCTTTGGGTGTTTCAGGAAGTTGGGTATTGCTCGAAGATTTGGATGTAGGCGCTGACATGATAACGGGCGTGGGAAGGAAGGTTGGGCTTGAATTGTCTGTTTCTGTCGTCTCTGTGCCTGCCTCTCGAGACTGTGGAAGAAAGAAGGGGATAACGAAGCCATTTTAAAGTATTCTCATCCATTGCAAGTACGCCGTGAATCCAGCGGCCGGAGTAAAAGTAAGAGCCGATTTCCCCATAAAAGAGAAGCGTTGTTGGATTCGGACGGTTATGTCGGCACTTGGTAATGAAGTACTCTCGCATTGTCGCACAGCCATGCCATAAGTCCTGTAGTCCAAAGCTTTGAGGAGCAAAATCCCGATATCGCCGCGGGGATAAAGAGTGATGTAAGTGATCACTCGGCAATTTCACCAATCAGAGGATTCCCATGATGTGCAGACATATCAGATAGACAACGACAAATCCATCGATATTTGATATTTTGATGACAAGGCAATATGGTATTGCTATTGATATTGATAAGCATGACCGCTTTCGGAGGCATCTGACGACCGAGATGGATGCATTTTCTCGTATAACCAATCCCGTTCTCCGGTATAGTAATCGGCGCAAGTTGTCAAGCTCTTACAAATGAAAGGTAATACGACAAGTCTTGACGCCTTGAATCGGCTCTCGTTTTTGATGAGGCTGAGAATAAGGAAAAACGGGAATTCAAAGATGTCGTCTCTTTCAAACGACACGCGCGACGTAGTGCTCCATTGTCGATTCCTTTTTGGGACGTAATGCTCCATTATTGTTTCCCTTTTGGGAACTACGTGGAGCACTGAGGAGCTGGGAAAAAAAATTAACAGGGGCACGATATCATTGCCTCTCGCTCTTCCTCCTCCGTCCCTATTTCACAGTCTCTACTTCGTAGAATTAGGAGAGATAAGTATGTACAGTTCTCCCCTGTCGCAGCTTTTCACATCAATCACTCACGCATGTGAACAGCGGGAACGAGATCGGGCTCTTCTGGAATAGCCAAGTCAAAACCATGGAATTCCTTCTACTCCCTCATTATCGAAATGATACTCAAATTCCACAGACTCCATATGTATGCAAGAAACGATACGATGGCGGTCCTTTCTTGTCCTACCCAGAACGAGTTGACAAAGCTCATTTTGGAGCTGTCCACCCCGATAGTATGCCGTTCACTCTCGCCGAAAGAGCAAATCCAACCCCTATTCCAGATATGGAAGATTTTATCCAGACTTGGTTGTTCTTCGGACTCATAGCAGAGTTCCTTGGGGGCACTGCCGAAAAACCAGTCGAGGCTGGATCCCTGTTGTCGAATGATGTTATGAACTATCTTTACAGTCGTGTCGTTGAACAGGATTCCAAATCTTACATTGTTCTTGATGAAAACGGTCTTCAGGAGTTTCTCAGACTCGCAGGACCACGATTTCCAAAAGATCCTGAAGCTCGGTGTGCACGTTTCGATACCTTGCAACAGTAAGTTTGACTCTCATCTAATTGCTGTCATGTTTTAGGGCTTGGAAAGGAAAGTTTCTTGGAAATTTGAGATTTGTTTCAGACATCCACTTCCTTACTCCGCTCTCCATGCATAGTGATTTCCTAGTGCTGAATTTCTGACTAGGTGCTTTGCCAATGCGAAAGCGGTTTTTGCGCTTTTGCCTCCAGAATTCAACCATACTGTTAAATTTTCCATCGGTGCTGCAGCAGAGATCCTTTCAAGAACAGTTCAACACTTTTTAAGCCGGGAGGGCATTACGCCAAAAACACTACACTTTGGGTTCCATGAAGGATATCTTAATCAACAAGTCAAGGATGAGATGGTATCTCGAGGCTGGTGTCCCAGCGATGTTGAAAGAGCCCAAAATAGTTTTCAGTCTCTTCAACTTCTCCATCTGGTACGTATGATGGACAAGTCAATACCTAAGAGAGATCATTCGATCTGTACGGATGTAGCCTGCAACGCATGCCAAATAAATATGGTCGACTTCCGACTTCAGCACGTTAACAAGGAGTGCGGTTGCGGCCTGTTAATAGTGAACCCTGAAACCCTTACTCACATCTTGAAGAGTGGCCAACTTCCGCTCCTCAGATTAGTGGGCGATCTAGATAGCCTAAAGGCAGAAGTTATCCCTTCTGGAAAGAACACGCCGTTCATAGCGATCTCCCAGTAAGTTTTTCCGACCAGACAAGCCTTCGAATTTGTAAGATCAAAGGGAACCTTAACAATTTGGTTATACACGGCCTCCTCTGCAATCTCTCGTGCACGCTTCTAGATCTATAATTTGAGCACACTTTCCCCCCTTTGTTTTTAACTTGGAGCAGTTTCTGCTGCTTGATTACTAACTTCTTGTCCAACAGTGTTTGGGCTGATGGCTTAGGAAACCCATTCGCTAACTCTCTTCAACGATGTAAATTACTCCAACTACGTAACTTCCTCGCTTCCATTAACGCCTCCGGGGATGAGTCAGACCATCCTTTCCTGTGGCTTGATACATTATGTTGCCCAGCAGAGGATGGCGATGGAAAACAGCTCGCAATCGAGAAGCTTCAGACTGTGTACAAGCAAGCTAAGCATGTTCTCGTCCTTGATGCGGGGCTAATGGCGTATCAATTGCGACCCCAAGATACTACGGAAAGGCTTGTGCGAGTATTCACTTCCTCCTGGATGAGGAGACTATGGACGCTGCAGGAAGGAGCCCTCCCATCCTCTCTTTATTTCCAATTCGCAGATCAAGCGATATCTCTCAGTGAATTAGACGACAGAAGCATGGCAGCCTCAAACTCTGTGAGGCATGCGAATGCTTACAACCTCATAGGCAACAATTTCGACCGTCTGCATTCCTTTTTCCACCCTCACCCGAGTCGATTTAAAGTATCAAAGCTCACATTGCTTGATGAATCATTAATTTATCGCTCCGTAAGTGTTCCGACCGACGAACCACTTTGTATTGCGACTTTGATGTCTTTGGATGTTTCAGCTATTTTGAACGTCAAGCGAAAGGAAGATCGGATGCGAAAGGTGTGGGAACTCATTGCTGCTTCCGAAGAGGGCATTTCCTCTGCCGTAATTTTCTTTGATGGTCCCAAAATCGATGCCCCAGGCTGGAGATGGGCCCTACAAACTCTTCTTACTCCCTATAAATCGATATATTTACCGACGACCCGCCGTCTTAGGTGGGAAGTTAAGAGTCGAGGAACTACCGATCCCCGCGGTTTTTGTGTGAAATACCCTGGTTTCCGCATCCTTCAGAGGGAATATGACGACGGAAGACCACGAAATCCATGGCCGAGCATGAAAAGAGTTGGTGAATACGCAGTCTTCTTTCGGGATGCAAAAACAGCACAATGGTACGAAATTGGGCGCAAAGAACATGTTCTGATTACTCGAGAGTTCAAAAATGAGGAAGAGAGGCTAGCGTACGAAAACCTACGGCTGTTTCCACTTCATGACTTAGCAGATACGGGTAAATCTGTTCTACTTATGGACCGACAGGAAACCCGAATTTTTAGTGGCTTGTTTGGTGCATCTGCGAAAACTGATGATCCAAATTTGGATAACAAAGAAGGCATCATCGTCCGAGCAAACCACCAGGTAATCGTCTCCAAACTTTTGCCGGACAAGGCTTACATATTTCAAATCCTGGATAAGCTTGCTTTTGAACTGCGCAGTCATCAAGTCACGGACGAACACCTCTTGTTATACAATCAGCTTAAAAGGGATTGCAATGATGATCTAGACATCTTAGCGGCAAGAATGACAGAAGATGAAGAATTTAAAACTTCTGTAGGGACCGTAAAGCAAATGTTCAAAGATGCTATGGCAGAAATTATCTCCTACGACGAGCGATTTGCGAAGGCTGTTCAGACATTTTTTACTAAGGAAACTCTTAACTATGCCTGGGTCATGGTTCCGGACTGGTGCAATAATGATTACATAGGCGAGGCTTTGGAGGACGATCAAGTGTGGTTTGTCGACTGATGAGTTTATAGACAGGCAGCGGAGTGCACCTGGAAAGTTCTAAATTTTGAGTAGTGAAAGTTGAAATCTCAAATCTATCGCGAGCATGCAAAGGCCGTCACACCCTATGAGATTTGCTTTTATCTTGCTCAAAGTTTCAACAATTCTACCTTTCAAAGTGCATGATTCTTGTGCCATGTCACCTGTTTTCCTTGAAATTATATCTCTTTCCACCGTGACCTCAAACTTAAAGGCAGCTATCCCCTTCTATCGCTAACTATTGTCAAGTCAGATGATTTTGATGATGCCATTCTATTGCATTCTAAGTCGTCAATATATCACTCACCATTGTGGGATTAGGGTAATCATAGTTATGTACCTTGGGTTAACCTCTCAATTATTTGCCGTCATTATGCTTCTTCACTTCATTTTTGCCCATGCATATTTCACGATCATGGCACAATCACACCTATCCCTGTTAAATCACAAACGCATCTGCTAATAGCATTTGAATCATCTTCCGAATTGCATCCTTTCACTCCTCAATTCGTCATTTTTGAGTCACAATCATCTACGCCTATACTCACCAGCTTAGCATTACAGCCTATCATGCCATATTACGCTCAATATTAGCTCCTTCATTCATCCTCCTCATGCTCCACTTCGCAGTTGCTTCTGATGTTGAACGCCCTCTAAATTATCGGTATCTCCAAAGCCTGCATTCAAGTATGTCACGCTAATCAGGATGGGTTATTATTCTTTTATCAATATGTAACTTATTTTATCTAATTTTTTTTAATTTTTTAATTTTTATCATAACGATCCACCTTTACATCTCCCTTCGTCATCTTGTCCTGCGCTTACATTCGATAACTTCTTTTATTAGTATCCACCGATCTTTACCATGGAATTTTTAACAACTTGACATCATGAAACTCTCTCTAAACCTTCTTGCTTTGCTAGCAGTCACTGCTACAGCTTATACTGTTGGTGTAACTGCACCGGCAGGTATTACGAGCGTTTGTTCCCAAGAACTCCCACGCATTTTCTGTTTCTAATAGCCAAAAAGTTTCAAGTCACAATGGTCGTCCCCGCTTCACCACCAGATCATAATGGTGTACCCGGCAACGTGCAAGGCATCTGGCCAGGCCTCGAGCCTTTAGACGGTGCCGCAGTGCTACAGACCATTGTTATTAACTCTGGTACGAATGCGGATAATTGGAGATACCTTGGTCTCGAGTACTGCTGCGAGTGAGGCCGTCCTTTCGTCCCCTTCGAAAGTTCACAATATAATACTTCTTCTCTAGGCCAAACACCTTTCCGCCCTCGAATCCACCAACCCCGCTTCAGAGTGAGTACTTGCCCACCACCATCTAGAACATGAGCAGAACTAATAAACCAGTGTATCCCGGAGATCAAATCACCAGCAATTACCAACTCTCATCGAGCGGAATTTGGGACATAGAAGTGTTGATTAAACCGGGCAGTGAGGGCTCAAGTGACGGAGAGAGCTCATACTCTGAAGCCATTGGATTCAACACGCATGGTGTCCGTAAGTCTCCCTTCGAATAGCATGTCTCTCACTACCTAACACAAGATCAGCTGCTCAAAACCCCATGGCAATGGTAAGGTCACTTCTCTAGATATAATAATCATCCCTGAAATTCCTATCTTTTCCCTCTCTAATTAATAACCTCTAGGCTCTCTTCGATATCGAACTCCAAGGCGGTCGACTGTGGGATTTTGGTCCCTTGACGTTCACAAATATCGTGATTCAATCTCCAACTACAGATACTAGTTGGTGCTAGTAAGCCCCCCCTTCCCCTTCTATCCTAAGTCAAGACCAGGAAAGAAAAAAACCGTAATGTAGGAGTTTGCTAAAAGAACGCTAAATAGCGCAGGCGGTTGGACGAGCGACTTTACGTTCACGTCTACGACTCCTAGTACGAGCACGAATAATGGAGCTACGAGTTGTAGTATCGCTAGTATTACCCTCCAGTCGCCGATTTAGGTTTATGGAAGAATTGAGGTGGCGATGGTTGAGTTGTGGTGTTTGCAAGGGATGAAAGGTAGGTAGGTCTACGAGAGATATTCTGGGATTTTATGGAATTAGGAGAATTTCGGTGGGCATACTCTCAAATTTTAGAATTGGGGGGATAGTGTATTCGGTACTTTTTTGAGATAAACTTTTCTCAGAATCGGAATCGGATTAGATTTAGATCTAGGATTTAAATTTGGATTTGGATGATTAGCCGGCCGGCTTGGCTAGTCTTTGCCTGGAAGAGAGCTCTTGGTAAACAAGCATGCTATTTAATAAGTATCATTGATAAAGTCATTGGATGGGATGAGTCTGTTTAGGGTGGGTTGTTGTGTGAAGGGGGAAGGGGAAGGAGGGACGCCGAATGGACTTATGAGCTAATCCAATGGACCTAGTCCAAGAAGGTTGAATATTAGACCTAGTCCACTAGATAAACCCAGATTAAAAATCCAACTCAGAAAATCTAACCTAGAGGGTGGATAGCTAAAAAAGTCCAAGTCCACATTGGATAATCCAGCCGAAGCCCATTAATCCCCACCCCTCTGCTGTTAATTCTCTATACGCGAGGTACTAGGAAAGCCGTATGACTGTATAAACTTCTAAAAGCTCTGGACGCTTCTTAGCTCTCTAATTAGCTATACCATACTTCTTCAGATCATCATAATGGTAAAAAATCTTAAAACTTAGTCCACAGGCTATCATAACTTATTGGTAGGTATCTTTGGGGTTTTTGCATATATAGCGCAGCAAGATTCGTTTATGGACATAGGCCACTCATATTTTGAAACCTTCGAACTCAGCTATCCTATCAACAAGCAATTCTCATTCCAAAGGACTAATACTCCCTCATACACAACCTCTGTTTTGCCAAAAGCAACCGAAAGCGAAAATGTGGGGGTCTAGAATTCATGACTAAGAATCTCAAAACTAACCTCAATCATTGAATATTATCTTCATCAACCTTTGATTCTCTGTCTTAAGTTATTACACAAAGCCCATGGAGAACTTCATCCTAGAGTGACTCATTTAGGATATTGCTGGTCAGTTTTAGGAACTTTATCGTGGAGTTTTGGTTAAAGAGGGCCCGGTTTCCCTACTTCCAAGTGATACTTGAGAGCATTTAGAGAAAGGCTTTGGAATCCGTCTGGAATTCTCCGCACAGCCGTGCAATGGGCATTACCAGAAATTCAAGTTAGGAGAAGCTATCAATTTCCCAATGATCAAACCTCAATTCTTCCTTCTGCGATCATGCCATCGTCCTGTCATGCTGCAGCCCCTCTTTCCCACTATGATCCGCACCTACACCTCCCCCAAACCTAAACCCAAAAAACAAAACCGCCTCCCAGCATCCTACTATCGCGGCGGCACCTCTCGCGCCATAATCTTCAAGCAAGAAGACCTCCCTTCCTCTCGCGCAGATTGGTCCCCCATCTTCCTCGGCGCAATCGGCTCCCCTGATCCCAATGGGCGACAATTAGATGGTCTTGGCGGCGGCATATCCAGCTTATCCAAGATCTGCATCGTCGGACCCTCAACACACCCTGAAGCTGACGTCGATTTTACTTTTGCGGCGATTGGGGTTAAGGATGACGAGGTGGATTATTCCGGTAATTGTGGGAATATGACGAGTGCGATTGGCCCATTCGCTGTTGATACGGGGATGTTTGGGGTCGATGGGGAGGGGGAGGTTATGGTGAGGATTCATAATACCAATACAGGAACGATTATACATTCTACATTTCCGGTGGTTGATGGAGAGGCAGCTGCGGATGGACATTTTGCTATTGATGGTGTAGCTGGCACAGGTGCGAGAATTGAGCTGGCTTTCGTGAACCCTGCGTATGTCCGCTTCTCCCCTCCTTCAACTATTTTCACTTTGCTGACGGATTATTTTCCAGTGGCTCTACAACAGGCAAGCTCTTCCCAACAGGGAATATAACAGACACATTCGAGGGCGTACAAGCCACTTGTATCGATGCCGGGAATCCATGTGTGTTTATACAAGCCGCAGATCTGGAAGTAGATGGCACAATTCTCCCTGATGCAGTAGATGCACATCCTGCGCTGCTCGCACAACTCAACTCCATCCGCAGAAAAGCTTCCGTGGCAATGGGTCTCAGTGTTGATGAGGCATCGACTTCAGGTTCTATACCGAAGATTGCCATGGTTTCGAGGCCGAAGACTCATACACTGTTGTCTGGTGAGATACTTGAAGGAAAGAGGGTAGACCTAGTAGTGAGGGCTCTGTCAGTGGGGCAGCCTCATCGTGCTGTTCCTGTCACCGTTGCGATGGCTATCGCTGCAGCCTCTAACATCGAGGGATCGACTGTGCATAAGAATGTCTGCAAGAAGAGAGCTGACGAGGCTGGTATTACAGTGGGGCATTCGAGTGGGAAGATAATGGTAGGGTCGAAGTTTGATGAGCAAGGCTCGCTGTCACATATAACTGTATTTCGTACGGCCAGAAGACTGATGGATGGAACCGTTTACTGGAAGTGATGGCGGCCCTCCCAATGATTTGGCTTAAACAGCTGTACTTATGCAGAAGCTCAGACCTGACGGTTCCTATGATCTATCATACAGCACCCGGCTAGTGTCGAAACCTTGGATAATCCCAAAACCCATCGGCAGCTAGCTGTACCCACGAGCAGTGGTCTGCTTCGAGCGTGGTACCATTGAAGTTACTAGTTCTCATGCTATTTTCCGTTACGCTTTTTATAGTCTCAATTGCTCCCAGTCCTCTTGAGTTTGTATACTTCCATCTCGAGTTATTGTCATGGGGAGCTATGTCTGGACCGGAATTTTGGGGGTCTTAGATTTCATCTTTAGACTACCCTCAATGCGAAAGAATTAAACGCGAGACATCTCCTTCTAGAGTGTTATCTAGGCGGCTAGTCCTTTTCGGCATTACCTCCTGGACTTGTTGTCGCCGCCTCACTTTTGGAAGTGGGACCTGTCGTGGGCCAATTCAACAAAGAGTAATTCTCATGCTGTTGAACTCTCTCATAGCTGAAAGGTACTCTGGACGAAGTTTGATCCTGTTCCTATTTAATGATGCGTCTGATATTGGCTTCATATATTTACACAGAGAAATTTGGAAAAGGACTATACCCAGTTGCCAATTGGCTCCCGGCTTGCATATTAATATCGTTGAGTGATCGATATCCTTGTGCTCACCTTACAGTGTGGACTTCTTGTCGATGTGTTTGGGATGTATTGATGCTGGAACTAAGCTCGAATTCTTATAGTAGCGGGAGTGATTGGAGCGGGTATATTATAGACATTTGGGAAAGGCCCACTTCACATCATATGACAACTTGACAAGCGCCTACTGCGTAGAACAAAATAGAAATCCTCCAAAAAGACCAGTAGCGCTTCCTAAGACGAATGGAGTGAAGCTTTATCTGTGGAGGCGAGGCGGGGTTTATATCCAAATCAGCAAATAAAACCATTACCCCACGAATTCGCTCGGCTCACCTTCTTCAAGTGGAACGATTCGAGGACAGTCCCACATGCCGACTCCACACTTCTCATGACCAACACATGTGTAAACAACAGTTCATCTTCTCCATCTTCTCCATCGACCTCTTCTCCATCCATAATTCTCCCCATTCCCGCACTTTATGCTGAGTCGAGAAGAAAGCTGAATCAATTTTCCCAGACTTAAAAGCATCCTTGAATGTAGTCGCCAGTCATGGCAGCTCCTCAAAATCTCCTTCAGGTCCTGCAAGCCCGTACTATTGTGGATTGTGATACTATGGAATTAGATGGTATTCAATCCCTGCCATCACCCTCTTTTCCTCTTTCGTCACTAACGCACATGTAGTAACCAATCTTTCCACGTTCTCGGATTGTACATCGAATCAAGTGAGTCTTCGGATGCCAACTTGGTCCCAAGCCATGGCTGACTCCGTGTAGGCAATTGCATTTGGGGAACTTCAGAAATCAGAAAATGAGGAGCTTGTGAGGCAGTCAGTAGAGTTAGCTAAGACGCTTGGGGAGGAGCACAAGGGAATCTCTATGGTTGAGTACGTCTTTCGGACTTCTGTCGAGTAGTAGTCAGTGATCTATTGGGAGCGCAAAGCTTGCCCGTTTATGAGGCGTTAACTTCCCGGCATTATTGTTGGAAATGCTGACTCGAGCGTCTCTAGATTAGCTGTTGAAATTGCGGTTAGTTCACTAAGCCAACTTCTTTAGACACTGCATCTAATTCCATATTCAGATGATCAAACTCCAACTCGCCATCTCAAAAAAGATCACAGGATTCGTCCATATCCAAACAAACCCCTACCATTCCTATGACGCCCAGAAAATGGTAGCTGACGCACGAAGTACCCGTCCCTTCCTAACCTAAAGCACTTAAGAAGCAAGCTAACTATCTCTAGGAATCGTCAGCATCTTCAAACACATAGACTCGACTTTTGATTCTAAAAGGGTTTGCATCAAGATTCCTAGCTCGTGGGAGGGACTTCGGGCTTGCAAGGTTTTAGAGAAAGAGGGAATTTCGACATTGGCTACTACGCTGTTTACAATTGAACAGGCGGCTGTGGCTGCGGAAGTGTATGCTTCACCTTTTCTTTCTTCTCGATGTCTCTAGTGCATTGATCGATTGAGACAGTGCTGATGAAAAGATTACAGTGGCTGTCATTATATCGCACCATATGTCAATGAACTTAAAGTTCATTTCGAACCTGGGTACATCCATTCCTTTGAAGATTCAGCGTACACAAAATCTAATTAATTGATAGCTCCATCGATCATAATAAAGCTCAAGCTCAGGCTCTTTGTGTCCAAAGCCAGCGATATTACGAAAAGCATGGTTTCAAAACCCAAGTTTTACCCGCTAGTATGTATAGATTTCTTCATTCCGCTCCCCACTTCAAAGCATTTTCACAAATCCTCAGCTTACCCCCTCTAACTTCCTTTCCCTTACACTGTTCTAGCCCTTTCCCAAAACAAAACTAACACCACAAAGGCTTAACCTCAACGGATGAAATCATGGCCCTCGTCGGCGTTCACCACATAACCATCTCTCCCCACCTCCTCCGCGCCCTGATCGCCACACCAGCATCATCCAACCCCGCTGTATCATTGTTTGATACCCCTGCTGCTTCAAATGACAATAGTGTCCCACCACTAATTAGGCTTGGAGAAGATGAGGCTGGGTTCAGAATTGCTTTTACGAGGAGTGGGCATGGAGAAGGTGCGAGAAAGTTGGTTGAGGTATGTTTTCAGTTCTGCTTTATATGACGGGGATGGGGAGGGGAGGGAGAGATGGATGATGCTAATATGTGTTGGTAAATAGGCAGTTAATATTTTCTGCGACATGCAGACGAAGTTGGAGGCTATGATGGCTTGATGGCGGGATTGAGAGGGATGGTGAGCTCGTACTTTTTCAAAGAATCGATGGATTCAAACAATTATTGCATTTAAATTATATCTGCAATCACTCTATTCTCTATCCTTCATTCCACTCCCTAGTCCCCTACCGAATTTTAAGAGGTATTCATTCTTCGCTGTCCACGCGCAAGCGCACCATCACAGCTAAATTTCTGCTAAAACAAAGAGACGAAAGCGCAAGGAGAGTTATTCAAAGCAAACCAGATTACTCCTAGACTTCAGCTTCATATCCTGAAACAACGACCCCATCCTAAGCCGTTTTCATTTCCACTTATCATTTCAATATGCGAAAATGGCAAAGACCTATAGACCCTCTCTTTCCATCTATAGAACCTTGTCTTTTCTCTTATTTACCCTTTCTCTTTTCGCTTTGACTCAATGATTCATAGATTTGTCGATGATTCACACCTCACCACCTAAAATTGGTGAATGTCCACCTACCAAATTAGCTTTCTCTTTCTGTTCAATCTCCTTGTATCTATCTATCTTCTTAACCTCCATCTCCAAGTCCTCTTGATCTTCCATTCCATCTCTTCTATCCACTATCCTAGATCCCGCATTTTCCTTCTGACCACGCACACGATCCGTCTGTCTTTGCAGCAATGATATCTAAATTTAGATCTACCATCCTTCCAACTGCCCTCCTGCTTTTAACATACCTTGCCTCCACGGCTCAGGTTCATGCGCAAGAACTTCTTTTCTTGCCGGAATCTCCAATTATTTATGTAAGAATACTTTTTCCCTTTTCCTTTTAGGTGGCGTTGGGAGGAGGTGAATGATTCGGGAAACTCGGAATCATTTTGCAGCTGAATATTTATGATATTTTGAGGCATTGGCGGCTGCTAAATGGAGAAGGAGGTTAGTGGGGAGGGCAGGAGGAGAAGATGTTTCCGAGAAGCTGAGGGATCGTAGAGTTTGATCTTTTAAACCATGCTCCCCTCCACCCTCTCACCCATCCCCATAACCCCGCTAACACACCTCCCAGTTCGAATCCACAATTCAAGTTCCGTCTCCCTCTCTTTCCCCGGGGTATCTCATAACTCCCGTTTCCTACCAAGTAATATGGGCCGGATTACAGCCTTCATCTTCATCTGTGGTATTGCAGACTGTTATTTATAATTGGGGGGCTTATAATGAAAAAAGAGAGGGGGCGGGGACATGGGTTTGGTTGGGTTTTGAGTATTGCTGCGAGTTAGTTTGTTTCTTTTTCTCCGTTTTTTGGGCAGGGGGGATTGGTGGAGGGAGGGAGGGAGGGAAGGAGGAATGGGTAGGTGAGGGAAATGTGGATGGAAGAAAGGAAGGCTAATGCAGGTTGGGAGAGAAATAGTCCGAATACATTTGCGGGGGAATCTACTGTTCAAGCTTGTATGTATATATACTCTCCTCTTTCCCTTCCATTCCCTTCTCTTCCACTAAATATCCCCATTCATATCCCCTTCCCCTATTTTCAACGCGCACCTAACTTCTCTCCTACCCCAAAAACAGTATACGAAGGCGACCAATTAACCTCTTCCTACTCCCTCTCCCCAAGCACCGGCATCTGGGATATCTTCTGGAAAATAACTCCCGGTCAATTGGGGATTGCTCATGGTGTTATTCCCTCGAATTCTTCAGGGTCTTTTAATCCTAGTAACTTCTGTATGTCTTTCTATCCCTTATTTCCCTCTTTCGCTCTCCCTTCACCTTCCCTTCTTCTCCCCCCCCACCTTTTCCCATAAGAAAATAGCCAATAATCCATCTCCCTCTCAAAGCATCAAGCTACGCCCCCTTCGAAAACGCTAATCTCCTCATCGAACTATTCGGCAATTCAACTTGGGATTGGGGAGCTACAACTTGGACGAACATCTCTGTCGTTACGCAGGGTGGGGCTTCAGCTCAAGAGGGGGATTGGTGTACTGCGTATGCATTGTTTCTCCTTTCTCCTTCTATCTTCTTCTCTCCATTCCCAAAAAGATTCCACCCCAATTCCATCTCCATCTCCATCTTCTCTCCCTTCTCCCCCTTTCCGTCACTCAACCCCCAAATCCCTAAATCCAACGCTAATAATGCTAATTTCTCCACAGACCCCTGAATCCTGTATCAACAGCCTACTCCATAGAAATGACAACCCCGTCGTTCTCCGTTTCGAAAGACACAAATTCAACTACTTGTATTATTGGGAGTATCACGTTCGTGCCTCCTAGTGGCTCGTCATCCTCCTCCTCCTCCTCCTCCTCCTCTTCTTCTGGAATCAAAGGAGGATCAACATCCTCTCTTTTCCCTTCTCCTTCTTCTTCGCAAGCTAGTGACGGAGGAGGAGGAGGAGGGGTTCCGTCTCCGACGTCAACTGGGAGTGCGGGTACGGGTTCTTTCGCAGGTATCTCGCCGACGAAAGGAGGTACGGCGTGGAAAGTATTTTGGGGGGTGGTGGTTATGTGTTTCGAGTTGGTGTTGGGGTTGGGAATGTTGGGAATGTTGGTTTAGTGGATTGGATTGGATTGGATTGGATTTGAGTTGGGGAAGGAGGAAATGGGTTTTGGTGGAAGGAAAACTAAATATGAAATGGACATAAAACAAACAATATTATTAATAATAATATAAATGTATAATGTTCGTCCACGTTCCACTGTTCCACAATTCTCCATCTGAGAAAGAAGTCCGCACAAACATGTACTAATAGCTTGGAAGAAAACCCAGTTAAAGTTAATTATCATAGATTCATTTTACTCTCCTATCCATTTCCCTTTCCTCTCCGTATCACACCCTAATTCCCTATCCTCATAACCTTTCCTCCACTTCCGCCCCCCTCCTCACCGCTGACCTCTACTTCAAATATATACAAACACGCGTTCTTCCCCTTCTCTACTCCTCTCCTCTCCAACCCCCCACCCAAAAAATGCCACCAACTTTTTAATTATCACATAAAAACCCACACATTGTAGACAGAAATCAACGCAAAATAAAGAACCAAAGGAACGGAAAGACAATAAAGGAAAACGGATTGAATGGGCTGAAGAAATGATTTATTTCTATTTTTATCTGATGGCAGGTTTTGGATTGATGGATAATGAGCGATGAGTGGTGACGATTCGATTTAGTCAAGAGGAATACCCTCGTATTCTGCGAAGCCGAGGGAGAGGTTCATATTTTCTAGATCACAATGTTAGCATTCTCATCTCAAACTCAATGGAGAAAGGTCACTCTGCTATTAAGCAAGGAAGAAGAGAAAGCGGACGGGAAGGGAAGAAAAGAAAAGGAGTTGGAAAAAACAAGAGAATAACAATACATACGCAGACACTGCGTAGCAGCCCCTTTCAACAAATTATCAATTACCGCACAAACCACGACCCTCTTCCCCCCAGAATGAACCCCAAACCCACCAATCTCCACGCCATGTTTCCCACTAATATTTTTCACACTAGGCGCCTCACCAATAACCTTTACCAATTTCTCCCCAGCATATCGCTCTTGATATAAGTTCCTAATATCGCGACTTGTCATCTTTTCTTTCAGGGGGATTGAGATCGTATGGTGAATGCCTTGGAACCAGACTGCAACGTGCGGGATAAATGCAACGGGAACGCCGAGTTGAGTGGAGATTTCGCGCTCATGGATATGGTCTGTGAGGGAATAGGGGATTATATTGTCTGTTAGATTCTCGACGTCATTTTTTGGTGATGGTTTTGTTCCTGCGCCGGAATAGCCTGAAACGCCGAAGATAGTAGGTAGACCTTCCCCTAAAAATGGAACGAGAGGAGCGATTCCAAGTTGTGCAGCGGTGGCATAACAACCAGGATTGGAGATTCGAGTAGCTTTAGCAATATCAGATCGGCTGACAAGTTCAGGAAGTCCATATGTCCAGGAAGAATCGAATCGGTAATCGGCGGAGAGATCGACGATAACAGAATTCTGAGGTCCGGAGCCTTCATTCACGGCGTCGACGAAAGGTTTGCATACTCCATTAGGAAGAGCCATTACCCAGCAGTCGATTTGTCCGGCTGCTTCCATGCGACGGACGTCTTCGGGTGAGAGGTTTTCATATGTGATTTCTCGTTTGGTGTAGCCTTTTAATTTTTGGCCTGCCATTTCACGGGAGGAAACGTGGCGTAGATCCATGTTAGGGTGGGAATTGAGGAGGTTGATTAGGGCTTGGCCGGTGTAACCTCTTGCGCCGATGAGAGCGACTTTTGCGGGTTGGGTGTTGGATGAATTTTTGACTCCGAAGGGGGGATTGGGGTTGGTAGTTGTAGCATATCCTCGTGTTGAGGAAACGGGGATTCGTCCAGCTGTTGGGCGAGAAGAAGTAGAGAAAGCTCGTGCTTGTTGTTTGATGCCTTGGCTGGCCATCGCAGCACTCATACCAGAAGCAGCTCTTGCAGCTCGATGAAGTCGGGCTTCCAAATTGGCATCTCCTAGCATGGATCGACCATGTTTGGAGAATTCGGTCATGAGATCTTTGACTTCATCACTGTTTTCAATTCCGTACCAGAACATGACCTCTCCATCTTTGGAAAGACTTCCTTCAGCTTTATCGAAGAACCAAGTAAGATTCTCATCATCTTCTTTGACTGTCCAAACCAATTTTGCATGATCCTTTTTGATTGCGGCGAAGACGTTATCAGAAACATTCGTCAGCCACCCTGCTTTGGTGATTGTGAATGTAGCCAAATTTGCCAAAGAAGTGGAAGAGTTCGGGGGAAGGACAATAGCCAAAGCATCCATAGGTTCATCGTAATAAGCCTTGAACTCCTTATTTTTCAGTCCATCCACATATCGATCGACAGTAGCTCTAGCATCTAAACCTTCTCGATCCCTAACAAGAACATCTTTCAATTTCTGAAGATCCTCGAATTGATCCAAAACCGTGGTAATGGTGAGTTTATTTCCCCTTCGAATCAGAGTCCCGGCTCCAGTATCCGTAAACAACTCCTTCTGCAAATCCGCCGGATGGATAATAGCCACACTGGACGTTCTCGGTAAACCCTCCAACAACTCCTTAATCTCCTTAATCTTCAGCCTGGTACCATATCGACACCACCACTGACTCATCAAGTAATCATATTCCTCATCCAAATTAATCGCCGAAATCTTCTCGTTCGTATCGGCATTGAAAAGACCCCCCTTCTCACTCAAATAAACAATCTTCAGCGGTTGTAATTCCCTCGCTAGTTCCCCAGCAGCCACATCCGCATTGACATTTAAGACCTGTCCTTCAGGAGTCTCCGCCATACTGGTCAAGATAGGCAAGCAACCCGCTTGAATCGCAGCTTCAATCGGTCCCTTATTAACCTTGTTTATCCTTCCCACCAAATCGTATTTTGCCTTATCCAAATACTCAGCTGTAAAGACACCACTGTTGATCGGTCTAGCCCGCACACCTAGCTCCTCCAATTTCTCCACCAATTTCAAATTCTCCTCTAGGAACAACTTCCTCGCAACAGCCAGCGTCTTTCCATCCGTAACTCGAATGCCTTCTTCAAATTGCGGTTCCACACCAGCATCTTCAAGCAATTTATTCAATTGTGGTCCTGCACCATGCACAACGACAGGAAACAATCCAACATGGTTGAGGAAGGCGAGAGCAGAAGTAAGAGACTCCAAATGTTCGGTGATGATGGCGCCACCGACTTTGATGACGGCGAACTGTTGCGAGGATACGGACGAGAAATGCGAGAGGTATTGTTGAACTTCGCGTTTAGAGCCAATGTTCGAGAGTAATTGCACGACGGTGCTGCGGGTCGAGAAAGTATCTGTTGCGGAGCCGCCTGCTACATAGCTTCTTCTACTCGTCTTCGAGACTGTAATCCCCGCAGCTGCTCGGGGGAGGGTTGTAGAAGAGAGCTTCAAGCTTTGACGGGCAACGCCTCTGACCGAGGATCGGAGAGCAAACATTTTGAGGATTGTTGTTGGTGGAGTGGAGAGTAAAATAAGGAAGAAGAATCAACTGCCTCCTCAGCTGAACTATCTCACATCAATTGCTTTGCGGCGTCGCTTTGGTTTCGTTCTTTTGTGCGGGAGATTGAGTGAAGTTCCGACCAAAAAAATGACGCAGACCAGGACTTTTTTCTTCTTCTAAATGCCTCTTGTTAAGTTAGTCCAGTCTAGTCGTCAGCGTTGTCAAGTTCGCCTTCGCAAGCTTGCCGCTATTCTGCCCGTCTGCCAAACATAGAATAATATTTCAATAGTGAAAGTGATGGTAAAATGTAGAAATGGGAATGGGAATGGGAATGGGCATTGGAGAATATACCCAAGAATTTCAAGGCCTAAATCGGAGTGCAACATAAAGATTTCTTCCAGGATAATTTCAAGGTACAAGTTTAACAACTTATGCGACATGGAAAATAGATGTTCCGCTCCACCTCCAAAATCAGCGGGCAAGGAAATGATTGGCTAAATTAGCATGCAACCGATGAACTCGATTTTTTTCATGCATATGGTACTACTTCGTATACTGCAAGGGGAGACAATTTTTTTAGGAATTTTATTTATTTCTAATTTTCATTTTCATTTTCATTTTCATCCTCATTTTTATCATTGTTTTCAGCTCTAGCAAGAGACGTCTGCATCTAGTAGGTAAGGTAGGATGCATGGAGGCCTCATTAGCCATCCGTCGCTTCCCATTTAAGGGGCTATCAGGTTATGAGTAGTTACGGTTCGGGTCATTCATATATGTCAGACAAACATTACTTAACTTACTCGAAGATTACAAAAAATCCTCAAAGTCATAAACAACTCTCCTCCATTTATTTCCCCTTTCTACATGATACAAATCCCATTCCGCTGTTTTGCATGCACGATTCAAGTCGACGTATTTCTTCTCCATCCCTTTCCTTTCTCCATTATGCCTAAAGACACGTCAAGAAAGGAAGGAAGGAAAAAGAAAAAGAAAAAAGAAGTCTCCTCAATCCATTACCCCAAAACAACAGTAATGACGCCACTCTCTCCTCTCCTTTACTTCGTTCATCGAAAATCGAGCCGAAAAAAATAAAAAAAATTACGATAGGCAGTGTAAACATCAGCGCAAAAGTTGAAAAAAAGATCAAAAAACTCCTTTCTTTCGTTCGCTAAAAACCAGAATGTAGGTTTGTGTCTCTCGTTTTCCTCTTTCTTGATCCATCGCCTTTGCTTTGCTCGTAGCCAGCGAGTGATGGAGCCATTCTGCAATGCTCGAATCAAAAAAAGAAAAGAAAACGAGAAACAGAATTATCCTTATTCCGGCCTAAAGGAAAAGAATCCTTGTGTGCAATTCCATGCCGCTCCATCCCGTTCCTTTGCACCGTACCAATACCATACCCAACGTTGACGTGATTCTCGTGAGGGGTTCAATGCTTGGTTGCTACAACTGGGAGGAGTTAGTTTGTGTTGGGACTGGAAGGGGTGGGAAAGGGAAAGGGGAGTTACCGGCTGGGACAACGATGACAATGATCAGAATGATTATTCCGGCAATCAAGCACATTCTCATCTTCATATCTTTCCACCCTATTCTTATTGTCAGTATGCAAGCTCCACCTGCATGGAGTGATGTAGAAGTACGTACACATTTGTTTACGGACTCTATTAGCACCACGACGAAATCCCTGGGCCGATACAGCAAGATTATCTGTTTTATCTTGAAGAGAATCCAATCGTTCACCACGCTGCGATACCTTATTGATGTTCTCGCGCATCACACCGACCGTATCATCGATTTGCTATTCGTATCATGTCAGCTGCTATTGTTCAATCCCTTCTCTGCTTGTTGTAGAGATTGATGTGATGAGAGCATGTCAGCGCACTTCCGGTCGCCCCGAATCGATCTTTGAGGGTTCTTGATGAAAGGGATTGATGGAATGGGAGTTCGGTATCGCGATCCGATTGTTGGATTGAGTGTTGGTTGAGAAGGGAATCTGAAACGCTTCTTGCGACGATATCCAAATCTTTGACTTTTGTTACCATCACGCGGTAGCAACTCCAATATCTATATTTCTCTTGCTTCTCCAGTATATCCCGAATCAATCCTTCGTTCTCGTATGTATTCGCGAAATGGTAATTGTCGTGCATCGTGGAAACGTCATCGCTCGTAATCCGATCGAAGGAGACAGATCTCACTCGTTCTCCACAACCAGCACCATTTCAATCAAGGAGAAAGATGATCAATACTTACAGCCTGTAAAGCCGCCGTTCGTTGGTTACCAGGGGCAGTTGTGTTCGCTCCCGCTGCACCAGCTCCTCCGGCTGGGATGTAGGGATCATATTGAGGTTCACCGTTGTCTACCATCTTGTCTGCTTTCCTTTGTAAAAGATCGAGAATTATTGTATGGGGTTGTTGTTATGTGATGTGATGTAATGTGTAGTTGCGTGGAGGTTTGATAGAGTTGATGTGGTTTGACGGATTGTTGTATGATTGACGGATGGCTGAGGATTGATCGGAAGCTGTTGTTCCTAGGCGAGACAAGGCCAAAATCGAAACAGTAGGCAAAGGGTCCAATGATTTTGCTATGATCCGAATTAGGTGAATCGCGTTTAATTCGATTTAATAATTAATTGACCATAAAAGGTTTCCTTGTTTATTTTTCAGTTCAAATTCCAATTCAACTAGGCAATCATCAGAAGTATGTCCACGCAATATACTCGCCGCTGCTCTTCACGTGCAATAAGCTTATTAACTAACCCCAACATGGACATTTTAGCGAGACAATGGTTTTAGCTAATTAGATCACTGCATTTCCATTATCAGAAATAGCTTCAAACTACTAAATTCTATGGTAAAACTCCCAATATCACTTTTTTTTTTAAAAAAAAATAAAAAAAAATGGGCGCATTGTAGTAATGCTTGCAGTCATAATCGGTTTTAATTCTTTTACTCCCTATTAAATTTCGTAAGCGCCTAAAACAATTCGATTTTATTAGAAGGTTAGCTAGGCAAATATAATTATAATTTAGATTTACTATAACTTATTATAGCTACTGGCTGTTTTATCAGTGCTTATTAGAACGGCGGAAGAAAGAGGATCTTAATTGTGGAGGAAAACACCCCTATATGCCTTTAGAAGGGTTCAGATAATACAAGCGGAAAATTTCTACCCTGCGAGGAGCACAGTTAAGACGAATTGCACGGTATTACGAAGATGAGCAAATTGAAATACGAACGAGTATAACTACATGGAAGATTTTAAATGCGGAAGCTGCTTGGACGAGCTTACTACAAATAAGCTAGATTACCATATAGCAAGCGCTTAGTACTGCATTTTTATCATTCTTATGAATACGAATTCGAATATCTTGAAAGAGTGTGAGGTCGGTAGTAGACGCGGGACCTCGAGTCGCGATAGCACAAGAAAGAAGCCTGCAAACCAAGAGAACAGTGATCAAAAGAACGTGTGGAGAAGTGATATCCTAAGTGCCTGCCAGGTGAAGGAGGGATAACCCCCTCCTTTATAGCTACAAATAGGAGTTATGCCCTAGTTGCTACCCCCTCTAGGGGTGGGTAGCAACACCAGACGACTTCTAGCCGTCTCGCAATATAATTCTCGAAAAGTCCGAAAGTTACGATGACTTCACGCTTTGGAAGATAAACCACGACTCTACAATCATAACCGTAGCCTAAATCGCATATTCAAAACTAACGCTGTACAGGAAGATACAAAGTGAGGATAGCCAACACCTAAGATACGCCTTTGTTGCTGTATACAAACAATCCTCTATTGGCCGCATGGTTCTGTATCTTGACCTTGACCTTTCCAAAAGCAAGGTTGGCCATGATGATTAGCTCCGACTTTCCTCTTGCCAGTCTCTATTACGCTGCATTTCCGTTGAGATCCCGCAGCTTTCCGCTACTCTCGGGGAACTTTACGAATTTGGCCTTGAGGAGGAGGGTCTACGACCCCCGAATTGAACAAGAGCTGTTTTGTGTAGCAACAGGAACCTCACAATTCTGGGTCGTCGTAATAGGACTTTCCTTCCATGCACCGGGTATTGGAAGATTGCCAGACATCGTGAGTAATTCAGCCCTATTTGTTGAATTATATTATTCAAACTCTAAAATCAACAGTCAAGAAATAGAAGCAGGAGATGAATATTATATTGTAGGAATATATATAGTTTAGAAGTTGGAGCTATCAATTACTTAGAATCGCAGCCTTAGATGCTATTTCAACACAATGCATACTGCGATGAGAGAGGGTTAGAGTGAGGTAAACGGTAGTACACTCTGGATAGCAATTATCGTTTGATAGAACCACATATAGCTGCATGCTTGTGCTGACCAGCTTAATCGCGAAGTAAAAGCTATAACAGTCAACGCACGTGGCATCTCTCTTTCAGGATTAGACGCTTGGGAAGTCACGTATACTATATCACCTTAACCTATCTAATACCTCCCTACATAACCATGTCCAATATTCATTCTCCAGCCACCTCTTCATGCTCCGGATTAACGCTATTCAAATTAAAATCTCGGCGTGGCTGCCCGTGCCAGCGTTTAACATCCGCCAGGGACCAAGCACAATCTGTGAGGCAGGACGCACGTTAGTGATGGAGTGTAAACTGTGAGAGCGTAGAGCGGAGAAGGGGACTCACCACCTTCCCATCCTCATCCTTCCACGAAATATGAAATTTCCAATCATGACCCACAACAGTCCAGCCCAAAAACAGAGGCAACTCCTCAACATCTCTTCCACTGCCACTTCTACCAAGTGTCCACAATCCACGCAGCCGCTCCAATCCTGCGGCGCACCAAATTCCCAGCTGTATAATTGCCTCATTATAATCCCCTCCTCGTTCCTTAACCTCCAGACAGCAAACCAACGGCACTGTACTCGTATAAGCGTCCGTCATCTGGCTGAGAGCCATATCTAAGTTTGCTTTGTGTACAGGCTTGATAGCCGATGCAACATTCGGGTGCTCAGAGGAGAAGGCGAGTGCTAGGTCTGCTTTCTTCGCGAAGGACTGGGATGCATGTCGAGGGAGGAAGGCGGGGTCAATAGATTGTGTCTGGATACTATGGACGCGCAGCATAGAGGAATCTTGGCCAAGCTCCGCGGATTCGAGAACGTTATTTACGACTTTCATCTATGCACTCTCATCAAGGTGATCGTTATAACAGCGGCGCGCTTCATTGTATATCTTGTCTGTCACCTGCCAGAGGGCATCGGTGTATGAGGTTGGATGTACGACCGTAGGATCTTCGAAGAGATGGCTTGATGCTTCGGACTGGTAGGGATCCGCGGCTCGGAGACGAGTCTGCACTAGATAAGCCATGGACGGGAGAATTGGGGGGAAACACAGCTACCTCAAGACTGTGAGGAATCACTTTATTTGACAGCTTCATTACGAGCATGCTCGTCAGCTGTCTCACTGCAGGTGGCTGTTCTAGTCTAGCATCAGGCTGGCAGACTCGCAACGACGGTGATGCTAATTTTGATTGGCTCAGTACTTTACGTGTTAGACTGGGGGAGCGCTGGTGACTTCATAGCGGCGTTAGGTGTAAGATGGGCCGGTTTTGAAAGGAAGTGGTTGTTGCTGTCGTCCTCGTCGTTTCTCCGCTTACATTTGAGGCCGTGTCGCTGTTCATGCTTCTCTTCCGCTTTAGCATCGTGTTCTGCCGCGCAATGAGAAAGAATATAGCGAAGCTGGGGAAGGAAACGTTGTTCGTGGTGAAAAGAACGGGAGTAATAGTGCTGGATCTTGATCTTGGTCATGCAGCTCGGCGGGGTGAAACCAATCACTCGCAGTCGCTAACTAGGAGCTGAGATAGCTCGGAGAATCACATTGCTTCGATTCCATAATCTCTCAGAGCAAGGGAGTTGAAGGTAGAAAAGAACTAGGTGTGTGCAGTATGGCTGTTTTGTTGTTAGCCAAGCTTATTCGGGTTTAGCTCCCGCTAGTACTAGCTCCAAGCTAAGGAGCTTGCTCTGTAAGCATCGTTAATGAATTCATTCTTTACGTTCTATAAATAATATCCTAAGTTGCACCAAGCCTAACAATTATAAAGTGCAACTATTTATATGAGAATCTTATTAGGGAAATAGACGAGAGCCAAATTATTAAATTTAAATATATTAATAATAGTTTTATCGTCGTATAACTTCTCTATAACTTTGTACAAGTACAATTCATCCTATGATCCGAGCTCTTTATTCTGTTATACAATTTTCTTGCTTTTTAGCCTCAAGCTCCGCGTAAACTCCATACTCGTGAAGTCGTTCAGTTCAAATTATAAAAGTACATGGAAGGGGAGGACCGGCCAAGTCGAACGGAAATGTATGGAAGTGAGGGATGTTCTAAACAGCAGCTTCGGGGAACGTTGAAGGTTGTTGTATTGCTGATTTCGAAGTGAGTGGCCAAGGATGACAAGTTACCAACAATGGAGCGATTTGGAGGCACGTTGAGTCTTTTCGAAATCATCTCTCGATTTCACAGCAATCGAAGAATCATCCGCTTCTCGTTCCCCAATCCACCTGCCACAACGGCCTCGAACTAATAGCCGATTGCGGCCAACTCCTCGTAAAAGGCGGTGATTCAACCTCCAAGCTCTCATCACTCTCGTAGGGACTCAGAGGACTCAAGAATTTCCCCCGTTGAACCTGTGGTTCCCTCGACATGGTCGTCGTAGCCGCTTCAGCGATATTAGCAACTTTCAAACTATCCCATGTGCCTTCTCTCCTCGGCGCCATTTCTTGTAGGATGTTCACGGCGTCCTCGCGAATACGCGGATCGTGACAGGCATACACGATAGCGAATAAGGAAGGGATGATGCCGATATCAAAGACAAAGGTTTTGAGGAACTGGGGGGAGGATATGGCGAGCTGGCTGAGTGAAATGATTTCACGGAAAGAGGATAGAAAGGCGGTTGGTGAGTTGTTCGGAAGAAAAACTCCCTGTCCCATAAGATATACATTCAAGGCCTTGACGCGGAGGATTGCAGCAGGAAGGAAGGTATTAGACCCGCTGAGAGCGTGGGCGAGAATGGGATCGAATGCAGTTTGCCATTTTAGGAAGAGAGAATTGAAAGAAGAGTTATCAGAGCTAGTGGTGAGGAGTCTCGGCGGCGTTCGTACAGAATAGTCGTTCGTCTGCGCTTCAGAATATTGATTAACCGGTGACAGGCGTCTGGTGAAGGACGATCGAGGGGTCTTCGGTAGAGTCTGATACAGGACGTATTCCAAGTACTGCTCTGCTTCGTCAATGTCCCCAAAAACTGCAGGACATTCTGGTAATGGGACGTCTACCATTATCAAATCCAGAAAGCTAGCTCGCAACGAATCGTGGTCGTCAGATCGAGTTGTAAGGTTCAACGCCAAACGAATATATGTAGTAACGATCTCATCTTCGATGATTTGCGGTGCTGGCGAACTCACTAAGAGATTGTGATTTGGGTGACTGGTGAAGACAACATCACTCCGCATCATTTTCAGAGCGCTATAGATATGCTTTCCAGCCTGTTGGGGGTTGCCATGAGAATTTTCGAAGCAGTAAATTAAAAGCGAGACAATCAACGATGTTCTGATTGAGTGTTTACCAGTCTCAATAATTCCGCGGATAGCCTTTCCAATTTGCTGCAAGGCATATCGATGATGGGATTCAGCTTCTTCAGCTGTGATATGTTAGCAAGTGTTGAAGGGCAGATACATGAAGCATTCACAAAGGCCTGACCAATCTTGGGACGAAGCTTTTCATGAATGATCCTAATTATTGGGATAATTGATATCTCATATTGGATTCGAGATGCCACTTACAAAATGTTTGAACACTATAATCCCCCTCCGGCTTCGAATATGGAACCTGGATAGCCTTACTCAAGGCGGCAAGGGCAACAGCAGCATGTCGTACAGCAGGATGATTATCACAAGCTTGAAGAACAATTACATTCCACAATTTCTTCTGATAACCTCCAGCAAGCTCAAAAACCGTCTTCTCACAAAAATATAAAAAATAAGAATGTTCCCGTTGATCAGGGAGAATAGAAGTGGAAAGAGTAGGAGATAATCTCAGTGCAGGAGGTGCATGGGGTCGATTAATGCCGATAGAAAGGGTGGGACCCCTAAGCCAAGGTTCGTCGAGTTTGTCTTTAGGGTTGTAGTTGTACCCACCGCATTTTCTTCCAAAGTTTTTGCATCTATTACATGCAGGTTTGGTTTCATCGCATTTCACTCGCCTTGATCTGTAAAGAAATGAGAAAAATATCATATTGGAAAAGAGTAGCACTCACTTGCACGTGGTACAGCCTGTTTTGGATTTCGCATTTTTGCAGGTCCGGGTCTTTTTAAATGTGCGATGTAGTGGTGCTTGAACAGGAGTGAGGCCAGCTCGCTCTACGACGGGACGGTTGGCATCCAAGGAAAAAGACATTGTACGTGAATTATGTATTAGAAGGGAATTTTGGTGGTACAAATAAACGATAAACGCGGGAAAGAAGGAATATGACAGGACCAGGAAGCCTGCTTCCAAACAATTTGAATGTCGGTCTGTTGGAAGGACGGCGGCATGTTTGAATATCTATAGGGCTAGAGAATGTCTGTTGAATTGTAGATGCATGATGAGATGTGTTGATGGACCGGTCCATCGATGGGTGTGGGATAGCCGCCTTTGGGTGATGGAAATAGAACATCAATAGATGTAAAAGCGGAGTGGCGTTGAGAAGGCCAATAGGAGGGGGGTCGCTTGCGTTAAAGCGTTCGATGTGGCCAATTGGCGGGAAGGAGAGTGTTTATTCTTGAGCGCCGAATTGCCGATCAAATGCAGGATATTTTGAGCGTCACACAGTGCGCGTATGCGTGTGAGTTATTCGCGATCGGATGAATCGCAAATAGATACTTCTATTTGAAACATGTAGAGAATGAGAATAGTATGGCGGTACGCAGTATTGATAGAGAAGAATAGAAAAGCAGGGCCCGGAAGGAAAAATGTACTCATCTAAATATAAAAACAAATTAATTCGTTCTGCGTCGTTGAGGTTGGCGTCTATTGAATTCTTCTTTAAGCATCAAATCTGGGGCACGTGAATATCATGTGCCCGGCTATGAGACCAAATTCGCGTCACCTGAAAAACATGCTTATCTTCTCTTTCCGTCTATCTTTACTAATTAATCAATTATTCTCTATCACCTTCAATTATTCTCATCCTTTGGCAATCATATCTATTGACGAAAAAGAAACAATCGGCTCAATCCTTCCTTTACCCAGCAATTCAGATCAGAATCAGGTCATAGGCCAACACGTCGGATGACCTTAGCAGACCAGCCATCCATCATCAACACACAATCAAGGTTTGTATAGGTTACGGGTAATGCATAGTAAGCAATGCATACCATTTCTTCTTTTCCTACTTCATTCTCCTCGTATAGTATAATCGATCCGTTGATCGTCTTATTATGCTATATGCAATCCATCTCCAACGTCTCCGGGTCAAATAGTGCTCATCTAGCCCATCTTTGGCCCACGCGCCGTCAAAACCCAACACACAGCCTTCGCCAAGTCCTCTCTATTCCTTTCTATCCGGCCCTTCATTTTCCTACTCTTATTCCTAAAAACTTCATTGTTCTTTCTTTCTCCATATATTCTACATCAACATCAGACGTCTGATACCTTCATCTTGCTCACCCTCTTCGAAACACTCGCTCGTTCGCTTGGGAATCTTGGTATCAACAGTTCCAACAATTGAATCCAAATTCATTCGCTTTACCACTTCTTAATACCAAGTTTCCGCATATTCTTCACGGGAGCGCAGGATCGCTGGAGCTGAACTCAATACCACTCATGGGATCTTAATATCTATCAAGGCTTTACAACTCGACAGATTTCTGTGTTGGAGGGTCAAGGCGCATAGACGTCATTGTCTTGCGAGCGATCCTCAACCCCCGCCGTTCCTATTTATATAAAAATCCCCGGATTCCCCGCGTTACACTCTATCATCACACAATGAGGTTATCGTCCTCAATATTCCGAACGGTGACGGCCCTCGTGGCTACAACCCAAGTCGTGAATGCCATTCAAATTGACTTAACTTCGCCATGTAAGTGATAAGTCCTGGTCCAACTAAGCACACTACACTAACCAACTATGCAGCATCCATCAAATCGGCAGCGAGCATGGTTGCATACGACATGATGACATATTATACAGGAAACCAGACTGGAGACGTACCAGGAAATCTGCCGAATCCATACTACTGGTGGGAAGCTGGTGCAATGTTCGGAGCAATGATTGATTACTGGTACTACACTGGGGACACTACATACAACGACGTTACATCTCAAGCACTCCTCTTCCAGACAGGCCCCAACGCCGACTACATGCCTCCGAATCAAACAAAGACAGAAGGAAATGACGATCAAGGGTTCTGGGGATTAGCAGCTATGTCTGCAGCCGAAACCAACTTCCAAAATCCTCCTGCAAATCAACCCCAATGGCTTGCTCTTGCTCAAGCAGTCTGGAATACTCAAGTAGCTCGTTGGGATCCAACATCGTGTGGTGGAGGTCTACGTTGGCAGATCTTCACGTTCAATAATGGTTACAACTATAAGAATTCCATCTCCAACGGCTGTTTCTTTAGCCTTGGTGCCCGTCTGGCAAAATACACCAACAACGAGACATATGCCCAATGGGCAGAAACAACATGGAACTGGGTAGAAGGAATCGGTCTACTCGATGCTAGTTATTATATCTACGACGGTTCAGACGATACTATTAACTGCACGCAAATCAACCACATCCAATGGACCTATAACGCTGGCGCCTATCTACTCGGTGCAGCAAATATGTACAACTACACCAATGGCAGCACGATCTGGAAGAATCGAGTCGATGGCTTGTTGGCGGGTATCGACGTCTTCTTCCCTAATAATAACATCATGGTCGAAGTCGCCTGCGAATCCAACAACAAATGTGACACGGATCAAAATTCATTCAAAGCATACCTCGCTCGTTGGATGGCAGCCACAACCAAAATGGCTCCCTACACCTACGACACCGTAATGGCTAAAATTGGACCTTCCGCTCAAGCAGCTGCCGCCCAGTGTTCAGGTGGTACCAACGGCCGAACATGCGGACTCAAATGGACAACCAACGGCGTTTGGGATGGGACGCAAGGCGTAGGCCAGCAAATGGCGGCTCTGGAAGTCATTCAAAGTACCCTAATCGCCCAAGTAAAAGGACCAGTAACGAATTCCATGGGAGGAACAAGTCAAGGAAATCCATCCGCTGGAACTGGAAGCTCGAATCCGATAGGTCCGACGATTGTTACGCAAGGTGACAGAGTTGGAGCGGGATTCTTGACGCTCCTCGTGTTGGCTATTCTTATTGGGTGTTTATGGTGGATGGTTATTTAAATAGATGGATGGATGGTGAAGTAAGTGGTTGTATATGGAATGGGTTGGATTGTTGTATATATATATAAATTTTTAATAATGATGGGTATAGTTTGGAAGAGATTAGAGGGGACTGGTGGTTTCTTCAAAGTGGATGGGTAGGGCTGGGTTTGGTATATTCATTCATTGGGAGGCCAGACTGGCTTCTATTATTTTTGGATTTTGGTTATCGGTTAGGAGTTTGGGAAAAGATTAGAAATGATTTGGAATGTCGTCGCCGTGGTCGTGGATAAATGAAATCAACTGGGTCATCATAGGGTGGTTTGAGGTGGTTCGTGGTTGGGAATTTGAAGGATGAGGATGCAATGGGAAAGGGAATGGGAATAGGGTATATAGGAACACTGAGATAAATAAATGGGATGGATTCAAAGGGCATAGAATAGACGTCTTTTATTATAATCATTGACTCGGGTTCTCAATTTCTTTCTTTTTCTCTTCCTGCAGTCAGTCTTCGCTTTATACCATTGTTTTCCTGTTTCCTTCCTTTCACAGTTTTTACTTTATTAGTTTTGAAGTTTGATCCTACTCAATCTTGTGCAACGCAAGGGACCTATAGGGTCAGGGTAGAGGAAAGGGAGGAAGCGGGTAGTTAGGAGTTCTCATTTGTGGTGTTGGTAATGATGGCTATGAATATAGTTGTTCTGGGATTCGGGGCAGAATAAGTACTAGGCTCAAGAGCTTTTTTGTTTTTTTTGATCTATTATCGCTGCTATAATTTAACTATCACTTCTATTTCGTTCCTCTCATAGCTTAGTTCGTTCGTTCCGTTTCTCTTCCGAAATCAACCTCATATGCATTTACTTGTTCACACGCAAATTGCATGCTTATAGAAGGATGCTATCGTTCCATGACGAAGTGCTTCAAGGGTATTTTTACAAGCTGTCTGTTTATATATCCTTTCGTGACTTGTAACCTAAGTGTATTTGAAAAAGAAGTATCCTTTAGCTGGGATTTAGCTAATGTCGAGGCAAGAGGAAGAATATAAAGGAACTCTATTCTGAAACTCTTGTCTTTTCATTCACCCATCCATCTGCTGATAACCTTGTGAATCATAACTTAGTTGAATGTGACCATCACGCTGTTTCAGACCGCCTCATCTTTGAACGTCATGTTCAGGTGAAGTGGAATGTTGAACATAGAGAGAAAGTATTGAATTGCTAAGAATAACTAGTTATGCCGCCGCTAGCTATCCCTGCAACACTTCATGTATTTAATCCCGAAGGCTGCTCGTACTTCTTTTCTTTTTCCTCCAGTTTCATCCCATCAAGTCGTTTGGTCACAGTGAAGTTGATAGTGTTTTCTTATGTTTTTTATACTATGTTATGGCGCTTAAACAAACCGGTTGTTGGCTTATTTGCTAAATAACCAGCCATTCATTTACACTCTAGCATTGTCGTTGTCCCCATTACTTCTAATCATCGCTCTCCAGTCGTCCTTCACTCACCACTGCAGAATTAATATCTCCTTAGCAGAAAACCCCAGTACCGACCTATCTTGGGAAATGCTTACGGGTGTAATATTTCCTTCTTTAACCCACGATATTCGTCCCCTTCCCTCTTACCTGAATTTCCAACATAATGTACTGCTGCACACATCCAATGCTCTTGTGATTAAGAATCATATCCCATCTAATCTTCTTAGACTTTGCTGATGTTTTTTCTGTAGAGGCAAGAGAGAATATCAGTGGTGCGTGTTTAAATACCAATGAGCTCGGAGAAAATGGCAGGATGCCAATCTTTGTAGGAAGAGATGAAATTCACTCTCTTGGGAGTGGACATCTATTGATACCAGCTTTAATTTTGAGTAATAGTGATGGGAGGATAGAGAGCATATAAACCCCTTTGACCTTTTTTTTCTTTCTTCCCTAAGAATCTAGGAATTGCAGGACGATATGTATAGGGGTTCATGATGCATCTCTTTGGATTGCGCATATTTTCTGGTTCTTGTGCGCATTATACTATTATACGTGGAGAAGAGAAGAAAACGAAAGGGTCATTGCTGTCATTTGTGTGGATCTGGAATCATTGTCGAAGTGTGATGGGTTTTATTACCATTCTATATTTTTAAACCTCACCTCCAAGTGTGACTAGTGATTTCTATCTCTCGAGCATCCTCATAACCGTCATCAGAAGGAAGAAGCGGATGACAAACTTCAGGGTTTACAGCGGACGATGAAAACAGGTGCATGGTCAAGAAGAAGATTGAGCCTGGCTTCTGAATTTATTTGCTCTTCTTGCGAGTGTGCAGAAGTTGATTTGGGTGAATGAGTGTTACGAGGGTCGATGGGAATGAATGGGTGACATCTTGGAGATGTGAATTATATCTCTCCAACACACAATCCTACACTTGGAAGTGGTACAGTCAAAGTATATAAATCATTCTGAACACCAAGCCCAAAAAAACATGGCCAAACAGAATATTCCCGAGATCTCAGCATGCTATCGACATTGTATTTTATCCTTTCTTCTACCTCATCATGAGTAGAACGTAAATATATCATTCAGTTACAAGTTTAATTCCTTGGAACTGGGTTTCTTCGTTGTCAACTCCCATTCATTCACTTCCCTCTCTGTTCATCTCCAACTGCTCCAATCTTATCAGTCTGCCCCATCCCTCTTCACAAAATTTACATATCACGTCTACTCTCGATACTACTACTCAATAGCCGAGAAATTTCTATTACTTGACCAGGAATCCTAAGGAATTAACATCTTACAGAAATTCTTACCTCTGTTTTACTATCTCAAAGGGGATTGTATACTTTATTTTTTGTTTCTCATAGATGGCAATGAAACAGGACTCAGGTGGGTTTACTCTTGAGTCAACTATGCACCTTTTCATGCTTAGCCGAAAAATCCGAATCTCTTCCTTCAAATGCATTCCACCACTAGCCTATCCGTCCCCTTATAAATATGCCTTCTGAGCCCCCTCAATCTAGTTCACCAGTTGAAAACAGAAAGTTCTTCTACCATCCATAAGACCCTGTTGTGTTCGTCTTTGACGTGTTGGAGTCTACTACTCGAACATTTCTCCTTTCTTACTCATTCCAACTCGTCGTTTGGGTTTTGGTTGTCAACGATTACTTTTATACTTACGAGCTTGTATGCTCCCCTGCCATTGCCAATTGAGAATTGCTGTCATCTTATTCGTCTTCTCTTTTCTTAGATTCCTTCGAAGCTGTCGAACCCCATGGAATCATGACGTCTTAGAAGTTTCGCTGATAATGATGGATAGTAGGAAGCATGGGCCATCGATTTCTCTGAATTCGGTATTTTGTTTTTTAATAGTTTAGAAGGAGAGGTTATGGGGTATAAATAACGGTTTTCGGAAGGAAGGAGGGGGTGATGGGTGTTCTGGTTCTACTTTCGTACTATCTGTGAGACTGGAGAGCTCAAGAATTAGTGGATTTTATGCTAATCAACCCCATTCCAATTTCGAGTATAAAATGAAACTGCTCCGCCTATCGGTAGTCTAGAAGTCTGAAATCAAATTGTCCTGAATCGCACTGGGTCCCATTTCATCTGCTTCTTTTTTGGAGTCAAAGAAGATGTGCTATAGGAAGGTTGAAAAGAGACTCTTCTAGAGGTTGAGGGTTCTAAAGCGTTGTCACCTGCTCCCTTCTTTTCATCGTCGGTGAAGTCAGTTGTCATTCCAACCCTTCTCTTCCTCTCTCTCAACCCCTCTCTTATCCTTACAAGCTCTGAGCTCATACAAGGATGCATGAACTACCCCTCAATCCTACATCTGTGGCTCTTCCATGAAGGCTTAAAAGGTAATCACTGATTAGCTTACTTCAAACTCTGCGCTTAAATGCATTTCTTCGTGCTCGGTGAGTCTTGGAATATTGGATGATGGAAAACTCGTGATAAGTCTCATTTAGGATTACCTATCTTTTCGAATATCTGGAATAAAGAATCATGTCCCCGTGCAGTTTTATAAATACTTCGTCCCTCTCTTAATGTAAAGTATTAAGTCCCATTACTCACACTTCAAGCGTTATAGGTCGTGCCATGTCCCATAGATCTATATGCTAGATAGCAACTCCTCTAGTGATTGGATACTGGGGAACTAATAAGGGGCGTCAAAGAAAGTCAATGAAGAATATTGCCATTTTACTAAAGTATCACTGTAATTTCCCTTTCCTGCTGTCGAGTCTGGGTATATTTCTGCCTTTGACCTTTCTCCATCAATTATACTGGCTGTACTTATTTTCTCCACCGAGATAGATGTAAGCTCTGAATCGCAATACCAGCACTTGTGGGATGCCTCAGCTCAAAGAGATATAATGTTCTGTGTCGTGACCACTACTGTCAAGGTCCCATGGACCGAGTTCAAAGGCGGTGAGTTTCAGAGAGGACTTCTCTTTCGAGGGAGTGAGAGTCAATACAGCCATCAGCAGGGACTAAACCCTGGACCGTAGGATGGGGAAGCAAGCTTTGGTGGACCTCTTCTGACCTTCAAGAAGCCGTTATTGTCTAATCCTTCAACAGGTTTCTGAACGATAGAGATATTTATTCTGCACTTCAGAGGGCAGCCTGCTTATCTTCCCATTGGCCTGGATTCTGAAAATAGGCTCGTGCAATTATCAGCAGGCGATACTATCCGTTTGGATGCTAATTTGAGTGACTAAGGGGGTGAAGGGTTCATTATGCAGAATTACGTCAGTCGAAGACTCGTTGCAAGTGGTGGAGATGGATGTTGGCTAATTATGTTTTTATGGTTAGGAAACTTGGAAAAGAGAATTAGATTGTCATTTGACCATTTGACCTCACTTCCTCTTTCAGCGGGCTTGGCGGCAGAAACCCACCGCCGATGCCGAATTCCGAGCTCACCTCCATCGGGACTATCTATTCTACAAGGAGTCTACATGTCTCTCGATCGATACGGGTTAATTCGAATACAACCTGCGGGTCAGTACTGCCAGACAAGATTGAATTCGATGGTTTTCCTGGATTGCCGGGACTTCCGCGTGGCGAAACTACAACCCTTAGAATTTACGAGCCCACTTGGAAGCTTTTGATATATCGTTCGTGTCTGACAGACAGTCAGTTAAGCCTGACCTTCACGTCATACCCATTCAGAGCGAGGCGAGTTTCAATCTATATCATTGAAATATCTGCCAACCTCTTGTCAATATTCTAATTTTCACTGCGCTAGTCTTGCTACTTGTAGTCTTTCGTTCTTCAATGTCCTTAAGCTCGACAGCCGCATGAGATGAAGAGAATGGATGTAGCACAGAAAGGGATTAACAACGGCAATAGTAATGGTCATGGCAATGCATACCAGCAAAAACACACAGCGGAGGCCATTGGGGGCTATGATTGAGGATTTCAGTCCTTCATGGTAGGTATGTTACTTTTCCATCTTCACAGGCAGACCTAACATTATGTAGGTTTGCTGTCTGCATGAACACAGGCATTTTGGGCATTCTAATGCACCAACTCCCCTACCAATTTAGCGGCCTCCTTGTTCTTGCAACGATTGCATATGTCCTTGATCTCGTCCTTTACATCATATTTTCGATCATTTTCATTTCTCGATTCATCATCTACCCCCAGAGCGCGTGGCCCAGAATATCTGTGAACTCCAATGAGTTGACATATTTAGCTTGCTGGCCCATTGCCTGGCTCACGCTGACCGCCCTGACCGCTTTGGTCGTCAGCCAAGCATCTTGGGGTGGTCATGCTTTTACATTGGTGGCATATGTGATGTGGTGGATTGGAGCGACTTGGACGTTTATATTTGGCATAATTATTTACATCACCATTTTCCAGAAGAGTACTGTAGACCATTCAAACGTGCCGTCGTCTATGGTTATTCCAGCAGTGGGTGTTTCTACAGTTGCATCCGTTGCTGGACTGGTGGTCAATTATTCGGACGATATGTCTGCACGTCTGGCTGTTCCTGTGGTAATTGTTGCTTATATCCTTCTGGGACAAGGGATGTTCCTTGGCATTATACTGTTCGCCATATACCTCTATCATTTGATGGTACAGGGAATGCCCAAAGGCCCGAAAGCACCCACAATGTTGCTTCTTGTAAGTCTCTTCCATCGTCTACCCGCCTTTCATATACTTACAGTTTCATAGCTTGGGCCCCCAGGACAAACCGCTACAGCATTGCAGCTCCTAGGCACCGCAGCTAATACTAATGGGGTGTTTGCTGGCGTTCATAGGGGTACATTTCTTCAAGCATCATCAGCAGCAGGTTTTGATGCAACTAGTGTTGCGCTATCTCTATTGCTCTTTGGATTTGGCTTTTTCTGGGCTGTCCTGTCTGTTTCCTGCATTCTGGAAGCATTCTGGAAACGTGAGATGAAATGGTCATTCGCATGGTGGAGTACAATTTTCCCGACTGGTAAGTCAACACTCTGTATCATCCGCAACTTTGTCCTGATAGATTGTAGCGACCATGAACACCGCATGCCTTCTATACTCGAACGAGATGGACTCTCCTGCATGGCGTGTCATCACCGCAGGGATTTTGGTGACCTTATTTCTTGATTATTTCATCAATTGTGGTTATACGATTTATTTATCCATCTCCGGAGACTTACTCATTCCCAAATCTGCTCGCAAGATTTCGAATTGAGGAAGGACGGAAGATTGCAAACTCAGCCTCGTAGTAGCTTAGCCTTAAAAAAAAAGGCTTGATAACGGCAAGTGACTCTCCCGATGCTTTCTACCTTCAGCCATGATCAGCATGCGCCTAGATTTCTAGAACATCTTACCAAGAAACGGGAAGAAATCTGATGAAGCTTGCTGTGAGCTGGAGATTTTGGCCAAACCGAAAAACACAAGTAGGAAGGAAGTTGACTGAGAGCAGATGGGATTCAATCAGCCGCAGATGAGACGAGTAAGCATGGAAGGTTGGATTGGATAGATTGTAGATACTTTCAACTAGAAATGGATTGCCAGTATTTTATTCATCTTTACAAAACACTCTTGCCATTGCATGCATGCGAAGCGTTGATCTGCGAAAATGACAACACATCACCACATCTACCCATTCCAGTTGAGATGCCCATCTTCTTTCGCCATTCAAACTGAAGCAACCCCAGCACACGCATTCGCACATGCAAATGCCACCGGTATAATGACGCTGTATGCGAAGGGAGGACTTTCGAAAACGACTATTCCAAATACCTGTCATACTTACTATTCAAGATCGATAAATGTTGGTTTCAGGATCGACATTTGCAAACATCCGAACATTACCGTACGTTGATCTTTTCGAGGGAAAGAGAGCCGACGTGCTGACTCGTGCTTGCGTAACATTCGGCAGACGACCATGTTTGCGGTGTTATCTCTTCCCTGCTTGGGTGATTTTTGGTGAAGGCAAATGGATTATGGAAGGGATATTTGGGAATCCAATGCTTGAAAAGTATTGGGGATTGTCCTCATCTTCATCCTCATCTCTGTCTCCGTCCCTGTCTCCTTTTTTCTGACCGTGACACCATGCCTATGACATAGCTAATACGTTGGTTGATTTCTGAAGGAAGGTGCACCTTGGATGTGAAGAGGGTTGTGGTCGTCCTTTGAAGTTAAGGAACTTAAGGGTCAACAACAATAGAAGAAGGTGAAGCCGAAAGAGGAGGTGGTAATTGAAGAGGAAGGAGCGAATCTTTTGAGGAAAGTAAGGATATGTTCTTGAGATCAATTGAATTGCATGTCCCCAAGCAATCGTTGCCACTCAACTCGCCATCGAAGCAAAAGAAGAAGATACTCGGTCTAGTTACAACCACTCCCACATCCATATCCCTTCTCCAAGTCTAGACTCGGCCTTTTACGGATCGACAACGTTTAGTCACCGGTAGTCTGGGTACACAACTAAGTGAATGGTGTTGTTCGGCTTCATCTTTTCTCACGAGTCAGTCAACAACAAATCCATTGCCGAAATGGGAAATCGGTCTATATAAGGTACCGTCCCTGTCTTCTGTTCATTTTTTCTCTCTTTCTTTTTCTCCTCATCTTGTAGCCATGGTTTCTTACTATTTCTCTAAGATCAGAGCCTTGTTTGGCGTAGCGACCCAAGCAACTGCTCAACCCTCTTCTCGGATCCCCCGTCCGTCGCGCCCAGTTCAATCATCCAGCGGCATTCGGATTCCGATTCCTCGACCTACGACCTCTGTCGCCTTCGTTGCCACCGAAGGCCTTATCTCGATGCCAAAGAGAACAGAGAACTCGGTGGTCGCCCACATCGATCGCATCCGGAAGAGTCGCGACGCCAAAGCGACTCCTCGCATGCCTTCGACTTCCTCGACACGATCGAAGACGCCGCCAACGTCTAGATCTGTCACCCCACCTCGTGTTCCGTCCTCGTCGTCGGCATCATCGAGCTCGTCTGTTTCCCGCAGCGAGCAGTCGATCGATGCTCACATTAAGAGGGTACGTCGTTGTCGTTTATTCCTTTCTTGCTTTTGCTTGTTTTTGTCGCTGTCGCTTTGAGCAATGCAACGTTATTACTTATCTACTATCATCATCACATCCCTCTACCATCATCCTTCATCACCCTGATCACTGCTAATCACCATTTGCATCTCGCAGGTCACGAAAGCAAGAGAAGCGCGTGTGCCGACACCCTCCTCTCTTCGACCATCCCCGGTGGTGAGTCGAAAGGTAACCCCTGTGCAACCCCTTTCTCTCAAGCCTACAAAGGAGGCTGCTGTGTCTGTCGATCTTTCCCAGGTCGATGCACAATTGGCTGCCTTATTGATTGCCCCTCTGGTCGTTGCCCCCCTCACCATTGCTCCCCTCGCCCTCAACACGCGACCAACGGTTCTGCCAAAACCCGAGGTCCCCGCGCTGCGATCTTGCCTGAAGTCAAGTAGGGCAGTAGCAGCATCTACGGCAAAGGTCAGCAAAAAGGTTCGCTGGATTCCAGGTTTCGGTGACTGGAACGTTCACGACATCAAGGTTTTCGAAGAGACTTCCCCGTCGTCTTCCTTCCTTGATTTCGACTCAGCGATCATTCGACGGCCTATCATATGGCGGAACCGTGCAACTGGTCTGTTCCTCGACGACGACCAATACGTTCTCGTGGCCCCCAACCGCGAGCTTCGTTGGCCTGTTTCGGATGAACCGATCGGTGATATCATAGAGGGTTCTCAGACCCGTCCTCGATCAAGCTGTCGCAAGTGTGCCCGCTTGGCTGCCAGAGGAACTCCTCTTATTCGATATCGACCCCAGAATGTGAGCGTTTGGTGCGATTCTTGTTTGGCCGACCCCGACAAATGGCCACGTTGTAATCCGCCCCTCGATGACGACGGTCAAGATGACCACCATGACGTTTGCGCTGGAGGTATGCACCACCACTTCTTGGAGTGCTGCTATGTTCGCGACGGTTACAAGGCGAACGTACGATGGCTATACGACAAATTCCCAGGAAAGGGATCGGCTGTATGCGACAAGATCTTGCAGGAGTTTTGAGCGGCGACTGTCGTTCATCCCTGTTGCTTCTTGTCGTTTGTGTTAGGTCGTCAGCATTCTAGTTCTTTTGAGCAAGGTTCTAGTCTTATTGGTGCTCTTTCTCTCTGGATTCTAGTTCCCTTGAGCAAGGTTCTAGTCTTATGGTGCTTACTTTGTATTCTAGTTCCCTTGAGCAAGGTTCTGGTCTTATTGGTGCTCATTGGATTCAGTTTCTAGGTTCCTCTGTTCTTCTGGTGTTTTCTTCTGGTGGTTGGCTTGTATTCTAGTCCCTTGAGCCAGGTTCTAGTCTTATTGGTGCTCTCTGGATTCTAGTTCCCTTGAGCAAGGTTCTAATCTTATCGGTGCTCTCCTCTCTGTATTCTAGTTCCCTTGAGCAAGGTTCTGGTCTTATTGGTGCTCATCGGATTCAGTTTCTAGCTCCCTTGGGGAAGGATTTAGTTTCTGGTTTCCTCTGTTCTTCTGGTGTTTTCTTCTGGTCTCTTCTTGTGATTGTTTATGGTCACTGCCTCGTTCTCGTTTCGGGTTGTCAGCTCCCCTGGGAAAGGATCTGACTTCCTCTGTTCTTCGGTTTATTCTTCTGATGGTTGGCTTGTATTCCAGTCCCTTGAGCAAGGTCTGGTCTTATTGTGCTCTTGTTTTCTGGTTCTTGGGAAAGATCAGGGTCTTATTTGGTCCTGTCTCTGTTCTTGATTTCGGGTTGTCAGATCCCTTGGGAAAGGGTCTGGCTTCCTTTGTTCTTCGGTCGGTTCTTCTTGCGGTCTACTGGTACTTCGCTGTTCTTTGCATCTCCACTCGGGGGTGCATCTTCTCTGGTTCGTTTTCCGGTATTGTTGAGCAGTCTTCTGTTCTTCTCCCTGTCTTCTTCGGTTCGTCTTCTGGTCTTTTGATGAGCAGTCTTGGTGCTGTTCCCGCTTTCTCAGATCCCTGGCACGGATCTGCTGTCTTTCTGATCGGATATTCTTCTGGTCGGATCTCTCTCTGGTTGATTCTTCTGATGGTTTACTAGTACTTCGCTGTTTTCTTTGCATCTCCGCTCGGGGGTGCATCTTCTCTGGTTCATCTCCTGGTATTGTTGAGCAGTCTTCTGTTCTATTCACGTTGTTCTCGAGTCCTTTGGCATGGATTCGCTGTCTTTCTGATCGGATATTCCTTCGGTCGGATGTGTGTCTGGTTGGTTCTTCTTGCGGTTTCTTGGAATTCTAGTCCCTTGAGCAAGGTCTGGTCTTATGGTGCTCACTGTTTGGTATTCCATTTCCCTTGAGCAAGGATTTGGTCTGGTTCTTCTGCTCCCTCTCCGGTCGGTCTATCTGGTGTACTCTTCTCGATTTCCAGACTCCTTTGGCAAGGGTCTGGATATGTGATTTCCCTGGCAGGATTTCAAACCTTTACGGTTCTTTTCTCGGTCTACTTCGGATTCCCTTAGGCAAGGTCTCCGGATACTCTCTCTCTTCGATTTCGATTCATTCAGGTCAGTCTTCGGCGGAACCTTTCACCCCCTTTCGTACTATCTCTCATCTCGACTCTTCGTTGGCCGTCCGTTGGCGAGTACGCTGCTCGACCATCTCACGCACTGGAAATGGGGATCTCGGGTTGAGCGGGGGTAACGACTTGCATTTTATTGGTGTCCGGTTTCAGCTGGGTCCTGGGCAAGATGGTGATGGTGCACATTGTGCGTAGGCCCACCGCTTCGTCTGAACAGGGCTTGTAGCGCGGGGCTGAGGATGTAACGACGTCTTCGCAATGTTGGGGTTTTTAGGTTTTACCGGCTGTCCCGTCCTTGCTAATGACAGTGCTTGTGGGTTGTATTTGCTAACGTGAGAGTACAGGTGCGGAGGTGCTCTATAGGGGGCATGCTTCTGCGGTTCATCAGACTGTTTACAGTCAGCTAGCAAAGTCGTACCCTCACCTATCTAGGTGCTAGCAGATGCTTATTAGAGTGTCAAGAGGGGATTCGCAAATAAATTTTTTTTTTTTTTGAGAAAGTTTTTCTAAACTTTTCTCCACCTTTTTCATTGCAGAGCCTAGCTTGCCAGGGCTGCGAAGAAGAATATCCTCACCTGTGGGACTTACTGATGTATATAGGTGCACCCACTGCAACTGCCCCTCTCAGTATTCTTCAGCCGGGTAGAAGACCTTTCGGTATGGCTCTTGTGGGAAGACGGGGGAAATCGTTGGAGAATATGTATGTATTTGTGGGGATGCTGTTCTGGAGGGAAGATAGCTACTTTGGTGGACTGAGGGATATATTTGCCATGGTGGCTGATCGATGATTGCTCAGAGAAGCAGTTAATGGAGACTGGACCTACTGAACCTTGATTTGGACTGATCAGCTTACGTTCGTGGGTATCTACTTCCACTGTGCTTGGTGGGTTGGATTACTTGCCGTGACTACACTTGGCTGCTAATGTAGTAATTTCAAATAGACCTGAATATGTTACTTCTTACCCATTATTTGATTGCCAGATATGATTTGATTAGAAGGCTGTGGCTCAAGCTAAGCTCAGAAAACTATTATATATGGATTGCTCGTCCATAGGGTTTAATTATTTAAACTTTCATTTCTTAGTTTCCTACGCTCTACGTGTTTACTCTGCGATAAAGACTCCATGAAGCTCCTTCAATGTTATATTCGATTGACTGACTCTCGTGTGGTGTAATGAAACATTCGATTTTCATCTGAATTCATTAACTCTCTTCTTCTTAAATTCATCAACATTAACTAGTGATCCTTCCTTAATTGATACACGGCTGGAACGCGTTTCAAGACATCCATGTCTTTGGGAAGAATTACGATTTGCCATCTACAAAGCTTGGAAAAGAGATAATCTGCAATGGGATTGTTGCCTTCGAGAGGGGAGGGGGTTGCCGTTATATGTACCCTCCCAGCCATGAAGGTGGATTTTGGAAACATCTACGTTGGAAAACAATATCGAAATTCTTAATGGATTTATATTTAGATCGAGGGTGCGGATTGGACTGGACTAGGGCTGGATAATCTACTATGGACTTGGATTTTTCTTTAGCTACTCAACCTAACGAAGTTAGACTCTGGGTTGGATTATCTTATATTATAGTCGAAATTGTAAATAAAAAACTGTCAAATTATGGGGAAAAAAGCGAATAAAATAAATCCAACCCGAAAAGTGCGCCCAACCTAGTAATTCGACCTAAATAATATATCCAACCTATTCGACTAGGTCTAATATCGAACCTAATTTCTTGGACTATGTCTATTGGATTAACCTATAACTGGTTGTAAGTTCAATGTCCAACCTAGTCCGCACCCTGCACATTCCCAGCACTTCATTAGAAGTACTATCCTTGGGACTCTAACTCCCAAAATCACCTCCCTGACTAATATAATTCTCTCGCTAAAAGGTCCGAACTATGCCTTGTCTTCCAGACCTAGGCGAGGAGAAGAGGCTGTAAAAATAGCAGCAGGCTCTTTTTCTATACTAACGCAATGACTCGGCGTGCATTCCCGTTCTCGTCATAAGAACACTCAGCATAGTCTTCATCTTTAGCACAGCATGTGGGATCTGAAAGCAGCTGGAGCATGCGCGGGCTTTTTATTCTAGAATGAATCCCTTCCTGCGATGCCTGATGCAAGCGAGTCCAATCACCTTTCCCCGATGCAGAGTTCTTCATTGCAATAGCTTGATAGAACCTTAACAAAAATAGAAAGATAAATAAGTCAGAAGAGGAATTCAAACCAGGATCTTGGAGGATGGTCATACTAGATACCTCTCTCATCCACACTTTCTTCTCACTAGCCTTACATTTACTGCCCTCAACCCCATGCGCATCATCTTGATCATAATAGCTTTCTATAGGTTTATCTTCAACGCTACTGGGAATAGCACTTGCTACGAAGAAAGTTTCGAAAAATTTGCCCAGGTAAACTTCGACTTCTGATAAAATGCTCGGGAGAAAGGAAAAAGAAAATTTTAAGTGAGCAGATGATTTTGAAATTTAAATGAAGTTTCTTATCATATCAAAGTAGTCATGTACTTTATCAACTACTACGCCTGTTGGGACAAATGTCATATGACTGACTAACCACATTCGGTTACTAGGCGATGCCTACATAACCGCTGTATCCAAGATTCAACACCTCCCGCAGATCACTTACTATATAATACCATCATGAGATTTCTTAATATAGAAGCACGTTATGGCAAATTTAGCTTCTATTGCTTTATGCTTTTACTATCTTAATCATAAACTATTATGATCTCGTATATGTAATATTTAAAAAGCTATATATTGTGAAATGGGAAAGAAGTCGGCGGTAGATGCGGGACATCAAGTCGTAGTGGCACAAGCAAGAAACATGCAAATCAAGAGAACAGTCATCAAAAGAGTGTGTTGTTGGAGAAGTGATATCCTAAGTGCCTCCGTGGCGGAGGGGATAAGCCCTCCTTTATAGCTGCAAATTAGGGGTCATGCCATGGTTGCTATCCCTCCAGGGGCTCGCATAATTAGACGACTTCTAGTCGTCTCACAATATAATACCATTTATATAAATATTATATTTTCACCCAAAAAAAGGTACTTAAAGTGCTTTAGTGTTTTTTTTTTTTTTTTTTTGGTATTTCGAGTTGAAGGCTGCGATTAGCTTTATGCTATTTACAAGTTACAGCAAGAAAAATATCCAAAAAAAAAACCTTTGTTCAAAAAGTAGTTAGCTTACCACTACCCAAAAATACTCTAAAAAGCCATCACTTGTCAAATAAGAAAGAAGATGGACAGCTAGATCAGAAAAGTCGGTCAAGCGCCTTGAAAAAAGAGCCAAGAGGGGAGAAAAAGACCAAAAAAAGATTTAACCTCAGAATCAAACTGGGAACACAAGCACTCCTTTCAAATTGACTTGGAAGGTCGCTATAGGAATCGAACCAATATCCCCAGAATTTTATTTTCAAAATCTGATGTGCTAACCATTACACCAAGCAACCGTTGTTTTTAGGTCGCTGTTTGTTTTGTTTGTTGGACCCGAGGATTTTTATTTTGATTTATATTTATTTGTGTGCGGGTTAGGGCTCGCTTACGATGAGTGCTGCCCCAGAGAAGCTTCTTTTTTTTTTTGCCACTTTGCCACTTTGCCACTTTGCCTCTTAAGATCTTTTCAATAATTGATGCGCGAGGAGATCGAAAGCGATTTGATTAGTATTCTATAGACATAGTACTTCTAGCTAGAAAACTACAACTCTCTCCCGCATGCATTGTCTCGAATTTATTTCGCCCGCTAATCTTCCATTCTCCACTCACCTTCCGTCTACTTGGAGCGCCTTCGCTCTGTTCTTCTGAGTACAGTATAAAAGAGCACCACGAGCTGTTTCTCTCCACATTCACAGACAGCTCGCCTCGCTATGGCTGCTTGGAACAGGAGCAGCCGCGGGGAGTATAGTTAGACTACACTTCCATGAGAGCTTTCACAGAACTAAGCAATGGCTCTATATTATTGAGCATAGTGTCAAACAGGAAATTGATGATAGTGTATAAGAGGACCGCCAAATAAAAATAATGAAAAAATAACAGGAAGAGAGTTGGGAGATGGTAGTGAAATTTCGAGCCTCTCGTTCATTTATGTTAACAAAGAGACTCTGGAATTGAGGATCATCGACGAGAATTTCAACACTTCTACTCTTTACGTCCATTTGGCGTCCATTCCCACCGACAAGAGAGCTCTGACTGCTGAGCTTCCTAAGATCCAAAAAAGGGTTCAACAAATAGCTTGATGATCGATTTTACAATTTGAGTTGTCTACATATTTTTGATTTTTCGCTTCCCTCTCACTCAAATCCAGAGATTGCCAAGAGCCACCCAAAGCCCACGAAAGAGAAGAAGCCAGACATAACCACGACAAAAAGACCGCTGAACTCAAATGGAGGCATATAAGAACCCACTGCTGCGGCTTTACTAGTTTTTGTCGCCGCAGCTCCACCTGCAGTTCCCGTTCCACTGCTCGATCCCGAGCTAGTTGTCGATACCGTGGAAGTCGCACTTGCCTGGACCGAAGATACCGTTCCAGTTTCACTCGCAGTCGAGGAACCTGCTATCCCAGAAACTTCAGGGATACCACTTGTAGCCGTAATCTCTACGATATTCGAATCTGTCGAGTTAAAGTTTGTTTTGGCGATCGCCACAAGATTATTCGTGAGATCGTAAACCACGTATGCTGATCTAAGAAAAGTATCTCCCAGTAAAGGGGCACCATCTACATCCGAGCTCGATATCCCGAAAATACACGTATCCGCGAAAGGAAGTGTTCCAAGTTCAGATGTGTCGCCGGATGTAGGTCCGAAGTCTGAGAGCGGAATAATAAGTTCACGGACATTTACGTCGATGATAGGGCCATCTGTGCCTGATACCGAAGTTTGGAACTGGAAATTGATGGACCAGCCTTTAGAAGATGTGCCACAATCAATAAACACATTTCCTTCTTTCCCAACCACCACACCTAAGATGGTATAGAGACCCTGCACGACGGAATCTGGGAGATAAGTAAGGGTTGTGCCGGAATCGAGAAGAATCCCGATTGCATTGACGGTGGAGCCATCACTGGCATTTGAGGTCAGACCGAATTTCGTACCGGCTCCTCCTTCTCCGATAAGTGAAATGGAAGATAAAATGACGGTGAAAGAGACGAATGTTCCTTCAGAGTCACTTGAGGTAGAATATGGAACGAGAGGAAGTGTGGTGAGATTTCCAATGAACTTCTCGGTGTCGATTCCACCGAAGAGGAGCGTGCCCGTGGAGGCCTCTGCATCGTTCAGGTACAGGGAGTATGCTTTGGTGTTGATGATGGACTGAGACACGAGCTGGTCGATTAGTGTAGGATATAAAGTTTTAGCTGCCTCGTGATTATCTGCAAATGTATTAGTTTTCATCGTTAAGAGCAAGGAGGAAGGAACCAGAAATACCATAACCCAAAGCTAGCGTTCCAATAGGCTTCGTAATATTGAATCCTAAGCCCATTTGCACAGCTTTCAAAGTACTGCCACCAATAGAAACCACATCTGTGATATAATCACCTGTTGAAGTACGTTGGTCTAGATACTCGATTTCAAAGCCACCAGCCACGACCGTCTGGACCGTCGTTGATGTATTCGCATTGAATGTTCCTCCTAAACAGGCCGATCCAATTTCTTCTTGCAGGGTTTCGTTGGAGCATAAATTCGCATTGCTGCTTATCAACCAAGTATCGCTACTTCCAGTGTCGATCCCTAGAGTGACAGCCTGAGGTGGTGTTCCAACATTGATCGTAGCCGTGTAGTCATCACCCGCCTTTGTATTTTGCAGTGTCTCTGAGACCGTTCCCGTTCCCGAATTCGCCCTTCTCTGTCGCAAAGAGCGAGAGCCGGATTTTGAAAGGTCAAAGGATAAGACTTTAGCTCCGGATCCATAGTCTGCCAATCCCAGGAGCAAAAACACCACGGCTTTCATCCTTATTGTAGGAACTCACTCTCGAAAACCTCGCAATGTTATGGTTCGTGATAGTTCGAACTATCTTCAAGCCAGGAGACCGTTTCTTTAAGAATCTTTGTGGACCCCCCGCCGAGCTGCTGCCTAATCCGGGGTCGCGGCTTGACGGGTTGTGGCACAGTTCCCGAAATCGTACCCAATATTCCGTCAGTAAACCTGAATAGGTTCGTGCTCCGGGAGAATCGCTCCGAAAATCCCTTTTGAAGATAGCAAATCAATATTCCGAAGCGAAGTTCTGTTTTCCATTGTGACGGGTAGAAGTCGTCAAGAGTCACTACCCCTGGGTCTGGCCGAACATCTACCGACTCTCACCTTCTTAGAATATTCTATATGGAGATGGACTACTGTACAATGAATAAAATATCTGACTTTTAAAGCTAGATGATTCTTTATAAATTAGAATAACTATGTTGGAAGGTTAGCCAGTGGTCAGATGATCTGCATCCATCTAACCGAATGCCTTTCCGCATCAGTGCAATACCACCGCGATGAAATAAAATCAAGAGAGGGCAACTACCCCATTATGCTGAACCATTCTAGCTTCTCGGTCAAATCCTGGTCCATCTAGCGAATACGTCGGTCAGACGACTAGAGAGATCCACCTAGAGTCTTAGCATGGCCGTTGACTGGCGAGTAGTATCCTGGGCAGATATGAAACAGGCACGTCTCAGAAGAATCTCACAGATGGAGTGTTTCATTGCCATTGATGGAAATAAACGGTTCCTCAAAAAGATGAATCAAAGAGAGACATAGGCTTTGAAGGGAGAAGAGAAGAATATTACTCCACAGTCTCAGAGACAAGAATACAAATTCGGTGAAAACAAAACTGAATGAGAAAATCCCCTCCCCGGCTACACTCTTATAGAAATAAGGCTAGCATAATGCTGTATCAGCCGGCCTTATTCTGTGGATATTTGGAGATAAGGTAGGTGGTTGTTATTGAGCAAACTGATATAGATGGCGGTTAAGACCTGAGCGCACGACGAGAGTCAAGAATAGACTCATGAGCTGTTAACCGGTAAGTAAGTTTTCACCATTCAATATATTTTATGTATGTTTAGACTTGAAATACTTCTCAATAGCTACCTCTTCTAGGCAAGATAAGGGCTCTTAAAGCTAGTTCATTTCGGATAGTTTTGAGTACAGTTCGGTTAATAAGACACATAATTCCAAGCTTCGAGCCGTCTCCAACTATAGTAATCTTACTTCACGATGCAGAAAATGAAATGAAGCTACTCCAGGAGCGGCACGACGAGGAGGAATGCGAACATAATCATCTTGAACTCTAAAAAGACCTGCAGAAAATTGACACCCCATCTCATACTTCACGCCAACTTCTCTTTTTGTTTCTTGCTAAATCCCTAGCGGATTTTATCATTTACTTTACATATGCTTCTGCCCTTTTCGTAGCAACATGGTTGATGTCAAGAGTCAAGCTCTACATAATATTTGGGATAAAATATAACCTTTTATTGAAGACCTTTTCAGCTGTATTAAATGCTGGAGAATTTACATGCTTAAAACATAATGTGATGGTGTCTCTAAACTTGATTTCAGAGCACCCCATTCAGGGTTAGGGGCTGGAAAGGATATTCTTATTCATAATCTGAAGGTGATCCCATAATACTCTCACGGTAATTCTTTCTAAAGAGAGTAGTATTCTCGTTATTCCTAACAAATATACATACCTTAACTCCCAACCCAGCGATATAAGCCCCCATGAATTAGTCCCGCGCTATCCTTTAATCAACTCCTTTCCTTTGTAGAGCACCTCCAATTCATTGCAACACGTTCATTCAAACAAGGTAAAGCAACAGCAATGTAAGCGTTACCATCCCAGAAAACTATCCTTATGAAGAAACAAAAGAAACCGTACCTCGGGACTAGCAAAATCTTCTACACGGAAAAGAACAAGTGAAACAAGCTGTAGCAATGACTGGGGTCAGGTATTTCCTCTCCATATCTCCACACCACATTTCAATAACTCCCCCTTCACCCCAGTCCCCTACCAACTAAAAGTCATCAACGCAGGATTCAATGCCAACGGCAACAACAAATGGCTCGCTGCCACCGTCGCCATCGGCAGAATAGCAACAAAATCTTGAATTTTCCAATCATATGGCACGAAATCCGCTCTGGAAAGCACGATCATGGCCACAATGCTTGCAATGGAAAATAACATTGAGAATTTAAATCTCTTTAGTACTTTCGGGACTTCGATGAAGAAATTTGAGAATTCGGCTTCTTTGGCTGTAGCGCCCCATGTCATGTCAACTTCGAACATATGTGCGAGGAGGGCTTGGGAGACGTGGAGGGAGAGACCTCCCAAGAAGATAGCAAGGAGAAGGGTCCATTTGAGGTTTTCATATATGGCATAGCCGAGAGAACGTTCGCCGATTCGGTATCGCATTACAGCGAGAGCGACGTTGCCGAGGCCGTTGAAGACAATGATGATTGAGAACCACACTTTCCAGGAATCGATGTAGTATTTATCGAGGAAGCCATTGTACCAGCCGATAGCAAAGTAGTTGACTATCGTGAGGATCCAAGCTGCCCCGATGGCATAATAGGTGCCTATGTAGGAGATGATGGTTATCTTTGAGGTGAAGCGGATGTTGGAGAAGATGAATTGTCGGAAGAGAGGGGTGAGGGGGCCTTTGAAGATCCATTTGCGGACTGGATGGAAGAGCAGTTCATTGCAGCCATAAGCATATTTTTCCCATCGTGCAAGCTCATCATAAACCGTCAATGAAACTCCCTCTTTAAATCCTTCACCGGCCCAAGCAGCCAGGCGAATCGTATAGCCTTTGACTTGCAGACGAAGTGACATATCAAAATCTTCAGACACATGCGACTCTGACCAGAACTTCTCGTACCCATCTTCATCTATATAAGAGACCTGCTGAATAGCTGACCATCTAAGAATAGCATTATGTCCGACGAAAGGAGCGACGTCGCCATTTGAAACAGTATATCGAATGGCAGTGTAAATCAAGTTAGTAAAAAAAGTGATGCCATTCTCAAAGTAGGTATTGACCACTTGCATAACGCCAGACGAGAATTGCATGATGCCAACTTCAGGAGATTGTTCCATCTCAGAACAGGCGTCTAGAAGACAGTCGGCGGGAACACGAGTATCGGAATCAACTAAGTCTTGTTAAATCTCAACTAGACCAGAGATTAGACGGCTTACTAAGGAGAATATAGTCGCCGACTCGAATATTACCATCAGCCCAAGCCCGTCCATTTCCCTCAAGAACCTCATTGAGACATCTCTCATAAGCTTGAGCTTCATCTGCTTGAGTCCAATCGAGAGGACGTTGTATTAACGCTAGTTTATCCTCAACCATACAAGAAATGTGGAGTGCATAGTTCATGTTGGACGCCTGTTCGGGTAATGATTGTCAGTGTTGTCATATGAGGTTTCACCCGAGGCAATCATCTGACAACGGCAGTCTACTGGCTTACCTTCTTAAACTTCCCCTTTCTGATGAAATCATCTCCATGTTTTGGTCTTGCAACCCATCCTATACTGTGATTGGCATAAAAATCGATTCTTGCCAGTCGCTCTTCCTCGCTGATGAGCTGAAGGCCATCGTCGTTTACAAACATGTTAGCTGACCCACCTTGCAATTCGTAGGTCGAAATCGCCTGTTTGATCGACTTGACTGTTGGTGCAATCACAGATGCCAACCCCTCCTTGTATACAGGACATTGTATGGTGATGTGAGGAAGATTTGGACTGAGCAGACGTGGAGGAGGTCGGGCGGAGTAGAATTTGGAGTTGACTGTCATCTGTTGAACAGGGCCGAATAATTGTGCCAAACAGCCGATAATGACCTGAACGAAGAAGAGCGTAAAGAAGATCTGGACCGGGGTGAGTACCAATAAGGCTAATCGAGTGTAGCTATGATCAACGGCTACCTCGATGGCAATCTGTCTGGCACCAGCTCCCAAGACGATCATGATCAGCATGAGCGTGAGTGCAACCAAGACGGTGTTCTGCAAGTGTATGGTACGCTTCTGGGGAATAATCTCTCCACTTTCTTCGTCAATCTCGTATGCGATCCCATTTGGCTCTTTCTTCTCGCCATCATTCGGTTCACCCGTTTTCCAGACCAATTCCATCAGTTCCGCTTCGATAGCTTTCGCTCTTTGAATAATATTCAGAGCTTCGTCGTCCCAAACAACCAGTAAAGCCTCTGATGCAATAAAGGCTGCAAATTGTAGTTTTCTTGCTCGAGGGAGATCTTCGATAGTGGGAAGGATTTGTATTCGCAGACCGTTCAGAAGCGGAACATCGACTGCGTCGGGGGACCATTGAAGGAATGACTTGATAACTCGGGAGTTTACGGTCATTGCGCACTGCTTTCGTCAGCACATTCCTTTCCAGTCAGTCTTTCGTACATACCTGAACATTAAGAGCTGCGCATGCTGCAGCGAAAGGCGAAGTGCCCAATTGTGGTGGGCAAGCCATGTATGTATTTCTTGACTTTCGAAGCAGAGCACCTTCCATATCGCCGCTCCCATCGCTCACCCAGAGTTGGGCGCATTGTTGTTGATAGAGATAGTTCACCATCACTTCATGTTTGATATCTTCTATCAATGAGCTTCCCACCGAGCGGCCAGACGTGGAATTTCTCGATGATTCGGCAGTACTGAATCTCGGTGGCTGCAGGTCCATGCTTCTGCTACTCGGTGCATTCCTGTTAAAACTTGGTCTCGCTGGTGCTGTTGCTTTTGGTGGAGACTTTTCCCCCATGGGCGGAGTTACCACTCTTGGGGTAGTTGAGGCAGGCTTGGCCCTAAGGTAAGTCCCCAACCCCATTGTTGTGATATTCTTGCTGTTTTCACGATGTGATTGTTGGAAAGTATGATAAGACCTGAATAATCCGAGAAGGATGGGTGATGGCTTAAGGGGGACGGAAACGCGAGGATGTTGTAGTGAGTAACTAAAAAAAAGATATTGAAATCTCGTGGGTGACAAAATTATTTCTTCGCCGAAGCTAGGGCTGGTCAGCATGATAAACCAGAATGAAGAGCAAGGGCTCTTACAAGAAGATGTGCCGAGGGATGGGTGTGGGTACAGTCGACAAGAATCTGCGCTGTTGTGTGTTTTTCTCAACCTGTGAGTCTGATTGAACAATAAGGAAAGGAGTGACGAGGAGTTGACGAAGAGTGATGCGAATTTTCCGAACAAAATGAAAGTAGAAGTGGAGAAAAGTAGGGTTAGTCAAAGACAATCGCCAAGTTGGCCATCAAATACTAGAATTCCAAGGTCTTGAAAGTCGAGCAGGTGCTATCTTGAGGTTGACTTTGTTATTGCTAAAGACTTGAATGTCCCGTGCACAGTTGGTCCTGCTGCAGGGTGAAGTTATTTTGGCCACATCCACTGTTTAGATGGTATTTGGCCATCAAGACACTTTTTCTCATCTCGAGTTTTACTAATTCTCGCCGGGAGTCAATATCTCATGTGAAAGTGGAACCTAGAGCTGTCAATTCTGCGGTAACTTGGGGGCCAAGCTGAAGGCATTCGCAGATCTGATGTGACCTGCTTTTGCTATATTTAGCCGTGGAGATGAAGATATGCATGTGCCTGAAAGTCTGATATGATCTAAAAAGGGTGTTGTGGAACGTTGTAAAGTTGCTGGCCAAGTGCAGTTGGTAGTTTGGTGCACCTTGCAACGCTTCAGTTGCCATTCCGGAATAATCTTTGTAGCACTACCCAGCTTCATCCTCTATAAGACATTTCACTGTTACCTTGAGCTTGAGAGGCGGTGCTCACTGTGACGGGACCGGTTGAATTCGCAATTGATACAGAATGAAGAAACATGTCTTGCTTTCCCCAGAGAGTGATGGCAACTGCCTTCTCACGAAGCTCCGTGATTGGAGTGCGTTACCCGGCGTGGATAAAGGTTGCTGCTTCCCATTTCATCTTCTCAGAGGGAAAACTACGGATGACAAAACATGGAGTTAACAGATGGAATTGTTTGCAGAAGACAGCAATCCCATCTATGTACATGTTTTCTGCAAGGCTAGGTCAGCAATGGCCGCAGACTCAATCCTTATTCCTGTTTGATGTTGAAAGTTTTGGACAGCAGATTCATCCTGCCTGCATGTTCTTAAGTGGTGCAGCCGGACAAAAATTAACGAGTTTACACATCATCTTGAGCAAACCATATAGCGACGAAACATGGGTGCAAGAAAATATACTGTCCACTTCAAGATGCAGTATTGGATGATGCAAGAGGTGCAGTCTGCATCAGACCTTCTCACCTCTGCCAAATCCCAGCCTCTCTTCGTGCAATGCATGCTCTGGCAGCCTTTCTACATATGCAGTCTATACATGCATGGCATGCTTGATCTGCGGGTTCCCAGTTAGCAGTTTTGGATGTGTGATGCACAACATGGGTCTCTCGATTCAATTTGCCGTACAGGAGAATCCTCACTTCCAGAACCACACATGCCAATAGCACTCAAGTCGGTTCTTTCCGAAGATGTGGGATTATCAGAGAGTAAGTCTGCCAAAATAGATCAATCCAGATTTACTGACCACTACTAGACTACTCTTACTTGACCTCCGCTGCAGATCCAAGATCCAGATATTAGATGCCAGGTCCATCCCAGCAATGCCGCGAGCGTATGCAAGTCCCCGTCTCCATAGCACCGCGGGGGCTCCAGTTGAAGCAATGTTAAAGCATTTTAGCTTGACATCGAGTTCATCATCCCCTTTTACATCAAAATTCTTATGCAGAGGAAGTTGTGTACAGATTTGCTTTGAAATCAACAGGCTGAAATCCACGCTCGATGCAAGCTTTACCAACCTCTGCGCCAAGTCTTCGGCCATATGGATGAAGATAAAGTTGCTGCTACGATCTCGTTTGTTCTCAACTTCTTGGTACGTAACGACATCTTTCTTCCTAGATCAGCGGGATCTTCCAATTAGACACTAAGAGATAGTCTTTCATGCAGGCTTTGTTGCTCAAATACAAGCCTCATTCTCGCGCTTATCATCTTTTAAACATGCAGATTACCATCTTTCGAGCCGTGAAATTACTCCCGCAGACTACATCCAAATCGAATTCCATGCAATTCCAGATGCGAGAGGCAACTCTAACTCGAGCGGCTCCGTAACCTGTCATGAAGTACGAGTCCAAATCTATCGCCGAGCAAATACAAAAGCTGTCCGAAATCGGTGGAAATGAAGTTCTCACAACCTCATGCTGTCCAACTGATTTTCAAGCTGTTTTGCATGTCAAGCTCATGTTGTCAAATAATGGCAATATACGAGCATGCTTTTTTGCAGCTGCACATGAATGGAATACAATCCTCTCTCAAATATCCTTGACTCAACGAATATCATTAATGTCTTGCATTGATGACTGTTACAAATATGGCAGGCTATATCGACATTCCCCGATGGGTACTCCTTCAGTGAGGACACGATAACCGCGTGCTTGGAAATGTTACAATCAAATGGTATTTTGTATCACAACCTTGTTGTACTCTAAGATTGACATGAACACCCCTCGGCTCTAAAGGATTGAGGCCGTACTTTTCGGTGGCAAATCTATTTTTCTTTTCTATTGCTTTTTAATTTGGAATCATTCTCTGCCCCTCTTCTCCTTCCTTCCCCGCTTTCTCCCCTTCAAAGGTGCGGATTTCATGATGCATCAATATCCACGGCATTGTACCACAACTCATAGCACAACACAAGCACTGGTAATATGTCCAAGCCCACGTTACTATATCGGTATCTCCGCTTGACAGTTTTTTAGATCCGTACTTCCCGGAACACGCGTCTTGTCTCTCCAATTTGCTTCTCAGCGCAAAGAATATCTACCAAAAAAGCCCACAAACACCCTCGGCCAATATAGCAATCCTGTGGAGTGTGCTTTCACACAAAGCCACATCATATCAGTGTCATGATCTCCACTTACCCCTCCGGCAATGTTCTACAAACTCAAGCCCCGCGATCACGCATCCACGAGACAGCATCCGTCCCCTTTCCCTTTACAACGCTTGTCAAATGTCAGCCGTGACGCACATTGCTGAATGATTCTGCTTTTTCAATTTGCAAGGTCTTCCGCATCCCGCCCTTGTCTTTCCTTACGAGGCTTGTGAAATGTCAAGTTGTTAACTATGGCATGGAAGGATGTACACGACTGAATGACTATCGTTGACCACTTTTTTTGTCTTTGTTTACGAGGTGAAGGAATGTACTGTACAGAGCTGGATAACTTGGCAGATTTGAAGGAAAGGGGTTAAATGCAATAGGCAGGACAAGACCAATTCATGTCTTCATGTAAAGCACGGTACTCTATAGAGTATCAGACCTTCATACGAGTTTAAGATAGATAGACAAGGTATATTTTGCAGTTTTTGATTCTAGAAATCACCACCCACTGAGGCAGGAAATGAAGTAATATAATATTTCTAACTCTTTCCCCTCTCCTCCCTCTCCCCTTTCTTCAATCCCGGCAAAATGTGAATCAAGTGTCAGGGAACTCCAAGAGCGAACACAATTACCTTGCAATTCTCTCTCTCTCTCAGAACTTCACGAACGAGGAAAAGGATCATAATTTAGAATCAAACCCAGTTCATAGAGAGTCTTCCACTCAATTCGTAGCGACATTCATTCCCTGTACTCTAGTCTGCTCTACTCTACTCCAGCAATTCAAACCTTCCGTCCTTTTTATGTGATTGATGAACTGACTTCTTCATCGGCTTCCTTATAATTACAATGGTTCCAGCATCCATGATTGACAAATGCGCAAAAAGTAACAGCAAGTTGGGAATCCTCATAATTACCAACATAATCGGAATATTTACCAGAGAGAACAAGAAACACCTGTACATAATCTTACAATTATCAACAATTCAGTCCTCCGTCCATGATTTCCTACACCTCCCACTGAGCCGTGCTTAGAAACAGTAAATGAAATAAACAGAAAGCAATCAAGCATAAAGAAGAGAAAACAGATTGGAAAAGAAAGAAAAGGAGAAATCATAAGTCCTCATTCCCATCACACTGCTTCCACATCTTCACACTACTAACTTTCATCATGCCACTCTGCTTCCAAGTAGGTTCCCATTGACTTCTCGCATTCCAAAAATCGTTCTTGGCAGTTGGACTCCCATCCACCCAGGGTTTACCCGCCACACCATCTTGAAACCATCCGTTTGTGCCGCCTACGGCGACATTTAATATTAAATAAAATTCCTGGTCGAAAGGCGTCTGATCTCGACCTGTTTGTGACCACGCGTCGATCAGTCGTGTGCCATTTGAATCTGATGGGGGGAAATTGCCGCGTTGCCAGAGAGGTTGGTTGAAATTGGTGAAGAGGACTTGTAGGAGGTTGTTGTTGATGTATGTGAATAGGTATTTTTGGGACCATTCGAGGCCGAAGGTATGTTCTTTCGCCGCATATGTTGTGTGTAAAGCGGACCTCTTGACATTTGTTCGCCACCATGCATCATTGTTTGGATCAGGTCCCCAATGTAGAGCCGATGAGATGATGTTGTTTCCTCCTTGGGGATAAGTGTGGTTGTTTCCGCGAGACTCCATGATGTCGATTTCGCCGCTTTCGGGCCAGCGGCCATAGGTGTTGTTTACAGGGAGCATCCAGATGGCTGGCCAGAGCCAATCTCCTGAGGGCAGAGTGGCTGTTACTTCCACTCGGCCGTATTTGATGGTGGCCCCGGCTTTGGAGTTGATTCGGCCGGATTTGACGGGTTGGATGATGCTGCCTGCTGTGAGGTTTGTTTGGGTAACGCAGTTAGAGAGAAAGGGGGAAGAACAGGTTCCGTCTGCCGTGAGGTTGATGATGGTGTTACTGGTGATGAGGGAGGTATTTTGGAGGGTGGGTTTTATAACGAGTTTGCCGTCTTGGATGAACACGTTCTCGTCTGTTAGAGTGGTCTGTTCGAATTCGCCGTTGCTAAATTACATCGTTATTAGTAAATAGCATCAGGGTAGAAGAGAAGAAGGCATACCCAAATCCACCCACTTCAGCCTCTTTCGTCCAGATCTTGGGATCAATACCATGCGAGAAATCCTCATCCAAGACAGGACAGTATTGATGGCGCACCACGGAAGAAAGCCCTTCATATACCAAGAATCCCGCAATAGCAAGACCTGCCAATAAACCGAGTATAGGAATTATGGTGACCCATTTCTCTTTGGGGTCTTTCGTTGCTTTCCAGGGCTGGTCGATCTCGCCTTTTCGGACTCGTCGAGAGTGGAAATATCGAGATGGCCGCATGCCACTGCGGATGGCTGAGGAGGAGCCGAAGGAGGAGACTGGTCGTGAGGTGGAGGGCGAGCTAGCGAATGGGTTGGCTATGGGAGTTGGGGCCGCGGAGATTTCGTCGTCGAATGGGCTGGGACTGTTTTCAAGGCTGGATGGGCGAGGCATTGTTTCAGTGGATGCACCGCAGTGTGTTGCTTCCATTGTGACAAAGTGAGCGCTGGGAGAATGCGGAGGTGTTGATTGTTAAGTTGGGGGTTGAAAGAAGAATCAACTTGTCACAACATGACAGCAGGACGTGCCGTGTCGATGTGTTGGTGCATGTAGCCAACGGGCGTAGAAGTAAAAGAGAAAAATAGATTGAGAGGGCAAAAGAGTGTATAGAAGAAAGTACGACAGCTATGGCAGAAAAGTCAAAGATATTCACAAACATTGAGACTCACGTCTTCCCTGCTGGGGGGATAGATATCCCGAAACCCAGGAACACGGTCTATTAATTATCAAGTTCACGCCTTTTTAGCAACACGTTTTCATCTGCGTCTAGCAGCAGCGTGTAGATGCATTTATTTATAGGATTGAGCGGGTGCAGTGTTGTCAAAAAAACAGGAAGGTGCATCAAACAGAGGAAAAGTACGACTCAGTCTGGCAGCGTCTAGCAAGTTAGACAAACACAGAAAAAGATGATGTATACAAGATGATGTATACAGCTGGCAAACACCAGAAAGAGTACCAACGCACAGAAGTGGAGATGTCCAGACAGAAAGACGGAAAGCTGCATTGCGTATTTTGTTGCACAGTTGCTTTTTTCAGTCGGACAACATTACCAGCGAGTTCTTCATAGAAGAATCCATCCTCCATCCCGCCCCTTTCCATGGGTTTCATTTGGATGAACTTGAGTTCCATCCCTCAATCTGGACCATGTGTCGAATTCAATTCTCTCCTCACGCAAATATCAAGCAAAACATCAAAACAAGAAGCTGCCGGACTTTTATGTCGTCTCATTTCAATCTTCGATAACCGAACTCAAGATCTCGTGTGACTATAGTAATCCTTGTCCCTGTTGGGATAATATCATGTGATGAATGTCATATGACTAGCTAACCACATGCGGCTAGTAGGTGAGCCGCAAGGCGATGCCTACAATAACACGAACCTTCGTAGGACTTAGAACAATCAACTATCATCCAACCAGACTTGTTATTTCCTTCTACCTTGCATATGCAAACACCGGTGATACCTACACTGCCCCTGACTTTGGTGGAAAGGGATAATGCTTCATATAAGTTAGCTAGGACCATAGCTAGTACGATCGCGAGTGCAGTCAGCGATCAACGGCGCCATACTTCAAGTGCACTATCGGAACGAACCAAATCTATTCTGAAGCATCGAGCTATTTTCCCAGATAAGATCTTAATAGAGAAGCTTGATTCGCATGATGGAGGAATAATTTTCAGCGGAAATAACGTGTGTCCTCAAGATTACGTGACAGATTATTTCCTGCCTTTGACTTATTGATTTCTTTGTTCGTAGAGTTGTGTCTATTGTTGAAGGTTAGTCTTGTGAATTCCGAAGTGGTGGTTGAACTTCTTTCTTTTCAGCTGAGCACAAATGGTAATGCGGGCTTCGTTACTCAGAACGATTTGATATTAATCTTGTGTTGTAAGACTTTGGATTCTGGGTGTCACCGGATATTTTGCTGTCCGGTGCGTTTTGCACAGAGCTTTTATGAATGAGCGCTTGATGCTCTTGAACTAAATGCCGTTTGCTAGCCGATAGTTTTTGGCCATCTTCGTTGATAAGTCGAGAAGGCGATGCTGCATTCATAATCTTTGTTATAGAAGTCTTTCCGTGACTAGTGTGCAACCTCGTGCAAGTTCAAAACTACCCGGAGCCTCATCGATCCTCGTGAACTTTATTTAATTTGAACGAAGCTATTCCCAGTTTCTACTTCCCGCAGTATGTTCGACTCCACAAAACTTTTCAAGTAACTCATTCTGTTGCTTTGTCATAATACCTTGTCAGCTTAAGACTCATCACCATCATTACTTTTCGACGCTATCAGTTCACCTGCATGTTGTCTTCGTATCTGGCGCTGTCTCCATCCTATGGATAAGATGCAAGTATGCATAAAGCTCTGCGTGTCTATCAAGATATTTGGCAATGTGGTGAGAGTTAGAATGGCTAGAACATATCATCTTACTCACTCCCCCGGCTTCATAAAGATCTACTGCTACTGCTTTCTTCCTGCAAGAAGCACCATATACTTCCGAATTATGTATGCAGTATGTCGTATGCAGTATGTCTCATGTGCGCGCTTTGTGCCTCATTTCTTCCCGTTTCCGTCCTTGGATGCGATCAGGATTCGAATGCATGATCCAGAATCGCAAATCCATTTTCAAACTTGGCCATGGAAAAAAGGAACTTAACCGTGTCAGTCTACAAATCATTATCAATCCCTGCCTAGCTATCTACTCTCCCATCTTGCTTGAGATTGTTCGATGTGGGATTGTAGGGCAAAGAATTTATAGGGTTGGAAAGAGTCTGCTTTGTTGCGAATACGAGGAGGATGGAGGCACAGCCGTAAAGATGGTAATCCTAGAGAAGCAATGATGGATAATATCTAAAGAGAGGAGGGACTCGAGAATGCCTCTAATACCGACAATAGCTTACAAAGCACCAAATTCTAACACGCTTCTTTATTGTAAATTTCAGTGATACTTCGGCGTTGGAGAAATACCACATGTATCGTTTGTTTAATTTAAGGGATCAATTTTAGATTGTTCAAATTTACTCCGTTGGAGAGTGAGAAGTGCGAATGTCTGTTTCATTCCGAAATGGTTTGCTACATCAGGATCGGGATAGTAGTGGACGCGAGTAGAGCGAAATGTTGGACAGAAGATTAAGGATATTATCTATTGAAAGGATCATGCATTGATATATTCCTCAGAACCCGTTACTCTTCATCCGCCCATCATTCACCGGGCGCTTCTGTGCAAGCTGCCTGGTCAAAAATAGTTTGCTTTCGAACGATCGACGTCTGCAAAAATTCCTCCTCGACAAAATCGTCGTCCCCCTCTCGAGCGTTCATGCACTGCCTCCCACATGCATTCGGGTTGCCCATATGAACAAAGATTCCACGTGGACAGACGTACACCGTTCTTGTCCTCCATTGTGGATGATATTCCGTCTGCTCATCGGTGCTTCGAGTTTCTGACCAAGATGTCCCTTCTCGGTCGTCGATCGAATACTTAATCTTGATCGCCTGAAGGTACCCTTTGTCTCTGAGCCACTTCTCAAGCCGAGGAATCTGAAAATATTCTGCCTCCTTCAACAGCGCAAGATATAGACGGTGGTCGTGACCTTTCAAGTTGTCATAAAAGATGGGAAGCACACCGCGTCGAAGATAGCGCAGGATATGGTCGAAGAGTTCGGCATCGGCATCGATGAAATAGGAGCCATCTTCTTCCGCATTATCCCAGCGCCCTGAGAACAGTGCCGCGAAGAATCTGCTTTCGTGTGTTACTGTATCGGCCCTGGTGACAAACCGCCGTTCTCCAACTTGGAGGATGAGCGGCTTGCCCACCAAAAGAGGTGGGTTGACCTGCTTGTATTCCGCAGATTTTTCGGAGTTTGACATCTTGGATGGATCTGTCTACTTAAATTTAGGTCAGTGATACCAGCTGGAAAGCGATCCCAAAACAAGTTCTTTTGAAGAGTGATGGCACTACTAACAGGAGATAATATTCCTGACTCGATGATACAAGGCTGCTATATTCTTGACTCGATGATTCAAGGCTGCTATGCACTGTTTATAGAAAATACTTAAAATGCTATGATTGTTTTAAAAACTAGATTTCCCGATTGATAAATAAAATGGATATCCAATTTAGTGATATCTTTTGTATAGCTATTAGGGTAGGATTGGTATAGGAGCAGGGCTTATATATATAACTTATAGAGCTGAGAAGAAGATAAAGACATCCTGTTCGTCATCGCAGCTTTGATCAAATATTATTGATTGCTATCTAAGGATGTAGAATTGTTCAGATTACTATTGAATAGAATTTGTGATATGAGAGGATTTGAAAGGGTTTGAGAACAGCATCAGGATGTAGAATTGTTCAGATTGCTATGGAATAGAGTTTTTAATATGAGAGGATTTGAAAGGGTTTGATCAAATGTAGAATTGTTCAGATTGCTATAGAATAGAGTTTTTAATATGATTTATTCTTTTGTAAGGAATGATATAATTTCGAATCAAATATTCATACGTCCTTTAAGTCTCCGAAATATATATTTAGATCTTATGTTGAATGTTTTTAGAAAAGGGGATTCACACAATAGTAACTAAACCTGCCGAATTCAGCAGCCAAAACAAGACTAGCTTTGTTTTAAAAAATTTATATAATGAAAATCTCTTTTTGTTATACGAAGAAACGCTCTTTCTGAGGGAAGGAGACATGATCGCTTAAAAGCATCAGCACCCACATTTCAGAGCGCAGAAGGCAGAGGATCTACAGGGAAACACTTACTGGCATTCAGTACTCTCCACCGTTTATGTATAGCATGTTGTTAGAACCTCCCTTCTCAGCCACCATCTACGTTGTCATTATCTGCACATTATCTCTTACAATTAATTTCATTTATTGTCACCATTCAAGCTAATAACCACTTAGCCCCAATCCTCCCCCAAGATTCAGTCGTTAAAACATCTACTCCAAGGCACGAAGAACAGAACCACGTCCATATCTACATGATGATACTGAAAACAGCATCCTTCCTTCCGGGATGCAGCATAGTAATTGTGGTGTAGAATAAGGGCTGTTATATCTAGTTTCGAATCGCAGACCTTCTGATCAATATTCTCCATAACTTCAAAGCAATATGATTTTAGTGGATATGTTCTCTTGGGTGGCGTGAATCATTGTTCAAGTGAAAACGTACCTCCGAGTTTAGAGAAATACTAACGACAGCTCTATAACTACGATAACTGGGGGAATATAAATACAGGAAGTTATTTGACTGAAAATGGGCCAGATAACTTACGAGAGTTTTGCAGGCTGGCCAGCTTTGAAGTGCAAGTAGAGATTGCCTCAAATGGGAATTTCGTGCTTTTTCAAGAGATGGAATCGCATCTGAGAAAGAAGATATCGTTGACATCTCTTCTCACTCAAATCCTATGATTCTCATTTATCTTTCTCCTATAAATTCAAGCATGATATCGGGACAAATTGCTTGTCAAATTCCCAACATGGTGAGAGTACCCTTAACTCTCTAGTGGGGATGTTGCCATTTGTTTTGCTGGTTGTTGTCGTTTCATTCCCCTCTACTGTTGTTATCAGTAATTATCTACATCCTTCTCCAATAACCTCGAAAACGTTCGTCGTTTCCCTCTTCTCGAAATACTAAAAGACTTTATATTTATGCCCGCATGAACCGTCAAAGATCTCATCCAAGATTTAGGTTTCTACAGACTTCGGCTTTTTATATCCATGGGACATGGCACGATGACAAGCTATTTATAATCTAACTCCCTGGCTATCACCTTTCTTTTGGCTGCCGAATGATAAATTCAAAGCCTTTGGTCAAGATTCACCCTTATCGTTGCTCTTACTGCCTACTTGACGGCTGTCGTAGAACATGTCATTATCAACCTCCATCTACGCTTTATTTAATATTCAAAAATAAACAATATACCCCACCTAAAAAGTAACGACCCAATAGTTAAGATGCAACGCTCGTTACGCTAGAAAAATATACCTCCAGAAAGACTAACGTGCCCTATGTGTACATGTTAGAATCGTTTTGCCGGGAAGCTTGAAAATTAAAACGAGGACTCATTCATAAGAATTAGATACACTTTTAACCCATCTTGTAAAGAAGCTATGTCTGGGCGTTGATTCATTGCCAGTCTCGGAATATCTTGGTGTGAAGAATATCTGGCTATATTTAGCAGCCGAGCTGTAAAGAATTCCCACCACTTGTGGCGATAAAGTCTATGAGAAATGGAACTAATGGGTTCAGGAGCCCTACAAGGGAATTAGACTCAACTCAATGATGAAACACCAATTTTTGATGACCTCTAGGCATAGTAACTTGCTGGTAAATCTGAAGCTACCCGGAGATCGAACGGCAAGTGATTCCTTTGTTGTCATTCGACTCTTCGTTGTCACCTCCTATACCTATAGAAAAATTAGCTATGATTAGAGTAATTAATGTATATCAATTCACTCTTTCTCTTCCGAGTTTTATCTCTCACTGGGAAAAACACGGGTGGTGCAATTAAAAAAAATCAATGGTCGCAAGGATAACTAAGCTTAGAGGGTATTGGTTGAAGAAAGAAAGTAGTGATCAAATGCCCGGAGATATCAGAGGTACTCAAATATTACCTGAAGAAGAATCGAGCATTGTCCTTAGTACTGTATACCGACTTTATTATAATCTTTTAAGTACTATGCATTCGAAATAATTGTCCTCAATAGCTCATGGAAAAATCATTCAATTCTCAAGGGATGATGTAGCCTTTCACTCACAACTTGTCTGATTTTGCTTCCTCCTAACTCCATCTGCACCCATTGCCACAAATATTACGTCTTCTCCGTCTTGTCCAAACCTAGTCTTTTCGGATACATTTTCAGCCTTAACCTTCTTGCAGTACTTGTGTTTCTCTTTCTAATCGTCCTTTTGGAAAGAAGCTTGTCAGTAGAAAACAGCTTGGCGCTTGGCGCATTGTCTTGAGATTGGATCTCTTGGATATGATGTAGATGTTGTGAAGGAGGGTTTCCCGAAGTTGGCTGCGCATCAACAACTACAAGCTCTCAATGGCACGCTTAGTACACAAAAAGGGTACATAATTGTATGAGACTAGAACTAATAGGCAGGCAATTAACCAAGTATTAAAATTATATTAGGATTGTTGTGGTCCCTTATTTCTTCACCATAAGAGATGGTTAGGAAAGTTTGCACGAGGGATCAACAACTTAGCACGTGATCGTATTAGAACTCTCTCTCGCTACCCCTTTCTTTCTTCTCTATTGGAGGTTTTCTACTGCCTGATGATCTCTACCGAAGTTTGTCTTTATGAACTTTCAAACTTCGGAGCAACTCTGAGAAAGCCAAGAGAAGGTTGATGCTTTGATTCATGGTGAGCTGTAGTATTTATTGTATTTGAGTGTGGGTAGTAGGAAAATCAGGGTGTGATAAAGGACCAAATTGAGAAGTGTTACTTATCCCCCTCCTGGGTTGCAATGAGTATTTGAGTATTTGCACAGCAACAGATATATTGCATTTATGTAATGTTCACATTGGCCTTGTTTTTCTTGCAGTCATCCGAGCCTCCTCCTCATTCCTCAAGTGGGCTTACACAGCCCACTTTCTTTACAACATTGGAAACTTTAAGCTACTCATGAAGAATATTGACTGGGGGAAAAAAGCTTCCTTGAGCTAAATGCGTTGGCGGACGAATTGCCCTAGTTAAAACGCAAGATATGAGAGTACTTCCTGAGCATAACAAAGAGTCTTTCTATGTCATTTCATTATGAAATTAGAGTAATATGAAGGCCGAAGAGACACCAAATGCCCAAGGATTGGGCTCCAATACTGCTCCAATCAATGGTTGAACAACATTAGAACATGAAAATCCTCTGTTCCCTGATATAGTGCCAACCGGATCCCCGGATTGGGTTCGGAATATGGAAATGAAGGGCCGGTATGAATGAAAGGTGGCAATGCAATTATGACCCATAAATTGTGAAGCTTTTCATGGGATATCGATTTGCGGTGAGGAGAATTTTCATTGGAAATGCTGGAATAAAGAATCGCCGCGCCGTCCGGCTTTTCGGAAACTCATCCGTTTCCAGCTCCAACTTGGAGGGAGTTGGGCTGACACGAAGACTTCATGTTGTCGATTATAACTCATTGTCAATCCCCCTTTCTCATCGGGGCATCTTGATTGATGTTCTTTCGCTACCGATATCCTCGTTGAATCATTCATCAATGGTTTACATCTATTGAACAGCTCTCAAGTAAACCCTACGAACCAATAAAAATTCTCGAAACAGTACAATATGAACCGTCGCACAGAAGCTAACGAGAGCCGCGAAGGTCTTCTTCATTCCTTCGATAAAAAATCAAGCCCTAAAGGCAAAGACTTCGAAGATGGCCGTCGTTACTCCGAAGAATCAGACATCGACGCAACTGACTACCTCACTTCTGAACCCATCTATGATCCTTCACACGAACCCGTCGCTGCATACAGAACTCGCAGACAGCTATTTTGCCTCCGCCGCATATTCACTAGACGATCAAAATGTCTGCTCATTACACTCACTATTTTCATCCTCTTCTGGTCAATACTTGCAAGCGGAGGGGTCTGGCTCTATAAAAAAGCACCCCCTGATGGACAATCGCCACCATGGTACCCTACACCGGTTGGGGGTACGCTGGAGCAGTGGAGTGAAAGTTACAAGAAGGCATCCAAATTGGTTAATCAAATGACTCTAATCGAGAAGGTCAACATCACAACAGGCACTGGGTGGCAGATGGGCTTGGCAGTTGGAAATACCGGACCTGCGAACGGCGTAGGCTTTCCTGGACTTGCATTGCAAGATGGCCCCTTGGGTCTTCGATTTGCGGATAATGCTACCGCATTCCCTGCTGGAATTACGGTTGGTGCAACTTGGAATAGGGAATTGATGTATAAAAGGGGCAAAGCACATGGCCAGGAAGCTCGACTGAAGGGAATAAATGTGTTGTTGGGACCTTGTGTTGGACCTCTGGGACGAATGCCAGCGGGAGGAAGAAATTGGGAGGGCTTTGGCACGGATCCGTATCTTCAGGGTGTAGCTGCTGCACAGACAATCAAAGGTATACAAGAAGAAGGTGTCATTGCTGTAAGTCCTTCCCTTCTACGTTTCCTAGGAAAAGGGATGTTTCAGGCGATTATGCCGGATTTCCAGGATGAATAAATCACTGACTTTAGAACTAGACTATCAAGCACTTCATAGGCAACGAACAGGAACATTTCAGACAAAGTTTTGAATGGGGTTTACCGAATGCAATGTCTTCCAACATAGATGATCGGTAAATAAAATAACATATTCTCTTTTTTAGATTACGGCTAATGTACAAATCAGAACCCTCCACGAACTCTACGGTTGGCCATTTGCAAACAGCATAAAAGCTGGAGTAGCAAGTGTTATGTGCAGCTACCAAATGCTCAACAATTCGTACTCATGTGGAAATTCCAAACTCCTTAATGGCATTCTTAAAGACGAACTTGGCTTCCAAGGATTCGTTCAATCTGACTGGAGAGCCCAGAGATCTGGCGTTGCTAGTGCATTGTCTGGTTTAGATATGACTATGCCTGGAGACGGGTTGAAATGGGCTGATGGATCTTCTCTATGGGGCTCTGAATTAACTAAGGCTGTTCTTAATGGCTCTCTGCCAGTGCAGAGGCTCAATGACATGGTAACACGTGTCGTGGCCGCTTGGTATCAACTTGGACAAGATGATAAATCCAAGTTTGATCGCGAAGGTCCTAATTTTTCTTCGTGGACTAATGATGAAATGGGTGTGATCAATTTCGGAAGTCCAGATGACAAAGACGAAAAGGTGGTGAATAAGTTTATCAACGTTCAAGGTAGCGGAGATGAGGCACATTCAATCATCGCCCGTCAAGTTGCTACTGAAGGCACAGTCTTAGTAAAGAATGAAGACAATATACTGCCTTTGAGCAAAGATGGCTGGCCAACTGATCGGCCTCACGAGCTCGCTTACCGTATTGGAATATTCGGAGAGGATGCTGGCGAAGGCAAAGGCCCGAATGCTTGTCCTGATCGAGGCTGCAATCAAGGCACACTTGGATCTGGCTGGGGCTCTGGAGCTGTGGAATTTCCTTACCTAATCTCTCCCATATCGGCATTGAAAAATGCTTTCAACAAAGAGCGGGTCTACGTCACAGATTTTCCCACGAACTCTCCACCACTTAAAGAGGTTCCTGCAATAATTAAGGATCAAGACCTATGTATTGTCTTCGTTAATTCTGATGCTGGGGAAGGCTTCCTTGCTTCCGATGGAATTCGCGGAGATCGAAATGACCTCTTCCTTCAAAAGGGAGGTGACGATCTCGTCAAAAATGTAGCTGAAGGCTGTGGAGATGGAAAGGGAAATACCGTTGTTATTGTTCATTCAGTTGGTCCTGTCATCCTTGAAAAATGGATACACCTTCCAGGCGTCAAAGCGGTTATCATCGCAAATCTCCCTGGGCAAGAAAGTGGAAACGCCATTGCCGATGTTCTTCTTGGGAACGTGAACCCAAGTGGTAAATTGCCATATACAATTGGCAAATCACTCAAGGATTATGGTCCAGGAGCGGCAATATTATACCTTCCCAACGGAATTATCCCTCAACAGAATTTTACAGAAGGACTGTATATCGATTATCGTCACTTCGATAAGTTCGAAGTTGAGCCAACTTTTGAATTTGGGTTCGGGCTTTCATATACTTCATTTGAATACTCCAATCTTGTTGTCAAACCTCTTCTCCCTAAATCGCCTCTACCAGCTCCTCGACCAAAAAGTCTTATCCCGCCTCAATCTGACGAGACCATCCCAGATCCCAGCACAGCTGTATTTCCAACCGGATTCAGGAAGCTTAAGGGCTTCATATACCCTTACATCGAGAAAGTCTCGGAGATTAAAAAAGGAAAATACCCGTATCCAGATGGTTACGAAATCAAACAGTTTCCATCACAAGCTGGAGGCGGGGAAGGTGGCAATCCAGATCTGTGGAATATTTATGCTACTATCTCTGTAGACATTAAGAACACAGGTTCGGTGATTGGAAAGGAAGTCGCACAGCTATATGTTAGCTTTGATCAGGTCCAAGGCGAAGCTGCGAAAGTAGACTTCCCCGTCAAAGTCTTGAGGGGTTTTGAGAAGGTTGAGATTAAGCCTGGAGAAACAAAAACTATTACTTTTGAGTTGACAAGACGGGATTTGAGTTATTGGGATGTGCTTGTGCAGAACTGGGTTATGCCGAGTGATGGGAAGATTACTATTAGGGTTGGGGCTAGTTCGAGGGATTTGAAGCTAACGGGTTTGCTTTGAAGGTATTGAATAGAATAAAATGACATAGGTAATATGTTGTAACTTAATCCTAGAGGTACTTTCTCGGTTCTTGATGATTGGTATCCAACTTGAAGGTAGGGAATTAGAAGATGCATAAAAGATGTCTTTCGCAGGTGCCTTTTTTTTTGCCTTACTTTCTTACTAATAGCATCGGTCATCGCCGCCAAGAGCCTATTATAGTAGTGAATTACTATAAATGTCTGATATTCTTTAAATGTTTTGAATCGTTTCTGAAGGTAGGTTGAGATGACAAACTACTTATAGATCTCTTGTCATTGTTATACTTTGAGGTAGATTCTCCCTAGATCTTAAATTTAACAAGTCAAAGCTTCCATTTTCATCTTTACATATTGCTCTCAGGTTTTCAACCCCAACCCCATTATATGACGCTGCTGCAATTCAGTCATTCTTGAGTCCCACCGGCAAATTCATAGCTATGGTCTTCTAGGTAGGTGATGAACTAGAGACCCTAGGCCAATATTCTTTGTTTGTAAGCATTTTCGTAGAAATGCATCAAGTCCCATAAATTTATATGGCTGATCTAGTCTCGCTTGGACGAAGGAATGCCCCTGGGAGTCTAGTTTTTCTCCACGCCTCGAATCTTGATGCTCACGTGTTAGAGAATAAAAAAGTCTTCAATCGTAGTTGCCCAGGTTTTGTATCTACTCTCAATTACTACCAAGCACGTGATCGATCATAAGCCTTGTTTCTCCATATCATCTACACTAAAATTGCAGTGCAGTGGCCGAAACACCAAAACGGCAAAACAATAAAAATGCTATTAACGTAATTAAAGTCGCGCTATTTGACCTCCCCTTCGCCTCTACCCATGGAAATCTAGCTATATAGCCATTACATATATGAATTGTTTTGATTAAGGAATTAATATTATTTATACTCTAGTTTTAGTATAATGCAAAAGCTTTCTCGGCGATGCACTGTCGTACAGTATGTATCATAAGTCCCCATGTGCCAATTTCGGCACCTTCCCACCGACCCGTAGAGTGTCTTACCGAATGAGTGGTCTGTATGGAGAAACAAAGCTTAAAGAAGACACAAGGCTATTGCGAACATGACATGCTTATGGAGGTAATCGTTAGCCGTGCATTTGCTTTCACCGACTTAGAGCGCATGATTAGCTTTGCGGCCTTCTGCAATGCAACTTTAGTGCAGATGATATGAAGAAACAAGGCTTACAAGCCCCCTCTCTTGAACGATATCTTACCAAATAAGGGGGCCAAAGGAAAGCCACCATCGGCATTGCACTGTAATTTTAGCGTAGGTGATATGGAGAAACAAAGCTAAGGAGATACAAGGCTATTGCGAACATGACATGCTTATGGAGGTAATCGTTAGCCGTGCATTTGCTTTCACCGACTTAGAGCGCATGATTAGCTTTGCGGCATTCTGCAATGCAACTTTAGTGCAGATAATATGAAGAAACAAGGCTTACAAGCCCCCTCCCTTAATAGCATTGGACGATGTCTTACCAAACAAGGGGGCTGAAGGGGGGCCACCAACATTATCGGCATTGCACTGCAATTTTAGCGTAGGTGAAGTGGGTAAATTATTTGAAGCTTTTCCCCCTATTACTTATGTATTTTAATATTATTAAGTATATGATATGGAGAAATAAGGCTTGTATAGAGAAATAAGGTTTGTATGGAGAAATAAGGCTTATGGGGGGTTACAGCCGTATCCTTGATCTTCAACTGCGCTGCAATTTTAGCGTAGGTAATATAGATAATTGAGGCTTACGGGATATAGACTGTCGAACTATATCTCACCGAATGAGGGGGCCAAAGGAGAGCCACCAACAATATCGGCATTGCACTGCAATTTTAGCGTAGGTGATTGAAGAAGCAAGGCTTACGAAGGTACCGCCGTGCCCCCCGATTCTTCCACTGCACTGCGTAGGTGGCATGGAGAATTGAGCCGTGCCAACTTTCTAGCCTACTTGGGTGGCAACGTGTTCAGAATCAAAACGCAGCTTTAGTACGTTTGAATGTCTTACTGCCTAAGTAGGCTAGAGGATTGGGTGTAGGGGGGAAATCCGGTTGGCGTTATGCTAATCATTAATGTATGCTTTCCTGGCGTAATTCAGCCTGCTAAGTTTGGGGGGATGAATTACTCTTCAGCGATTGATCAAGATTTCTCTAGATTGGCGATGAAAACTAAACTAAAGAAGAAATTAAACACGTAATTGATTTAGTGTAACGCTAACATAAGTGAAATGAAGTGAGTATGCTCATAGCCTAAGCCTATCACTCAAATATCAACGAATAGCCTTTGGCTATTATTTGCTGTATTAGTTAGCTAGACTCTCAATAGGATTTCTTTCATAGCTCTAGCTCTTTCTATATGACTCTCGACTTGCGATTAGCCAATATTCAACCATGATGTTGGGGCGAGCTATCTACTACCGTCAACTAGGGATCATACTTTCAACTAAGGTTGCTTTAAATAACATCTTTTTTGTTCATCCCTTGGCTCACAATTGTTCTTGTCAAGTCTGTTTCAATATTTTCCTATTTAAAATGGGACATTCTAATTGCATTTGTACTTAGTTTATATGAAACATTATTGTCAAAAATGTAAAGTAGAAAATTCAATCATCTCGTATTCCCACAAATTTCCCAAATCTCCTTGAAAGATTCAAGGATTAATTGTAGCTATGCTTAGAGAGCATGCCTTTTTGTCATCATTAATAACACCACTCTCACATTCCGTCGAGTCTCCGCTAACAATCTCAACCACCGCTCTCGGTCTTCTATCCTTCTCATTCCACCCCTCCCTCTCATCCTTCTTAATCCTTATAAAGAGCAGGCTCAGAATCACCGACGCAGCCGCAAAGCCCACCCCCAGGTACAACGCTCCCCTGTATCCCCTCACTATATCAGTCCCTCCACGATTCGTATAAGCCTCCACCGTCCCACCAAACCCAATCCCCGTACTAATCCCATACGTTAAGATAGTCCCTATCAAACTGCCCGCAATCCCTTGCTGATACCTGCTCACCGAATTACTCGCAATAATCTGCGCAGCCGTGAACACAAAGTCCGGACAGAATGCCGCAGCACACAACGAAAAAAACGCTGCCTTCCAGTAACTTTGTTGTTCCGGCATGGTGGCAAGAAGGATATTAGAAATGATGACAGAAATGGAGCCAATAGTAACAATGTATTGAGCGGGCATTCGAGGAATCAACCAAGAGGCGGAAATGGCGGCAACGACGGCGAATATTACGAAGGGGAGGAGATGCAGGGCTGCAGTTACTAGGGACTCGTGTCGTATGGTGAGATTCCATAGGCAGACGTACCAGCAGGTAATTCCAAAGGACATGAATGAGAAGAGGCCGGCAAGAACGAGTGCAAGTATTGACGGGGCAGTCCAGATTTCGAAGGGAAGGATTGGGGAGCTCGCAACTTTAGCTTCCCAGTAGATGAAGAGCACGAATTGCAAGATGGAGATAATTAGTATGACATAGATGTATGGAGTTTTCCAGCCCACTATTGGTGCTTGACTATTTGGACGGTCAGTAAATTGAGTTCGAGGAAATATGAGACGACTTACTTCCAAACAAAATTGAACAATATCAACCCTCCAACTCCTAGATAAGCCCCAATCCAATCAATCTTGCCATTCCTATCGGATCGAGGAGAATCAGGCACCAAGATGATTACAGACAAATAGACTATCGTCCCTATCATTGCACTATTTCACATTAGTTCCCATCTTTCTGCCACGGCTGACAGTTCACCTACAAAACGAAGAAGATCCATTTCCATTCCGCGTACTCTATTAAGCTCGAAGTTACCATGCTCCCCAGAAAGAAGCTAATCGGCGCCATCGCCACAAAGAGGCCCATACTAATATTCCTCAATCTCCCTGGAGGAAACGTATGCATAAGTAGTGCAACGGCATTTGGCGCTAATAAGGCAGCTCCAATCCCAGATAATGCACGGAAGAGGGCCATAGTGAAAATAGATGATGCAAAACCTGTCACGATAGACCATAACACCCAGAATGTACCACCTAAGAAAATCATGAATTTGTGACCGTAGACATCCCCGAAACGACCACCGATTAGAACAAATGCTCCTTGGGTCATGCTATGAGATGCTCGGTTAACTTAATAGCGGCGAAAGAATCATTAGAAGACAAACCTGTATGAGGCGACTACCCAAGTTGATTGTTGGGCTGAAGCCCCAAGCTGTTGGCCAATGGCCACAGATCCTATGAAACCCACACCTGCTGGCATCTTTGGCGTTGCGTTAGTTTGGAGGAACAAGAATTTGAGGATGTTTGAGTACTTGGTTGATTTGAGTACAGACGAGAGCAGCCATGATGGCAATTTTGCGGGCTGGACTCAGCTCATCGAGGGTACGAAGCTCTATATTTGTCTGGAGATCAAGAACTGCGGGCTCTGTTTTGTTCCCCATGATTACTTTGTAGAAAAAACGTCGGAACGGTTTGTCTTTAAAGCATTTCTTGCCGATGCTCTCGTTCAGATTCAAGGGGGAAGAGAGTTTGAGGTTGATATATATATTTTTTGAAAAATTAAGTCCACACCGCCGATAAAAGAAGGATTTTTAATAGTGTTGGGCTTACATGCAAGTGCGTTGTTCGTTGGGTACAAGTATCCTTGAGAGTGGGGGGTCTCTTTAAGTCTCGGGCTCCTATGCCGGAGATATAGCCGGAACTACCGGTACTTGAACGAAAGGACAATTTGACAAAGAAACTAAATACATCCATTCATGTAATATTCTCAGGGAAGATGGAAGATAGTCTATAGCTACCGAGCCATCTGAAAATAATTGCAAATTTCCCGATTATGATAGAGAAACCTGCGAAGAACTTGAGAAGAAAAAGATTTTAACACATGCCGCCGATTCGTAAACGCTGAAATGCAAGTCTCCACAACGCGGACCACCTTTTGAGTAAAGCTCCTTTCGTCTGTAGAACATTCATCTGAAGTATTGAAAGTCCTATAAATTCTAAGTGATTAATATCTTTTGATCTTCCTCCTTATCTGCAAGTAATGATATGCGATATTTTAGAAAAATCGATATATTTATGGGAACAGCCTCTTGTTCGAGTTCTTTTGGAATTTAGCAAGCCGTGCACTTATAAGAAGGCTAAACTAATTACTAAAGCAATGCTAAAACCAAAAAACCAGTTGCAAGCAGAGAGGAAGGGCAAGCAGTGGGAAAAGTAAAATAGGAAAGGACGATAGATGACCCATTGCTTCTCGTCCGCAAAGCATAAAACCAACCAATAACCCAATCACTTGGTACTGCAAGACTTTTCATATTCCAGTAGGAATCTTCACCGAAGTTGGTTTGAAATACTTTTCGCCGATAGTAAATTTAACCAATTGATAGGTGGGGACATGATTCCACCAGAGTACTGCTCTTCCCGAATAGCAGATTGCGGTCGTTTCCTTTCTCTCGCATTCTCAACGCTTCAAGTGACACTTCTTCTCATGCCGTGTGCGATCACTCCTCCATGCGGAAGCTTTCCCACATTTCGAGCAAGAATATGGGCGTTCTCCACTATGACTCAACTCGTGACTCTGAAGAATAGACTTTCTTGTGAGTCTCTTAGGACAATATGTGCACTTATATGGTCCCCAATCCGGATTTCTCGTCGCTGTGGTAAAAAAATTCGCTTGGTCTTCCATTTCGGGGTGGTGTAAGCGATTGTGGTTTTCAAGCTCTTTGTTTGAAGTGAGACCAAGTTGACCGGCCAAGCAATCAGGAAAGGCACAGCTAAAAGGTCGATCGTGCCGATTCTTGTGTTCTTTAAGACTTTTGGCGTCTTTGAAACCCTCGTGGAAGTAAAGGCAAGCCAATCTCGGACATTTGAAACGCCTTTCTCCATAGAAAGTGGTTAGGCTCTTTTGCTCTCGGGGGCTCAAGGTTCTTGTAGTAAGATGCTCGAGTAAATCTCGGTTTCGAGTAAGAGTCTTATGCAAAGTCTCAACGCTAACATTATTCCTTGCTCCTAAACCTTTCTGGTCATGGAGGAAGATGTGATTCCATACGTGAAGCAGTCTTTCATGAAATGGGTAGTTCTTGAATGGTTCACAATCGATCTTTGCCTGATCTGTGGGCGAATTGTGAAGCATGTCATCCTTGTAGCGACTAGAAAAATCTAGTAGAGCAGTTTCAAATTCTTCCAAGGCAGCCTGAGTGTCCATATCTGCTGGCAATTCCTTGAGTGATGTGGCTATGATCCTACGGATATGTTCCAGCCACTTTGCAACAGCATAGTCTTGAAATGAAGGAAGACCCTCTAAGATTAAGTTTTGTAGCCGCTCCTGTTCGACATCATTGTTGAAACATTCGAAAGTAAGATATCGAAGACACAGTGCAGCTAGATCAAGTTCCACGGTCATTGCGTCTATATGTCCAGTATATGTGATATACCTATGATTGTAAGCCAGCAATCGAAGTTTCGAGAGAAGTAGTGGAACTTGCATCTTAGCAGTAGTATGTACAAGTTCGATTTGATCGCCAGGGAGAACTACGATTAACGAGCCGCAGTAATCCTGAACCTCGCTTCGTAGCTTCCTTTTGTCGAACTCAATTGATTTATTGTTGGCATTCATCGAAATGGCAGCTTGTATTTCTCGCCATTTGAGTGGTCGTTTTGCACATACAATCCAACCCAAAAGTTTACGAGAAATGCCCCATTGCGGCTTTTTTAAGTCTCGTTTCATTCGATGTAAAATTCTTCCATAACTAGTCAAAACTTAGAAATCTCGGGGTTCAAAAGGCGTTGGAAAATATTGATATTCCCATTAATTGTTCAATAAGGAAATGAAGAAGATCAGTTTTCAATGTGAGAAAAAGGCTATTGAGGGGAGGGAGGTGACATACGCTTGTTTAAGGTTAGTGGGGAACCTATACTCTTCGATCTCTTCTAGCAAAGCTCCCTGTTGCTCCTGCGCATACAGGTTTTCCATTACTAACTTCGCGAACAAAAACATGCCTACAAACATTTGAGCTTTATTCTTTTCTGCGTACAGATGAAATACCTTGAGACCGAGTACAAGTAGTTTTTAGTATATGCTCGGCTGTATCGTTGCTAAGACTATGCCTTTCCTGAATCCTTTTCGTCTCCCCCTTGACATATGTTTCGATGTCATTCTTATTGTCATTTGGCGTAAGTTCTAAAATGGAGGCATTTGCAAGAGCCCTCCTGATGTCAGGGTAATTCTGACTGACGAAAAGTACCCGAAGCTTTCCGGGATCGTGCTTGTCACAACTATCCACCATGGCCATGAAGATTGATAAAACCAACTTTCGCTGTGTAGGCTCACACTCGTCTAGTCCATCGATAATGATATATTGTTTCTCGAGTTTATCGGAGAAAAGCTTCAACAACTGCTCCGCTAGAACCGTTGTATTCAGAGTTATCTCGCCGCTTGAGAGAAGTTTCTCGTAGCAATATGGGATTAGATCTCGGCAATGATTCAACAGTTGGCTCAGTATGCCTCTGCATAGAGAGATGCAGTTATTCTTTTCCGGGTCGTTCTCTTTGCAGTAGAAATAGGAAGTGTTGTATGAGGGATCTTTAAGGCACTTATCAATAATAACAGAGGCGAGAATTGTTTTTCCTAGCTTTTATCAGCATTGGTATTTCTATTGAGGGGTCCTGATGCGGGTCGCCTACCAGCACCAGGGATACCATTGGTCCATAGTATTGAAAAGACTGGAATGTCGGATGCCATCCAATTTTGAACCTGTTAATCAGATGCCCATAGTCAGTACTGGTCGACTAATAGTTAGGCGACAAGGAGAAGAGTAACTCAGAAGATTGAACGCAGTTTAAAAACCAATATCTTAGATATCTCATGCTTCCAAAGCTACCAATGAAGGAGGAACTCGTCACCTTCTCGTTGTCCAAGATCCAGCGACCAGTACCTTCATATTTGCTTCGTACACCTCGGAATGTTTCCTGGTCTTCCTTTGTGCTAGACACTGCTGCAAACCATTCTAAGACTTTAAGGTACTTCATGTCCGTATTGATTTGTTCCTGCTTCTCCAGCTGGGTGAGACATCGAGATCTGTCGTCCTCACACATTCTAATATAGCGTAGAAGCTCCTGGTTGCCTCTTTTCTGCTGGCAAGAACGAAGCAGTTCTGCCTGTTCTTTTAGCAGTTCCTTGTGTTGCTTGAGGTTATTGAGAATTTGATTGAACCGCGTCTCGAAATCCTTCCATATTGATCGAAAGATTTGTCGCCAGACTATTTGTGCACACGTTAGCGCAAGATTTCAGCGGGAATGAAGAGTCACCTTTTCCTGTGACAAGTCGGATAGCCCTCTTGTGAAATTCAAGTATATCGGCGTACACAAGTGCAAGAATACGGCCTATCTCTGGGTTGTCCTTAAAGAGAGTGTCATATTGCACTAGCATTAGCAGATGTTCCCCTATTCGATAATAGGCGTCTACTATAGTTTCGAATGCATGTGCCCATGTACTCACTGTCTATGTAACTCATGTGGTCAGTCAGTATGTTCAAGGATAAAAGATGGGAACTACGGATCTAAATCTCGGCTACAGCAGAGAAGTCAAAAGGCTGGAATGTTGATTGTGATAATTCGAAGAGCTCAAACTAGATATCCTAGGCAATGGAATAATCAAGAATTGTTCTTCACAACTCTTCCTCAACTTTTGAGTCCATGGCTCTCTTGTGGGGAAAACAAATCTGCAGTGTGCCCTTACCAGTAAAATGAGTTTCATAGGGCCCCATACAAATGGAACGAAGATCGACGCATTCACGAAAAGATCAATGACCGTTCCGAATTGATCCATGCCCTCAAGGAACGATTTCAAACGAGCGAGATTCATCATTGTCTTTGTCTGCTCTTGTTGGGTTTGAATTCGAATCGCGGCTTCGCGAACATCTTGCAGTGTTGTAAATTGAAAATCTTGTTGCTCCTTTGCGGTCAAGCGCTTCTTAAAATCGGACAGGACAGTCTGAAAGGTGTCTGCTGAAGTCATCTTGCTTGAGCGTCCGGAGGTAGTTGGATTATAGTCTGACAAGCACTTGTTGTTTATTAGCGACTAAATTATCACTATTGGATTTGAGGCTTATAAAGGAGTCAGTTACCTATTTTAAATTATTTTCAATCGTATAATTCAAGAAGTAAGGTCCAGATTTTAAATACTTGAAAATCAGTACGATCATAAGCAAGTTCTCGCCCACGACATCCAGCGATTTTCAATGAAAGGTAGTAATAACACAAAGTGACTGACTGAGCATTCAGACTAAATCACAACAAGGCTAGGCAAAATTCCCTCACTACTTATCCGGAGCTCTTTGGCATTTCATTGCCTTTTCTCCAACTCCAGGGATGTAGCTCTATATGCAAACAAGAAAAAAAATCAGAGGCAAAGAGCTGCAGCACAATGCACTGCGGATAGTCAAAGCCGCATTCTATAAGCACAACTTCTGCCTGGCATAATGTCGGTCAATCTGTGCTTATGGTAGCACCGCATACTGCGCTGTATTTCAGGCAGGATGTTAAAGGGTTATCTCGTATGATTTCCTAATCAGGCTACATTGGGGGGTTCTGCTCAGTTAAAATTTTGTTGAATTATTATATAATATCTACCCTATAGATTAACTTAGTTACCTTCGAAGGAAACTAGCTAAATACAGAGATAAATCCAAAGTAGTTGGCACCTCTCTATAGAAAATTTATGATCTTTTACCTCCTCAACTCACACTCAGGTGTTCTTTTTGTAAGGCTTTTTTTTTTTTGAATCAAAATTCCGTATTAGCTGCGGTAAGCGCCATGAATGGGTTTAGTCTATGTTTCTAGCTAATAATATATGCCTCCGCAATTCCATAATCCTGCCAGCAACAGCGAGGCAATATAGTCGATCTAAAACAATCCAAAAATAAAATCACAGTCCCTACCAGTCCGCTCCCTAAACTCCTTGACTCCGATTAAGCCTATATTACCCGCCTTCCTTTTTTGTTTCCCTGTAATATGTCTAGTTTAGTTATTTTCTAGGTTACGAGTTGTTCTCCACGGGAATATTCATACCTATTCTTCCAAGTCTATTTATTATTGGTAGTATACCTAGTAGGGTCTAGGTGAGGTACATCGGGCTTTGTAAGTGGATACCTGGAGGCGTTTGTAGGCTTGGCTAGTTTAGGTCTAGTAAAATATCAATGGCTAATACGTCAGGCTGGGTCAAGTTAAGTCAATTAATATCCATGTTATCCAAGCAGGCATTAATAGTACCTTGTAGCACCTTCCTTGGCATTGATATGCCTAGAAGTTAGTCCAGTATTCCTGCACGACGGAAATGGAGTACAATAATTGAGCATATAAGACCAGCAATTAATAATGATTGCAATGATGTATTCATGCAATAACAGTACGTCCCCCACCTATTAGTAATAAGGTTAGCTCATGAAGCCGCCTCCTATTCTTCAACTACACTGCAAATTTAGTGTAGATAACATGGAGAATTGAGGCTTACGGAGTAACGTTGTGAGTGCGGACTGCGGTCGGGTTAACCTTAGGCACTGAATGTCTCGTGTGGTTCGCCTCCCCCCCAAGGACTAACAGATGTCTCACAAATACAGGCAAGACTTCCTCAAATCCACATTGCCCTCCAATCATTTACCCTCACTCCTCAAAGCCAACCTCCAATTCCCCCTTATCTTCTTTTTAGCGCCGGACCCCCTTGTAGCTTAATTATGCATGCAACGCTCTCACCGAGATCCCTGACGCATATTGTAATAGTTTCTGTCTCAGTCCTAGATAACGAGGCTGAGCTATTCAGGTTATCTTATTCTCCTGATTTTGGATCGTGTGTCACATCTAGATAGCTGTCACATTTAGTATTTCTCTACTTTGTAGAATAAGGTATTCCTCCGTTCATGGATGAATATACATTGTTTATTAATCTAGATGATCCTAAGTCAACACTAGCCTATCAAATCGACAAATCATGTCCTCTATCAAGAGGTTACTGAGCGATGACGGTGACGAATCTCGTTTCTACCGTAGTTTGCGAAATGGATTCTATCCGGGAGGTTTAATTCATGCGTAAGTACACACTAAGTTCTTGTTACCCTGAAACGATGTTGATGAACTCAAAGCGACAAACTGAGTTTTCCGCCAAGCTCGTGGGATGAGATGTGGAGTGATGTCCTGGACGGAGGCTTTATGAGTGCTGGAAATGCCCCAGAACTTGATATGTTCGAAGGCAATAACGCCAACTCATTTTCAGATATTGAAGAGGGTATAGAGTCATGGGCTCGGCAAACACTCCTACAGTCCAGTAGCGCCTCATTACAACCTGCGCCAATTTCTTTCGGAGCACCGACTAATAAACCTACATTGTTATGCTATGGCATGGTAGGTTATTCCTTTCCGGTAGTCACATTACGTTCTGACGCTATTTAGATTTACCGGGTATTAGTCAAAGTTATGGGAAATATGCTAGAACTCGATGCCAAGCTTAAAGAAAGCGAGCGTTCTCATCCTAATGGTGACTGCGAATTTCGTCTTGAGCAGCAGTTGGAGCAGGTAGTTCTGAAGCTTCAGGACGGAACCAAGGTTGGGGTTTTGAGTAATCATATCGGCAAAGCTCTAGAATATCTTCTTTTAAAACAAATAAATTTTGACGCCCTTGCAAGCGCTACAACAATAAGAGAGGTTATTGGCCGAGCAACAAAACAGAGCGAAGCTATGATACATATAAATATCAACATTTACGGATCCAGCGAGGAGCTTGAATATTTTGGTGGTCACCTAACATCCTATAAGGTCTACTTGCAACGCCCTATTAATATGCGACCTGGTACCATATATGAAAATCCGCATTTTCTCAAGTTTGCCGGTCAACAGCTTTCATATACAAACTATCAGAATGAGGTTCAATCGAATCGTATCCCCACATCCAATGATACAGAAAGCTTCCGAAAAACAATCTCCAATGTATATGCCTTATTGACAAGAGATACCAAGCTCAATCAAGTGGAAGGGGATGCTTGTCTCAAGACACCATTAATGATGTGAGTCCCTAATTCTTTCACAGGTGGCTCTAGATGCAAGCTACCAGATCAGTTACAGTAGCCCTAAAAGCAAATTTTGCTACAGCAGCGGCAAGATACGCTTTCTATTACTTACTTGGTACTATAGACATCAGAAGCAAGCATTAGACTTTATGTCTCAACGTGAAATGGGTCTTATTCCTGCTGAATATCGCCTGTGGAAGCCACTAGAGGGTGAAATTGAGGGCTGGTGAGTTCATGCTTCTTCAATTCTAAATAGTATTAAACTCCATTAGCCTCTAGGAGATAAGTGTTTGTTGAACTTTTTACAATTCGATTTTCGGCTAATGAGGCAAAATTCCTTTCTACTCGTATCTCTGGACTAATTTCGAGTTCTAAAATATCCACTAATGCTAGTCTTTTTGAAGTTATTACCATGCGATTACCAAAGCTCGATCTCCAATACAAGAGCAAGAAGCAGGGGGAGGTATACTTGCAGATGAGATGGGGATGGGGAAAACATTATCTGTTCTGGCGTTGATCACGAAGACTCTCGAAGACGCACATGAATGGACAAATCTAAAGACTACGAATGCTTCCGATACTAGCGGTTTGAAATGGAGGCGTTCTCGAGCAACACTGGTTATAGTCCCATCTGCTAGTATGGAAATCTTCCCCTCTCCAAAAAAAAACATCGCTAAGGAAAATAAACAGTGTTGATCAATGAGTGGTTTAATGAGATAAACATGTAAGGTTTTGACTCCTTACAATAACAGGACTATCTAACGCTTGTATATTAGCCATTTGGATGGAACACTGAAGACTGTTAAGTATCATGGTCAAAATAGGAAGAACCTTCTCTGCGACCTGGAGGAAGTTAACATTATACTTACAACGTATCACACATTAACAGTTGACTTTAGAGACAAATCAAGTCTCCTCCATGGAATTTATTGGTTCAGGGTTGTACTAGATGAGGGTACGGGTCATCCCCGTCCGATCCAGGTGCAAAGTTGACAACACCACCAGCCCACATAATCCGTCGACAGAAAACTACATTCTACCGTGCAGTCTCAGATCTCAAAGCTCAATTTCGATGGTGTCTCACAGGCACGCCCATTCAGAACCGACTCGAAGATATTGGCTCTCTCTTCGCCTTCATTCAAGCACGACCTTTCCACAGCATGGCAATGTTTCGCCGATTCATAGCGATACCGTTTTATGAGGGCGAGGAACGTCGAGCAATAGCCACCCAACACCTTACTTTACTCATGGACTCTCTATGCTTACGACGATCTCGGGAGCTCCTCCATTTACCCGAGCCAAAACAACGAATTCACGAAGTAGATTTCTCGAAAGCGGAGCGCGAGCAATACGAGCAGACCATGAGCAACATGAATCGGGCGCTTCGAGAGCGGCCTGAAAGATTACAGCACAAGGTCGCTTTTGGCTTATTCCAGATTAATCTACATCTACGGATGCTGTGCAATCATGGGACTTTTCAACACCATTTCTCGTGGGCTAGAAACTTGCTGGATGAGAAGGAAGTTGCGATGTGCGAAAGTGAAGTTAATTGCTCGGTTTGTGGACAGAACATGCCGATCATAGGGTCAAATGATGTCTATCGGGCTTATAAGGGAGGTTGTTCTCATGTATTATGCTCGGAGTGCTTGGATGGCGACGAACAGATAAGTGGTGATAGCGATGTTCCGAAGTGTCCTCTATGTGAAGCTCCGTTTAGGATAGGCATTCCCACTAAGGACAACATTAACTCTTATCTTCAGATGGAGGGACGGTCATCGAAAATGGACGCCTTGATTGAGGATGTCAAGCAAGATTTGTGGAAAACGAAAAGGTATGTTCTAGATTCAATCCGTAGGAAGCGTCATTAATATTTGCTAGTATTATCTTTTCTTGCTGGACGAACACTTTGAATCTGATTGAGAAGTACCTCTATAAGGAAGCCATTCCTTTTGCAAGGATAGATGGAGGATGCCCCCTCAGCCAGCGGCAAAAGATCCTTGATGATTTCTGTACAACTCCTGTACGGGTCCTCCTCATGACGACTGGTACTGGTGCCGTTGGGTAGGTGCTTTTCCCCTCCTTTTAGTAAAGCCACTAATAATTTTTCGAAGACTGAATCTCACATCGGCAAACCGAGTCTTCATCATTGAGCCGCAATGGAATCCAAGTGTTGAGAACCAAGCTATTTCAAGAGCGATAAGAATCAGACAAAATGAATCGGTCCTTGTGACAAGATATATAGTTAGGGGTACTGTAGAACAGGTAAGTTTGATTAAAATCAATCAGATCTTTACTTATTCGAAGTAGGATATGCAGTCACAACAGAAGAGGAAGTTAAAATTCGCTGAAATTGGGAATAATATGGTCAGCGGGGTGGCTGGTTGACATGTTTGTCAAATGGCTATCTCACATGGATTTCTTGATCGGGTTTTTCTGAGATAGATAAATCATATGATTGTTACTATCTTCATTGGTAATTTCAATGTCATCCTTCGGGCTGCGATTAAATAGTCCGTATCCTTCAGTTAATCACTCTAAATCAATTTCAGACGTTTTATGGTTCTGCATTTGTCAACATTAGATTTATTGCACGTCGGTTCAGTGTGCTAGGCAGTGGAGTGCAATTTATGTAGAAATCATTCATTCTAAGAGAGTATGAGACTATCTGGTCTATTATATGGAAGATACAGTCAACAGCGCTAGGGAGTTGAGTAGGTGACTTCCAACAGGATTAGATCTGGAAGATATCAATTCCCCAGATGGTTTGAATATTTAATATAGACATTATAAGAAGAAATAAATTTACATTGCCAAAGTAGTTAATATGGAATTGTATTGTTGATCTAAGATTAGTGCTTTTAAGTACCTCATAGTACCGTACCCATTTAACAGAATAATATAGCTAGTAAATGAGGTATGAGCTACCAGGGAGAGAAAAGCTACAGCATAGGAAGCCTAAGTAGGAAATTCTTAATTAAATTATTCTTCTTCTGAACGTGTACGCGTCTTCATAGGGAAATGACCTGAATCCTCCATAACTGTACAATCTGAGTCCCATCTACCCAATTGGTGGCAGGACGGTAGTTCAAACTTCGTACAAAGCTCTTCATAGTTTAAGCTCATCTCGGAGCCCATCCCCCCTCCCACAGTACACCCTCCCACAGTACACATCTGCATAATGATTAATAGCTAATAGTTGAAAGAAAAAGATTTAGCTCCCGCTCCCAACTCACCCAGGCGAACGATGATAATTCTTCTCTCAACCACCACCACAACAAGCTCGTCGATGCGACTCTCACCAGAGAAAAAGAAACGCCACGATGGCTCACGACCTCACAATCTGTGCGATTTATTTAAGTAATGAGTAAAAGTAAGACTCTTTTAAGTTTAAGTAAAAAAGGTTAAACTGTTGGAACATAGGGGAAAGGGTATATAGTCACGTGCCTTGATGAGTCATTAGCTTGGCTGGCTACTTCAGCATTTCGATCCTTACGATCTTCTTCCTTCTGCAGCCAAATAGGCCATTCCAGTGCACTAAGGTGATACTAACATAAACTATAAAAGGAAACCTGTACTTCTTTAATTATCTCTCCTACCCCACCCCCCCTTTAATAATATACTCTTATCACTTCTCAACTACGCTCTTTAATTACTCAATCTATTCTCATTATCATTTTATTTCTTTGCTGCATCGTTATTACTTATTTCTATGTGGTTATATAATATTACGCGTAAACCGTAAGCAATTTAAGGAGTTAAAAGTCACTTTTACTTAAGTAGCTTAAAGTATCATTTAAATTATTTCGGTAATTGGTAGATAACACTGCACTGCCCACATATACTCCCCAGCTAAGAGAAAAGCTGTTCAATCTCTATGAGCCCAAACTTGCCTTTCTCTTCTCTCTCCCTTCCCTCACCCCAAAGTATAACCCTCGTCAATAACCACTATCACTCGCCGTCAGTTCTCATATATTCACCACACAAGAAAACCCCCACCCATTCCCTGCCCCAAAAGCCAAAGCAAAAACAAAATGAAAAAACAAACAAAAAGGAGTACGTACAAGCCAACCCAGTAATGAACCGCGACTCCCCACAAACCAAAAATAGCGCTCCACCCGCAACATCCTCCGGCATCCCGAGTGTGCCCAATGGTTGAGCCGCGATTAGGGATTTGGTTAAGCCTACTGCGAGGGGGTTCTGTGAATCGCGAGTAATGCGCGAGACTAGTGGTGTGTCGACGACTTACTCGCCTGTTATCAAGACTATTTCTCTCCTAATTCCTCAAACCAAAGCAGACGAAAAGAGAGAGAAAGTAGTCAGGGGGAAAAGAAGATGGCTAGGAAGAGGAAAGTGACGGGGAAAGGCTTAAAGAGATAAACGGAGGTGGAATTGGAAATAGAAAAAGGAGAAAAGAAAGAAGTAGACTCACAACTAGGATAAAGCGCACTACAATGAATCCCATCTCTCGCATAATCCAACGCAATCTGCTTCGTTAAACCTACTACTACATGCTTACTCGCAATATAACTCGGTGCACCAGGAAAGGCGACCATACCACCTGCAGAAGCAGTATTTACGATCCAACCGCGGGGACGATTGCCTCTGCTATTTGGACTGCTGGGGAGAGTTTGGGAGAGGAATTGGAGGATGGCATGTTTGCTGCCTAGGAAGACCTGTGGGGATTATGAGGGGAGGGGAAGAGAAGAGAAGAAAAGGGGTGGAAGGGAAGGGAGGGAGGAAATAGGAAATGAAGAAAGAGAAGGAAAGGGAGAGAGTACGCCACGGGTATTAACGCTCATTACTTTATCGAAAATCTCAGTTTCCGTTTCGTGGATCCGGATCCCACCAGGTTTGACAACGCTGCCGTTGATATCTGGTGCGATCCCGGCGTTATTCACCATTCTATTTGCTTTTCATCAACTTCTCTCCTCAAATCTTCATATTACTCCCCTTTTCCTTCTTCTGCTAGCCCTATCATTCTTACTTCACAACGAGAGAATGCGAAAAAAGAAAAGATAAGACACATACATATCCAGCCTCCCCCATCTCTCTACACAAACCCTAATCACCTCCATCAAATCTTCCTCCTTCTCCACATCCGTTCTTACGAAAATTGCTTGTCCTCCATTCTTAATAATCAATTCATGTGTGGGAAGTTGCTCATTCTCAGCTGATGAAGAAGAGGGGTAATAAGGAGATAAATCAGCGCATGTTATGAAGGCGCCTTCAGAAGCATAGGCAAGTGCTATCGCGCGGCCAATTCCGGATGAAGAGCCGGTTATTATTGCAGTGTAGGAGGTGAGTCTTCCTGGCATTTTTGTTGTTTTTAAGAAATGGGGATTTAGATATTTGGAGAAAGATTTGAAGGGAGAACGGAAAGTTGTACGAGAGTGGAATGATTTCATCATCTTGGTGGGCACATAGGTGGAGATGTGGGAGCACTGCATAAAGATTGGTTTGTGAAGATGGAGAAGTACATCCAGTTACCGTAACTAGCCATTGGATGGGAATATCATGTTGAGAAATTAAGTGACAATTGTTTAATTTAATGTGAGTTCAGATGAGATTCACATGCTTTACAACTGAAGAAATCAAGCCAAAACACTAGTAGGGACAAAAAGAAAACAAAGCCTCATATCACATCTCTCACGTTACATCACACAACTCACACATTCAATATTTACACTTGCAGATAATAATAGATAAAGGAATAATAATAAGGAATATTATAAGGGTTTTGTTAATGTTGGTTTTACCTTAGTGCACTGGAATGGCCTATTTCATGATGAATTCTTTTGTTACTAATAGGCAGAAAGGGAAGAAGAAAATCAGAAGGATCGCAGTGCTTAAGTACAAGCAGGTGACTAATTCATGGCACGTGACTATATATCCTTATCCCTATGTTCCAACATAGAAACAAAAAGTTTTTTATTTTTATTTTTTTATAAAAAGAACTATAGTCTTTAAAACAGAACTATAATCTTTAGAACACAAAAGGATAATGAGTCAAGGATAATGAGTGAAGGATAATGAGTCATACGAGGAGCGGACAGGGAGGGAATTGATAATTAACAATGATAATATTTCTATCTAAAAATCTATCTAAAAAAGAAAAACTTATACTTACCTACAACTTATACTTACCTACTAATCTCGATCTCAACTCTAAACCTAAGCCCCACCCACCCCTTTATTCTCCTCACTTCAATCAATCCCTCTTAATCCACCTCATTTTCAAGGGAGGACTCTTCAAACAATTCCCCGCCGACGCAGTTGAGTTCCCAGAAGGGATACTTTGACACAACCCAAATTCGCTCTGACACCCTGCACCATAATGCAAAGGTGTATCCCCACAATACCCGTATGAACTGCAGGAGTTACCGTAATTAGCGCCGAGACACGTTTCCGGGTTGCATTTTCCGTCTGTAGAGGGAGTGAGGGCGTTGGATGATGGGGAGGCTGGAGACGAAGAGGAAGATGAAGATGAAGCGGCAACAGAGGGAGTGATGTATGTCGATGGGGGATTGGGTGCCAATGAGAAAGCGGAAGCGGGAGTAGAGGAAGAGGGGATGATAGTTGTGGCGAGAGTGGTGTATGAAGAGGCGGCCACCGGAGCTGTGGGGTTTGAGCCCGACGAAGAGGAAGAACTATCACCACCAATACCTTTCAACGCAGCACAGGTACCGGTGATAGTATTCTCATCATTTGAGAGCCTCGTAACGTCCGGTCCGGGATCCGGATAATTGACATCTGTATTTTCGACAGTGTTGCAACCATTTCCTAGATTAGCGATGAAAGGGGAAGGACGCGATGCAAAAGAAACAGCCTCTCTCTTTTCTGACCTTTTCTTCGGAGCTTCAATGGTCACAGCCGCACAGTCAGCATAGAATTCACGATTACCAATCTTATTCTGCCAGCTCCAGTAAAGAATCGCTGGGCCGGTAGGGGTATCAGAGGGTAGGGTGAAATTGAGGGAAGCGCCGAAAGCGGATGGACAATCACCAATGTAGGAATGGATGACATGGAAGGTTTTTGCGGAATCGGAAGAGAGAGAGAGTTGACAGGAGCCGCCACCATGGAGTGCCCCAGAACCGGTGGTCACGTTGTAGGAACCGCCGGCGGTCCAGGTTGCCACGGACTGGCCACCGGGTTGGGATGGAGAGAGCACGCCGCCGTTGACGGTAGACTTGCAGGGGAAGTTAGACCCGTCGGCTGTGAGTGGTGAGGTTATGGAGTAGTTTATGTCGGCTTCAACGCTATGCGGGTTGTAGGCGGCAAAGAAGGGGGGCGGGTAGGTCATTGCTATGTGTGCGTTGACGACAGCGCCTGATCCGAGGATCAGGGAGGCAATTAGGGGTGTGATTTGCATTTTGTTGATTTCGGTTTGAAATTTTGGGTGTCTTTACTGTTTGTAAATGGGTTTGAATGAAGCATCGGGTTTGGAGGAATAATAACGGTGGATATATAGAGTATATAGGAGTTGTACGGGTAATGAAAGCAAGTTTGGTGGATTGAAGACAAAGAACTCAAGGCTGTTATCTGTATTAAAGAACATGAACTTGTACCTCTTGAATAAAGGGAAGATTTTGCAGTGATAAAGCACGAGAAATGTTGAGATAGCGTTCTTTATCGAATATTTAATATTCTTTCTGCAAGACATGAAAGTCAATGTTCCAAGACATAAGGGGACAAAGAAAACTTATTTCATTCTACAGTGGCGCTTGCTCTGTCGTATTTCAATCAACATGGCTTGTGACGTCTTTTGTCTGGACTAATCTGAGCCCTATGCTTGAGTATCTGAGGCCTGTCAACATCATCTATATAGAGATTCTTCGCTCTATCTTATTATCTTAGTTGAAAACAAATCATAAGTATCTCTGGATCCCCTCGATTGAAACACAAAAAATGAAGAGATGTGAGGCGATGATCAGCGTTCTTAGACAACAGCCGGAGAGATGGGGCCGAATCTATGTAGGATTTCCCTAAGTCTATCTAAGCTTGCGCCATTAGCCACATTCTAATTCCCAAAAGGCAAGCCCCTAAGAAATGAAAGAATCATTTTCGTCAGAATACCTCTTGAAACCTAATTCTACTGCAATGGCTGCAGCATTCCCATATCCTAAAATTCAGATTCCAAATTCTCCACTAGAAGCTCACTCCATTTCAATCGTTCCCGGAGGCTTGCTTGTAAAATCATAAGCAACCCGACACACACCCTCAACCTCGTTGATTATCCTAGTCGATACTTTGCTAAGAAACTGGTTCTCGAAGGGATATGGGTTGCAGGTCATAAAATCTGTCGTCTCAACCGCTCGAAGAAGGATGATGTGGCCATATACACGTTTGTCGCCCATAACTCCAACGGCTCTGCTTGTATCTAGAGCAGCAAAAGCTTGACCAATTTTGTCATACAACCCAGCCTCCTTAATCATGCTTATGAAAATATGGTCCGCCTTTCTTGCCATCTCTACTCGCTCAGGGGTCACCTCGCCAAGAACTCGGATGGCAATTCCAGGTCCAGGGAAAGGATGTCTCATGACGAGATCGTGAGGAATTCCTAATTCCCTTCCGAGGTCTCGGACTTCATCTTTAAACAATTCGCGCAACGGCTGCGTGAAGTTAGCAAATGTATAATCGGGAAAACAGTAGGAAAGAATTTCCTAGTTCAGGAGAGCAATCAATTCTTGACACAGGAAGGAGCTTGCAGAAACGTCGAACCAGAACCCGTATTGTGATTGGGGTAAGAAATAAGGAGACCTAACTGACCTCGATGAGCTTCAGACCCTGCCCCTCGGTCATTCGTTTAGGAAGACCGCCAACATTGTGGTGAGTTTTGATGGTTGCGCTGGGACCCTTGAAGGAGATACTTTCAATCACATCAGGGTAGAGTGTGCCTTGCAAGAAGAACTCAATCTTGCCAGCTTTATCCGAGTTTGCAGCTGCATCCTCAATTTTCTTGGCTTCCGCTTCAAAGATATCAATGAACTTGCCGCCAATGAATTTCCGCTTCTGTTCGGGATCTTCAATTCCCTTCAGACCATCCAAAAACTGTTGCGTAGCATCTGCAACTATTAGATTGATTCCAAGATGTTCTGTCAGAGTCTTTTGCACTTGCTCGCACTCATTCAAGCGCATGACTCCGTTATTGACAAGAACTGCATGGAACCTGCCCCCGATGGCCTCTTTCATCAGTTTGGCTGCGACAGTTGAATCAACTCCACCGCTGACAGCACCAAGAACTTGGCCCTTCTCTCCTACCAGTGTTCGGATTCTTTGAATCTCTTGATCAACGAATTTCGCCATCGTCCAATTTTGTTTCGCGCCACAAATGCCCACGGCGAAGTTCTTGAGAATTTTTATTCCATCGGATGTGTCTTTTTCGTATTAGCCTAATGATCGCAGTGCACTAAAAATTGTTTCGACCTACGTGTGACTTCTGGGTGAAGTTGGAGACCTTGTTTCTTGTTAGTGATATGTACTCATTCGAAAGCAAAGTGAAATTTGAGAGTAGGTGCTTGCCATATATCAATTTGCTTTCATGAGCAATACCAGCATATTCTGAATTTAGTGTTGTAGCAATGACGTGGAATCCTTCTGGAAGTTTGGAGAGTTTATCGCCATGGGACATCCAGACCTTCATTTCATCCTCAAGGCCTTCAAAGAGACGATCAACGTGGCCATTGACCCTCTTGGCTTTTAGATCTGCGTGACCATATTCCCTAGCAGTCCCAGCAATTACATTAGCACTATCACTTCGATATGCTATCTCTTGTAGTCCGTAACAAACACCTAGGATTGGAACGCCCAATTCGAAGTATGCGGGGTCGACGTGCGGGGCAGCGTCCTCGTAGACGGAATAGGGTCCTCCAGATAGTATAATGCCTGCGGGCTTCCAATCAAGGTCGGCGAGCTTTTGGGTGCATGGGAGCATCTCAGAGTAGACATTGAGTTCTCGCAGACGCCGGGTGATGAGGTGGGTGTACTGGGAACTGGTTTCACAAATAAATTGGCAAATGCTTTTAATGATTTAAATACCATTGCGTCTTACCCAAAGTCGAGGGTGAGGATTGTGTCGAAGAGCTTGTGAGGCTCTGCCTCTGCTGAAATTGATTTGGCCGACATTATGGGGATGGAAATGGAGATGGGGGGAGGTTGAGTCGCAGTCGAAATAAATTTTGGGTAGAAAAAGTAGGAAAAGGTTGGCCGATTATCGGAGAAGGTTTCTTCCGGAAGAGCCTAGCTGTATTTGACTTAGCGCGGGGCAGATTGTCTAAATCACCTTCTTTTACTACATAGACTTCACCTACTTTTAACAGAATACTCTTCGAATAAAACGCCCTGCTTTCGAATTATTCTATAAAAGATCATCATTCTAACCTAATAATTATACCATTAGTATCTCATCTGTATTACCAGACTCCAAAGTTATTATCGTCTAGGATGAAGAAGCTTTTGCGCTACCTAGATAGGACAATGAATTTCTCGACGTTAAACTCTAATGAACGCAGAAAGAAAGCTTTGATAATTGGAACACATGTAAGTTTTAGAAAATAAATATATCCATTTACTTAATAAAAAAATACATAGAAGCCTCTCTTCCCCCCCTCCACCGTTATCACCGTCGCGTATCATTCCAAAAAACACCAGAAGCGAGTAGAAACCCCCTCATCGCGGACTCAGGACACCTACAACTAATCCAACAATCATATACCAAAAAAACAGTCTAACCTCATAAGTTTTCCTGCCACCAAACCCAACAACCCCCCTCCCCTCCCCTAATACGTACTAGGATAGCCCTCGGGCCTCTCCACCACCCCACTCCCCAGTATACAAGTCAACCCCACGGCACCGGAATCAACCTCCGTATGACTGCCCTGAGTCTGCAAATCATCAGGATTCTTATAGTAATCCTTGCAATTCTCGGCCTGTAAGAAATCATCACAACCACTCAGAGGACCACTCAAACTGGTAGTGAACAGCCAATGCACTCCCGCATTATCCGTCATATTGGTAATCTCACTGACATCATAGTAAGTTTGGTCGAAGCCGCCGTTGAAGGTTACTTCTCCCAATGTGTGTTGGTAATAGGAACCGGAGATGGAGGAGAAGGAGTAGAAGTTGCCGGACCAGCCGCATTCGACGGGTACGGGGACGGAGGAGCCCGGCGAAACGACGGTGGGGGGGTATTCGGTAAGTCCGTTGGATGCGTTAGGTGTCCAGATTACGGTTTGCGTGACGGGGTCGTTGGCTGCGATGGTGAATGTTACGGTATTGGAGGGGCCGGTACAGTGGTATCCAGTTGATCCTCCGGTGGCAGAGGCAGCAGCGGCGGTCGTTGCATCAGTGCTTGGAACGACATAGGCTGAGGATGAGATACTCGTGGCGAGAATACTCGCAGGTATAGTAGCCGTAGAACTCGTAGTAGCGACAGTTAGAGGGGTGTATATGTCGACAACGGCAGAAGGGGAAGTGGTGAAAATGCTTGATGTAGTAAGAAATGTTGTGGAACTTGGCAATTGAAAGGCCACAATTGGGCCATCTTCTACACTCTCTGTCGAGGTAGTGACAGACGTTCCCAAGGGAGTGGGTGATCCAGTAACGGTACCTCCGCCATCAGCAGTCACCGTGATATAAACAACGTCAGTGACGAACTCCAGAACCGTCTGTACTGGGACCCTCTTGTCGAGTTTTTGGAAGGGAAGAGCAAGTGCGTCGGTGATAGTTAGGAGAGTAATGAGAGGGAGGAAAAGGAGGATATAAGAGCCCATCGTTAGGGTCTCCAATCTGCGTCGAGGTTAGCTTTGCAGCCACAAGGTCTTCGACGATAGCCATACCAAGAAAAGGATCGAAGGATTTTGCGGGAGACAAGGAGTGTGAAAATGAGGGTTTTTTTGATAGGGAGGGTATAGGTGAGCTGGAACTGGTTTCAAAGAATGTGATATTTTTGCCGCCTGGACAGAAAGAACGAATAATTGCTGTGGATTGAAGGATAGTGATAGCCAGCGTCGCCTAGACAGTACGATAAAAGAGTGGAATCGATACTTTATCTCAAAGTATCACTTAGAAGAATAGAAATCCCAAAACTTTTTGGAAACCCTGCTGCATCCTTCTACATTATGTATGTTGGGATGACTTAGGGGGGCTTGAAGGATGCGGTCGACCGCTATTTTTGATCCAATCGAGGGGCGGAGTTCATTGTGGATCCTGGTAGCGAGTGGCAAAGGGGTAACATTTGGTGCCTGTATCGAAAGTAATAGCCTTATAAGGGGTTCAGGGGTAAAAGACAGGGAGGCATGGTTTCAGAATAAAAGAATCGAAACAAATTTCGAAATGAAGGGATGAACCGATTGAAATTGTATTTAAAGCATACGAACTCTTCAATGCTTATTGGACGTCAGAGGTTTGTTGACAGAAAGCCACCCAAAACAAAAGGCAGAAAGAAAGCCTATCAAGTGGAAATTGTAAGTTAGACCTCTTGCAAAAGACTAGAGAACCCAAGAGACTCCATTCGGTAGGGGTTGTCGCTTCACAGCTCGGGGGGAGAGGTGTAGACCTAGGCTACTTAGTAGGCTTTCCTATCCTTTAAATTATCCCGTATTTGAAAGAGTCCTCTGTACAGATTGAGCCGGGGAAAGGTTCCTTTGAGGCTATAGGGTGCCGAGCTATGTGCCATTCGTCCTTCCATGTAGCCGGTATTCGTTCCATGTAGCCGGTCCGTGAGGAGCCTCTCAGCTCTCAGCCAAACCTATTGCGCAATAGCATCAGTAGCTGCAGCGTAAATGCCGATTCTCTGGTACAGTACGCCTCCAGCCTTGCAGCCTGTGTTCCCATCCATTCAAGCGTGCCTGCCCACCACGATTGTGCCTATTCGTGTATATTTATCCTCCGAGATTATCGTGTGCGCTCGATAAATATTTGATTTCACAGTACTGCGGCGCTCGTCTCTTCTCCTCTAGCCTATGGCATCCTTTCAAATCCCCCAACAGCCATCAATCATTCCTTTCTGCCATCGGCCTTCCACCACAATATCACCAGGAACCCATCATAGCGATGTGCCAACCTTCTAGCCTCACCTCAGCTGACATCAGCACACATCCTCCCACTTTTCGCACACACCCCTATAGCCACGTCATATGGCCCCAGCGGCAAAGCTTCGAAACATGAAACATTACGTAGTAAACATTGCGGCGTGCTTATTGGTTTGTCGCTTTGATGACCTATCTCAGTTCATCTGCAGATTAAGTAGGCTGCTAAGATTCCAAGACGTCGAATCGATTAGGTTAGCGAGTCTTGGAAACCACCTTTCTATCTGGGAGCTCTTTGGAAGATTCGACCCTTTCTATTTTCTATAAGCTATTATTAATATTAGAGTTATTTGCCTTTATCCTTTCCTACCAAGCCAGCCTCCCACCACAATCATTCTCGCCGTCTTAAGTGACTAGAGTGGCCGTCAGGCAGATCAGCTTTTTCTATGTCTCCTCTGTCTCTTCATCGACGTCGGTTCCTTTAGCGAATCAGAAGCCACTGCCTTTGGATCAATAACTTCGCCCTGATATGCCTCTGGTGGCAGAAAAGCACACTTCTCAGCATCGAGTGCAAGATATCTGCACATATGCATATGAAGCAAAATGGCAACACGTTGATTCCCTCTTTCCGTCAATCGCCATTCTTCCCAAGGACTCTCTTCTATGCAGATGTTAAGACTTTAAGGTCACAAGGAAATAGAAACATACCATCAAAGAAGAAGTCTTGATCCTCTAGACGCTCCTCAAAATCACCATTAGTATTTAACCACCCTGAGGTATCCAGCCAGAAGATTGATTTGTCACCTTCCATCTGAAGACGATGAACCACTGAATGTGTCGCTTGCTCAAGTTGACCACGGAATGGCCTCATTACGAAGATTGGAATGTCTGATTCCGAGTACATTGGATAGCGCGGATCTAGCAATGAAGATAAGTGCTTGGGATAAGCCAACGTTCGGATCGCTTTGACCAGGGATACGTATGTATTCTCAAATAATACGCTCAATTCCCATGTCGTTCTTTTGTATTCTTCGTTGTACATTTGAAAAGATTCCCAATCTGAGTTCCCAATGTTCATGACTATCACGTCTGGGAGATAGGCCTGGAAAGGCCATGGTTCTTCCCAGTGGTCGGAACCAGGAGGACCACTATATTTTTAGTTAGTAATAGCAAAAGCTAAGTGGAAGGTTGGAAATACCTCTGGAAGAAGACATCTCCAAGTCCTGCAGGACTACCTCTCCCGCCGATACAACCTTTAATCAAACACATTCCTTGCATTCCAGTTGTAACATGATCAGAGCCGAACATCTCACCAATCAGGAACTCCCATCCCATGACTCCTCCCAATATATTCCTTGTTGTACTAATATCCGCGGCATGACTGCGTCGGTTTCTTCCAGCTATAGAACCAAAACTGTCCGTTACAATCTCAAGCGTTTTCCGCCCAGGCACACTATGCTTCTCAACCTCTCCATCAATCGCCCCTCCATATCGCTCCATCGTTGTTACTTGACCATGATCATCAGAATCAAAAGGAAGTAGCTGCCCTCCTTCATTTATCCAGAGTCCCTCGAACTGGAAAACTTCTATGTTGTTACCACTAGTCATTGGTGCAGTTATTCGAATTTCATGACGAGATCTAGGATCCAAATCTCCTCTGCGAACCGCGACAACGGATGTTGCATTTGGCAGAATACGATATTCGTCATCATCAATCTGGGCAAGTAAGGAAATTGGATTGGCTGTGGACGGGTTGAATGATGGCGCAAATGATGGTGCCGGAGATACTTTGGTAGCATCACTGAGCCCGTCTGAGTTGCGGAGAGACAGGAAGAGCGTGCTGCTTCCATTGAGCGCAATATCGAAGTATACACCTACCACATGCGAGTCAGGCCAGTGTTCTAAATTGAAGGATTATCTCTGCTTCATCTAATGCAGCAGTCTTCAGACGAAAGTTAGATGTTTAGCTCCACATCAAATACTGACAAAGGTACCTACCAGGGAATGATCCATCCTTCCGCCTACTATCTAGCGAAGATGTCCATCGTCCGACATACTAGAGCAAGTTAGAAGATCTCAAAATGTCAACGATTGCAAAGGCCAAAAGATCCTGAAGAAATCGAGCTTACCCGAATATATAGATGGCTCGCATCAATAAACTTTAACCCATCGAATTCAGATTTCTCCACCTTCATCTTGAATGCAACGCTACTACTTTTCTTTCCATAGCCCAGCACAAACCACAGCATTGCGATAAGGAGTATGGCCAGACAAAGAGCCCTGTTCAGTGCACGAAAGCTGATTTGGTATGAACTTTTGATTGTGTGGCGGCATCGCCCACTAAACGTTGAGGAAGGCTTGTTGTCAATAGTAGTCCGCCACTTATTCAGTGATATTTCTGACCATGGTGAAGCTGTATCTACAACCCTGATTTGTAGTGGAGTACTGCTAGTAGTCGGCGTCGAGAAGGGGGAGAGGTATGCCATGATTGTTTGTATTGTCAATCAGTCACAGTGAAGACTTTAGAACTTCCTGTTTTTCTCGAGCACCTGGGGGTGCATTGCTCTTTCTATTCCCATTTCTTTGGTATTTGGATCATACAAAACAATCTCAAAATTGAAGCTTTTCCACCGCATACTCTATGCTTTTCTTTCTATTTCCAACATCTTTCACTAATTTATATAGGACTATCAACTTCCTACTTGCCAAACTTAGACTTGGTAATTTGCTGTTTTCTCTTCGAGTGTTTGCCGTTTTGTGGTTAGGTCGTTCCTTCTTCCCCTTTCTTGTTTTTGGAAAGCAAAAAATAGAAGTCTTTCCCGCTACATTTTATTCCTCCTATCACTTCTATTCTCTACTACTTTTCGCCATCCTCTCCTTGAATTTTATACTGCAAATTCTCGCTACGCTTAATGCATGTTCTAAGTCATGGCGATGCGACATTTCTATTTTCAGTCCTCATTTTACTCCTAGTCTTTACCTTGACATCCCAATGACATCCAAACCTGGAAGCAACCTAGCCTTGAAGCTAATTCTTTGCACCGTATTCTTCGCCGCAATTCACCGAAAGCACAAAAATCATTGGGATCTTCCCATCCAATACGTGCAATACTTCGTAGTTTAGTCTGCAACATCAACGTTCAACATGCTCGCCATAAGCCAGCATTCTCTGCTCATGGCCAATGAAACCACACCTAGTTGGACGGCAGAAATATGGGATGACTCTTAATTAGGTTGGATGGGGCTCCGCAGAGATAGATAACCCTTATAGTTCTTACAACCTTCACTCTTTAGACGTAGATAATATGATTAACTTGACTGTAAATCAGTGCCAACTGTGTTTCACCTGGTTCTGCGTTTGTCAATTTGTTTAGCGAAGGGAGGTCGTTGACTTTATATGCGACGATACAAATTCGTTGGAAGTATTAGGCATATAAGATATCGGCAAAATATATAATGCGAATTATTAGAAAATTAATGCTTCCAATTTTTCTCTCTCCTCCCACTCTCTCTCTTGTGTCGTTGTCCCTCCTCGCCTTTCCCGCCCCGCCCGCACTGCTAAAAGCAGTTAGAGGCTCTACCCTTGCAAGCAAAAAGCACTACATCATCAGTCCTACGACAATGGCTCTTGAATTATTTCTTCAGCCCGCCCATTTCCTTCTTTGACGTCAATACACTCTTTCGGCGATAATGAATTGAAGACCAAATCAGAAGAGTGTCAATCCTCTTCCAAGTTTCCCATACCACTACCCAATCGCTCACTTCGCACCAGCTCCAAGCGCTTACACAACCAAGAAATATTGTCTCACACAATCCACGCCAACGTTCACAGAATAAATTATCTACTGAGACGGACACACAATGAAGCGAAACGGCCTACACCGTCGCACCTCCTCAGTCCCTCACTACCAGACATTTCCCACTGCGCCTCCAAAATCCCGCGGCAGACCACCCCTCTCCCCTAACGACTCCTTCAACCGCACCGATTCCGCGAACCTTTCCCACGATGAACCCCATCCCGATTCCGGCTCTCCTCTGCCGAAGAAACAACTCGCTGTACTGGCAATCATTGCTCTAGCCGAACAAACAGCTCTCAATTCTATCTCGCCCTACCTCCCCGAAATGACTGCCTCGTTCCCCGATGTAGACGTCTCGCAGATAGGGCTCTACGTTGGGACTATAGCGTCAAGTTTCGCACTAGCACAATTTGCGACGAATTTCTTTTGGGGATGGTTGAGTGATAGGATTGGGAGGAAACCAGTCGTTATGCTGGGGACGCTGCTAACAGCAGCGTGTTTTTTGGCTTTTGGATTTTGCAGGACGCTTTGGCAGGCTATACTTGTACAAGCGTTGATGGGATTGGTTAATGGTAATCAGGGTGTCATTTCGACATGTCTGGGGGAGATTACCGATCGGAGTAATCAAAGTGCAGCTTTCGTATACTTGCCGGTAATATATGGGATAGGAGGAATTACGGGACCAGCTGTGGGGGGCTTAATGGTTTTAAGAGAAACCCCTTTTCGTCCAGGACACAAAAATCCATACCCATATCTACTGCCGAATTTATTCGCAGCAGTTGTATTGGGCATTGATTTAGTGCTGACAGGTTTCTTCCTAGAAGAAAGTCTAGAAGAAGCAAAAGAGCTCCCGCCCCTAAAAAAGCGAGTCGGGAATCTCTTCACTTGGCTGTGGCAATTCACAGGCGGTGCTCTACATCCTACTTACACCCGAAATTCCTCATTCCATGATAACCTTTCTGATGTCTCAGAAGAAAACTCCGAAGCAGAAGCATCATCCCTCCTCTCCGCCGGCGACGTCTTCGGCCACCATATCAACGACAACCACCTCTCCTACAAAGAAGTCCTCAACGTCCGGACCATCCTCCTCCTAGCCACCTATCTCATTTTCCAACTCTCCAACATCTCGTTCAACACCCTGTATCCCATATTTGCCTCCGCGCCCCTTCCCACAGGTCGCCATCTCGACCCGAAAGAAATCGGTCTCTCCCTCTCTTACGCAGGAATCGTCACTATCCTTTTCCAAATCTTCATCTTTGGCCCCATCAAAGACAAAATGGGAAACAAAGCCACCTACCGCGCCGGTCTATTCCTCTTCTTCCTATCTATGATCGCTATGCCCTGGGTAGGATACAAATCCTCTCCTTCCCTTTTTGGGATTTTCACCGGTACAGAATGGCTCTGGATCGAAATTGGCATAGTGCTACTCGTTAGAACCGTAGCGGCGGTAGGTGGTCTCACATCGGCGTTGTTATTAATTACGAATTCGGCCCCCAATCATGGAGTGCTGGGGACGTTGAATGGGTTGGCGCAGACGCTGAGTGCGGCTGGTAGGGCAGCAGGTCCGTTCTTAAGTGGTGGATTATTTTCACTGAGTACACAGTTGGGAGAGGGGGGAGAGGTTCTAGCGTGGAGTGTTTTCGGTGGTGTGGCGGCCGTGGGGTGGGTGATTAGTTGGGGGATTAGAGGAGAAGGGTTAGAGAGTAGTGGATTTGAGGAGGGGAGTGTGGGAGATAGTAGTGATGAGGAGGAGAGGGATGAAGATGGGGAGGAGGGTAGTGGTGAGGATGGGAGGTGAAGATTTTTTTCTTCTTATGGCGTAGGGAGTAGGATTGGTCTAAGGAGTTTGAGTTCGGTGTATGGTTATGGTAAAGAAAGGGTAAACTTATTCTATCCTTACAGCGTGATTAGAGGAACGATAGAAGTAGAAACGAAAGGATTGATAATAGTAAATTATAAATTTATATCCAGTAGGTACTGAATGCCATGAGCCACTAGTACTGTATTACCAAACCTTAGTCTAGCTTGCCATGAGAAAATAAAAGAGTTTTATGTATAACTGGCAGTTCATAGTAAAGTAGTTTCTATCTCGTAAAACTGCTTTTTTTTGTTAATAATTTCGTTAGTGCATGATAACTAGTAATGTTCATCTTAGAATTCAGGGGCCCCACAGTTGGATTAAAGCTATTATTTTTAATTCTTTACAAGAAGTTAGTTATTTATTTGCTCTTTAACGGGATCGAAGTATGCTGAAGGGAAGATTAGGTAGGCAGGTAGGTCTTAAGAATGATAAGTCTTAAAAAGAAAACAAAAAAGCCTTTGACTGGAGGTTGTTTGAGTACTGCATCTTTGCCATCCTTCATCTGAGTTAACGTTTCAAGGTCCCAGACCAGATGAGCCATCCCTAGATAGCAGATTCCTGTTCTTTCTCGAGTAGAGGAATGGGGAAATTATGACTGGTTTTGGATTGAGAATGGTTAGGAAATTCTGCATGCTAATTTTCCTGTACTTAATTCTTTATAAATAATGTGCTGTGCATGATTTAAACCAACCTCAACTCTCGGTTTCTAGCCAAGTTGCCGACACAGCCTCTGCTAAACCCAACGATCCACCCTTTTTGCAAACACCCAGTCCAAGCACGAACTAGAAGTTCGGGATCTCCATCTTAATCTTCGATTAGCTGCTGAGATGCAGTAGCACGAAATCAGGAGTTGAGTAAGTTAAATGGTGGGAGGTTAGTGGGGTTGGGGCTGAACGGCACGGGGGCGGGAAGGATGGGTGGCTGATCTTCAATAGTTTCATTTATCGGCGGGTAAAAAAAAGAAGCGGAAAAGGAGGAAAAAAAGAAATTCTTGGTGGAGCGATTAAGTTTAGCCGCTAGATTTGACGTAAAAGGACTGCGGCGTCTTGAGTAAGACTCCACTGAGGGAGCGGAAGGGAAGAAGGAGTGCGAAGTAGTGGAAGTGGGTTGAAGATTAGCTTGCGCTCCTTGTTATCCTTGTAGAGTGGGAAAGCCGCGCGGATAATTTCTTAGACGTTAATTTATAATAATTTTTTGCAAGATGAGCTTTCGTCGTAGTTTGAGTATAGTGGTAGAGATCATTTTTAAATACCAAGACCGCGGTAATGTAGTATTACAACAAAATGCCAGAAGACTTGCTTATAGCTTGTAGCTTGTAGCAGATCGAAAGAAGTCAAGCAATTTATTTACGCGCGCTTAGCGCCAAAAAGAGTGTTTCTTCTCTGGAGATTGACGAGATGTGCTAGGTGGTAGAAGAAAGATCGGAGCATAATTGAGCTTGCAGCGGCCGGCAAGGGGCGCCAAGCCTAGCACATCAGCTTTTCTTTTTCGACCTAGATTTGCACAACTATGCAAAAAATATTCAAAATGTACTATCTGGACCAATCTCCAGGGTGTCTAGTAAGTCATAGTTAACAATTAATCGTCAGATATGGACAAAACTCGCTACCACTTTCTCGCTAACCCTTTTCAAATCTTGAAACCAGCAAGATGATATCAAACTATTTTTGGTGACTCGAGAAAGTCGTTAAAGGCGTACAAGTGAATACGGTCAACAGTCATATTTCAAATACGACGACGCCTTAGGAAGAGTGGCACACATCGGCTCACTGCGGCTCATAGCCCCAACCGGGTAAGCGGCCCCCAATTGCTGAATGCTACTGGAATAGTTCTTGAATGGGAATAGAATAAGTCATCGGAGAATACTAAGCCCGTGCCCCGTCAGTTTATGACATTTCAGTTGGAGATAAAGATGATCTCAGATCTGATATGCGGTTAAATTGGGAAAAGTCGAGGGATCAAGGATGGGCATGATGGCACAGACGGCGGGATGAGCACGAGTTTGAGCTCGTACACTAGTACACAATTGTTAGGCACTCTATCATTTGACTATCGTAAACTTTCCTCTTCTTCTTTCTTTTGAGGCTGATTTCAGCTACGAAAGTTTTTCCGTAAGATGGGGCAGTCTCAGGATATGAGCCACTTTAAGTGACTTAGACTTCCCAACGATAATGACCCTTCTTGATGGAGTAGCCATGTCGTTGAAAATAACTCAGGACCCGAGGTAAGGTTGCGTTTCCGGGCAAACCGACAAGCGCGCGTCAACCTTACCTAATACAGCCCTGTGGCTGGAACCGCTATTTGGAATGTGGCGTGAATGTTTCGAAGGGTTTAAAGACTCCATGTTCTGTTTTTAACACCTTTCTCGCTATTAATTTCCTGTTTTGACTACCTTTCAGTACCAATCTCATTGTAATGCTGGATCAGGGTCCAAAATTGCTGTGATCCTTAATCCTAATGTCGCGTGGTACAAATGGTAATCAATTCGTCGACTATGACTAAATTCTTTCAGATGTCATTGAATTAGCCATAAGCCCAGATGTCATTGAATTAACCATAAGCTGTACCTTCTCACCTCCGATGACATAAGGTCTGCGTTTTTGAAACGTCGTTCATCGGCGGCACTCACTTTTGCTACTACGTTAAGATTAGGCAGCCGTCTCCAAGAGTCAAAGTGGACGGCCAAGTTATCAAACTGGTTTTTGGTTCAAGCTCGTCGTCAGCAATTGGCCACAGGCTGTGCCCTTCTTCCAACATCCCACCCTGCGATGAATGGCTGAAAGTTATCTTTTAGTGAAATAAACCCCTTTTATTCTGTTTCAATTGACCAGTAATGTTTTCTCTCTTCATTCCGAGCCCCCGGTCGTGGCGCGAGGCTTCCTGATGAGGGATTCAATGTTTTTACTTCGTTTTTGCAAAACACCATTGCTAACTTTGCAAATAATTCCAAAGGACCATTTAATTGTGGGTCCCTGATTCTTTGACCTGAAGCTTTATCGACTTTAATCTAAAAATGGCCTGGCCCGTCAGCTCCCATCAATCAACAGGCGTGTAGTGCTTAGCCTCGTCATCCCATTATAGGTTTTAAACCAACAAGATCCAACGGCATCTGTTTACAACGATCTAGCGATCTGGAATTGGATAAGACTGTCATCTGTCAATATCCCATTCTTCGACCGGCGCGCGTTTTCCGTTATCCGATAGCTTTACCTTACCCGCAGTCAAAACCTACTTGTTCAAAGTGTCAAATTCAGTATTGAACACCCCATTATCCTATTTAGGCAAGAGGATGTGATTAACCTCATGCCTGAAGGCATCCAGGGCTGAGATAAGGTTGCTCCTTTACCATCCTATGGCCCATTTGAAGCTACTGTTCGACTATACCATGCCTCGTTAATTCCTTTAGAAAATGTACGAATGAGTATGCCTTGCAGGGCTTATAGATGACGTGACCTAGAGTATATCCTTCTTCCGTACTGTAACCATTAGCTATTTTTTGATGGAAACTATTCGGAGAACAAAGCAAGACATTGGGGGAGGTTATATATTTAAGGACCTCCTTCCACCACCACAAAGAAAACTATTCAAAGACATCATCTTCATCTCTATCTGCTCAAGTCAATTATCAAGTTCACTTCATTGTCTCGTTACCGATAAGCGGAACTCCCATCAGCCCCAAACTTCCGGAATCTTCTGTCTTCCACACCCAAAGTCTCGGGATTTTTGACATCATTGAACTCGAAACTTACGTAATAGAAGCACTTCAAAACAACGACTTCTAACATAATGTCTTCCCGGACCTTCAAGCGCCCTTCGGTTTCTTCGAGAAGCTCTCGCCAACCACCAACCCAAGTGAGTCAAGGACTAATATTCGTAGTTCCCCCGTCTCTTTTACTCCTATTAAAGTTTCCATTCCTAAACATCCATGGTTGATTCTTTACAAGTCTACAAGTCACATTTACTAATGCCACTTAGCAGAACACTGCTCAACTCATTGAGTCTCTCAATACCCATCGTATCAACACACTTACAGAACTGTGTCGTATTGAGCGCGTAGCTGCCTGTGCAGACGAAGTTGACCAGCTCGCATTCCAAGAGCCCATGACCTCCGCATGGACCTACTATGTCACCTCCAACAACCTTTTAAACGAGCTCCGCGGTTTGACAAGAAACTACGCATTCAGCAGCGCGCTCTTGGACGATGCCAAATGGCGAGTTAGCAATGATCCCGAAAGCAACCGAAGCTGGAACTACGCTTGGCTAGTCCTCGTCAAGATTAGAGACGAGTAAGTTTCACAGCGACTCGAAATGCAGGATACCATCTAATAATATTCACAGTCAAATGATCTCCCTTTATGCAACTTCCGAAGCAGCCAAGCCTGAGATGTGGGGAGGACGCGACCCAGATGAATCTGAAGCCGACCAGCTCGCAGAGTGTTTTGCTTATGAATGGCAGGAAGCTCTAGATCAAATGCTTCGTCATTGGGAAACACCACCAACCACGACTGGCTACTAAGTGCCTGTCGCCATTGAGGACTCACCAAGCCTCCTAGTTTTTGGCGGTTGAGATGAAACAAACTTCTTTCTGCACATCTCGTTTTAGGAAATTTGTTGCTATTTTGCATTATTTCTCACTGCTCACTGCACTAACTGAGAAAGATGGACAAGGAAGAGGCTAGACAGGCAACTCAATTCCACGAATAGTCATTGAAATATTTGAGCGAGGCATTAATTCGATTGAGCATAGCAGGGCAGGGCATAGCATTTTGGGAGCGAAGGATTTCATTCATATTTTGCTTTACATTGTCTCTCTTTTTTCTGTTTTCGTTACAATTGTACGACGATATTTCCACCAGTCACTCTCTATAAATCTTAGAACTTATCATATCATCATCTTGGACCCCACTTCGGTCTACGTACACAAAAATTATGTCAGATTTTGCATTTGTTTGATCGTATAAAGCAGGCATATACTTAAGCATAATGATGAAGTTAAATTAGAGGTCGTTTAATGCTGTCCCGACTTTTCCTGCGGTTTCCTAGCATGCTATCCGTCATATCTGACAAGTAGGCTGTGCCGCATTCGGGACGTTAAAAAATTTCCATTTGCCCCCACGCTGATAAGCTTAGTAGTAATTAAAGGTTAAAGATGGAAAACTCTTCTCGGATTTGATTTCGCACATTCAAAATAGACTTCTCTAGTAAGCTAATAAGTGTCGGAAGGGCAAGCACCCGGAAGGCCATGATTCTCAGTGCTTAAGGAAGGAAGATATCTCCGAGGAAGTCATGTCAAACCTAGGATGATTCTCAATTCCTTTTAGGACTCCGCATGGCTTAGATTTGTCAAGCATCACAAGCTAGAACTGTGGTTACATCTCTATTTACAACTCGGAGTCACGCACAAGGCCCACATCTCCAGTTTCCGGATTGTGTTGATTGGTGCTTACCTTCTGTGTGCATTGCCGAGGGAATTCGATTTTTTCATTTAGAACCTAGCTTTCTTCCAAGGCTTTTGCAATAGATAACATCTTGCTCTACTGAAACGCACTGGAGAAGGTATGTGTAGCCTTGAAACCCCCATGCAGAATTACGAGGAGAACACTGATAGGAAGGTCATATCATGATTAACAGCTGATGGATCACAGTTGCTTATATCAAGACGTGAGTTCAAATGGATTCTAAATCTTCTACTGAAGAAAAATAGTTTAATTCAAAGTAGTCAAGAAAATCCACTTCACAAAACAAATCAGTATATCCCATTAGTATGGCACCCCCATGCAGCATTTGCAATGATTTATTACCAAACGCAGACGCTCACGACGGCAATCGTAAACTGGAATTAGAAATCCAAAGTGATGATTTGAAATCTAGTGCTCAGGGAGGTTGCCCGTCATGCAGCATGCTTCTCGATGGCTACTCTCATTTCAACGACAAGGATGAGAGCCACACTTTATCCATTTTTAGCAATCATCGACATGGTGCTCCTTCAGGTATCGTTTTGCGTGGTTCTACTGTTTTGCAATTCAATGGATTGAGAAGTAAGAGCTACTTCTCCTTGTATAGTAGATCTTTTGCTTTGTCAAAGGCTGACTAGTTACAGGCTTTCAGTGTCCTTGGCCTGTCATTGGTGCAAAGGCAACACTTCCAAAGGAGCTTTTGACTTCGAGCGACTACGCTAGCATTATAGAGTTGAAACATCAGGAGTGTGTTGCTTCTCACGAGCGATGCTCTGCTCTTCTACAATCCGGACAACTTGCATCTACCCCATATTTGCCCACCAGACTAATCCAGATTGGAAACATCGCGATGGATGGACACCCAGAGATATCTCTCTATGATTCAACCACAAAGACAGCAGATCAACTACTTGCAGATACCAACAACAAATATATAGCTTTGAGTCATTGCTGGGGAACATCTCAAATAATCACGACTTCAAGAGCAACATATCCTAACCGTCTCGCTGGGATTCCATGGTCCAGCCTGTCCAAAACATTTCGAGATGCCATCACGGTGACTAAAAGCTTGGGCATCAATTACATATGGATAGATTCTCTCTGCATAGTTCAAGACGATGACGAAGATTGGGCTCACGAAGCTTCATCCATGGCATCTGTGTACCTCAACGCCTATCTTACCATCGCCGCAAGTTCCGCTTCAAATGGCGACCGGGGACTATTCATTCAACGCCGTCAAAACATCCACACTATCAAAAACATTCATGAAGGCAAAGAATATACGATCTTGGTCCGAGAAACTCTAGATCACACCTCCTTCCACATATCCGGAAAAATCGCCTCGACCAAACTTCCCTTACTCCATCGAGCATGGACCTTCCAAGAACAACTCCTATCACCACATTTCGTACAATTTACAGATGAGGAATTAATTTGGGATTGCAATGAAGGTCTTTTCTGTGAATGTGGAATGAATGGTGGGTATGAGCTCAAGCGAGTGATGGGACGCGCCATGATTTTCCATTCTGCAGAGGAAAAATCCGCTGCTTGGAAGGAAATGCTCGAACAATATTCCTCCCGTGCCATAACCTTTGATCGGGACCGATTGCCAGCATTGTCAGGTCTAGCAAAGATCTTTGATAAGGGTGATATAGGAAGGTATCTTGCAGGACATTGGGAGAAGGATTTGCCATTTTCCTTACTCTGGGTAGCCAAATATGGACCTGGGAGACGCACCATGACTGCTGACAATCCGAGATCTACTCCTCCATCATGGTCTTGGGCTGCTATTGAGTGTTCGCAAATCGTATGGCAGCGATGGGTTGTAGGTATGCAGAGTGAAGTGGACATCATTGAGGCGGCTTGCTACCCAAGTACATCTGATCCCCGAGGTGTTGTATCTGGAGGCCGCATAACTCTGCGTGGGAAAGTTTTGCGTCTGCAAATCACTTATCCAGAGGACCAAGCGAAGAATATCCACGTGCAATACCACCTTCAGCAATGGGGACGAGCCACGGGTAGCCCATCATTATGTTATATTCAAGCAGATGTCCCTCTAGTTTCCGGGGACGATTTTATTGCTTCTGGAGATATGGTGTATTTCATTGTATTGGCTAAGCAGGAATCAAGGGAGAGGATCTCATATCATGGTCTTTTTCTTCGTCCCTATAAAGACGCTCCAGGAAATGCGGGACAGTGGAGCATTCTATGTAGTAGATTTGGAGCTGGGGCTCTGGCATCCGCTGAGAACCTGAAGGAGTGCGAGCTCATGACTGTGTCCATCATATAATTTGAAACGAGGGGAAGGCTTTAGATTGACTACTGGGGCGGGTCTTGATGATAGTGACAATCGATCTGAATATTCTAGTTTTAGAATTTCAAAAGCCCTTTTCGACTTGAAACTTTCTTAAAGTTGTCCGGTTTCTACACCGGGGATAACCTTGACGATCCAATTCATTTTAGCAATTATGGTCATCGAAAAACCACTCGTTGTACCCAAACAAGGTTAGTTTTCAATCGCCACCCAAGTGAAATCTCATCTAAACACTAAAACTCGTCCCTTTCAACAGTTTAACATTAAGCTAATAAAAAAAAATTCCCTTGCCCACTTTCATAATCTTTCTTAATATTTCGATAGGTAATTTAAAATTTTATCAGACTCCAATTAATGATATTTTTTCTATGTGCTTGAGTAGGACCCAAATGAGCTAGATGTTTGAATATTGGAAACTATTTGAGCTAACTTAACTCAAGATTTTACTCATAAAATTCAAACATGGTATTTCTGGTACTCCCAGAGGCGTCTCCACTGATTTCTAATTTCCAAGTTATCTCTAACTCCTAAAAGCAACAAGTGTCGAATGGCCTCTAAATAGCCGTCCAAAATTTGAGCTTATATGACTCATTTAGTATTGACTGAGTCTCTGAATATTGTAAGGTGATTTCTTTTATTTGCATGAGTGAATGGGTTTTGATGAAGTTAAAAGTTATGGAATCATATCTCGAAATGCAGGCTGGATAAAATAATGATAGTACTAACTAGTAAACATACGATTAATCTTGAAAGCACCAAATCCTTTGTGGAGCAAGGTAAACCCGGATTTGCTCTACCAAACGATCTCGCTTAGCTTAGCTTCACGCTAGTGGAAATATCCTACCGCAGACATATATACGCACCAACCTTGAGATCTTCTCTTTACATCAATCTCAACATTAACACTCTCTCTAAAGCAATGGAAGATTTCAATCTCCCTAGTTCAGAACGAATCGCCCTGCTCGAGCGCTTAGAAGAAGCAATAGGCAGTACTCCTCCACATTTTTGGGCAGCATGTCAAGATCTGCGACCTTTCGGCAGGAGAAACAAAAGGACATTCAGCCAACAATGAGCCTTTTAAGCACACCTCTCTCTACTGAAGGCGTCGACATGATAGCATTTTAATCGGTAGGTGGAAGCCAGCAAGAATCAAATTCCCCCAGTCCCCCATACCCTCCATCACCTCCATCATCTCCCTCCCTATCCCTCTTCGTCGTCTCCTATATTTCAAAATACTAGACTCAGCATAACAGATCATCTAGTTCTATACTACTTTGTTTCTTCAAGAAGCAACGGTCATGTTAGGCAACATCAGATAAAGGATGTAAACAGCCCAATTATGGAGTCACCAAAAGTAGTACATAAAATTGAATCAGTTACCACAAGCCATGCCTGCCACAAAAAGGAGTAATCCACGTTTCAATTTCGAGCCTCTGAGTCCAAATCAATATGAATATGTTCATACAAGTCTCAAGAGTATATAGATCTACATTCAATCAAAGCATCCTTCCGTTTGTCTTCCACTCTTTCCTCTCAATAACCCAACACTTTCAAAACAGTCACTGCATAAAGGTAAGAAGGCTCACAAAAAGAAACCTCCTCGCGCAAAACAAATAAAAAAGCCTGTGCGCCAACCTTCAAAATCAACATACATAAATCTCATCCTTGAGGTCCCAAAGAAGCAAAATGTGTTATCAATTCTACACCCAATGTGCCAACTGCAGAAACACGGAATGGAACGGAACAGAATACTGTCAGTATTACCCGTACTGCGAGCCTACTAGAGCGATCCATTTTGTTTTTGATTGCGAGAACTGCCGATGATATATGTCGGGGTATAATGGACATCCGCAAGGTGTTTGCAGGATCATGAGGGAGGGACGATGAAGTACGGCCGGCGGGGGTTTGATATATTGATGGGTTCTGCTCGTTGTGTTTGTTCTTGGGAAAGAGGATAGGGAAAAGGGGGAGGGGGGTTACTTCGTATCGATAATATTTCGTTGGTTATATACAGAGGAAGGGAGTTAGAGACATCGTTGATGTTTGCCCTGTCTAGTGTTGGAGATACCGGATACGGGTACATAACAAAAGAGAGTTCGTGCAATCCTAACACACAAACTCCACATACCCACACTTTTCTTGATCTGGCATTTTCTAGATATTTGAATGATTTCACAATATTCAGGGATCCGTTCTATTTCCTAGTCACTGCACTAACTGGTCGTGATTGTTTATAGTGCTCGGCTAGTATAGAGCGGAAGCTTATATATGTTGAGGTGTTGTAGTGGCTGAGAAGGGGGCGCAAGCTTTGGGGGTTGGAGATTATAAACTTAATTGGAGGTGGAGATGGAGAAAAGAACTAGAAGGAGGAATTCAACTCATTTATCTTTAATCCTAATAATACAAATTTGACGGCAAAACAAATCACGGATACTACCGCTTCAACCTCGAATGATTTCTGAAAGGGAGCTTAAAGTTAATTATATTGATGTATAATTCTTTTTCTTCTATTACTAACTCTTAGATATTATGGAAAGGAAGTAACAATCCAAAGTCTGGCGTTACTGTTGTCTGCATCACTCTCCTGATCTGAGTGATTCTTCTTGGTTCACACTCTCCGCTATGGGCGAGTTGAAGAATGGGCTATCGAGGAAGTGAAATCAATGCATTGATACTGTTGTGGGTTGGAAGGGTAAATAGCTATAGGTTCGAATATTACCGCTAAAAGGGGCCTACCTAGTTTGCACTGTATCCTATATCTTACCCAAATTCCTTGAAACTGCAAACGAGAAATAAGGGTTAGGGAGATAAGGCTTCACTTGAAATTCTAAAGTTTGTAAATGCCTTTCTAAAACACGGTGAATGAGCATCGTTCACTGCAGCCGTGGACGTACAAACTCAAACTCGCTTGTGATTATGTATGAGCATAGACACTTTACTTTTACGGCCACTAATTACCCGAGGTCCTACAGCAGAATCCAAGGGAACTTAGAAAGAGTCAATATGGTTTTATAGCAAGCGCCTCTCCTACATGTCTCTTCCTTCGAGCTTTATTCTTCTAGAGTCAGCAAATTTTGATAAGTACTTTTACTTTATGTAAGCAGTGTATTAATGATCGATCTTTAACGAGAAATCCACATGCGGAACCCCCTGATGTATCGAACTGGTGGAGATAATATCAATATCTACTCCTTGTCAGCAAAGTTATCTCAAACGTCCATAACCCAGGAATCAACTCACTATTATTAATATAAGTCTCCACATTGTGCACCGTCAAACCCCCACTACACTCCAACAAAAACTCCCTCTTCCCCCTCCACCTCTCCCGAATACTCCTCGCCGCAATCTTCAGTCCCTCTCCAGAAAAATTATCCAACATTACTATATCAGCTCCAGCAGCAATCGCCTCATCAGCTCCCTCCTCACTATCTACCTCCACTTCAACCTTCAGCGCAAACCCCCCCACGGCCTTCGCCGCCTTCACCGCATCTGTAATGCTTCCTCGCGCCCAAATATGATTATCCTTCAACATCGTCATACTACTCAAATCATGACGATGACCATCCACACCCCCAACAAGCATCCCATATTTCTCCACCAACCTAAAACCGGGCGTCGTCTTCCGCGTCCCAGCAAGAATCCCCTTGTACCCCGCCTTCCTGACCAGCACCTCCATCTCTCGACTCCTCGTCGCAATCGCCGAACACCGACTCAAAGTATTCAACGCCACTCTCTCGCCCAGCAGTAATTTCCTCACAGGCCCAGAAACCGTAGCCACAGCGATCTTTCCTGATGGACCAGGATCGATGGCCGAGCCTTCAGAGAAGTGCCAAGACACGGTGCAGCCGGCTTGCGAGAAGATTTCGTCAAAGAAAGGGATCCCGGCTAAGATGGCGGGCGATTTGCCGTATAGAGTGGCGGTGCGAGGAGAAGAACCGACTACGAAGCCGCCGTAGTCGAAGGAGGGTGTGTCTTCGGTGAACCAGCTGGTTATTTGGGTTTTCCAGCCGATGGGGAGGAGGTCGGCGGGGTTGCCGTGCGAGAGGGCCATGTGTTCTGCCATTTTTGGGGGATGTGGAGGGGAGATGGCGGAGTGAGGGATAGTATCGATGGATTGGGATATGTTGAATGGGATTGGTAATAAGGGGTTTGGAGGTGGCGATTGTTGTTCAGTGATTTTGAAGCTTTGGAACTGATTTTAATGCGGGGTCAATGGCGGAGGGTTATCGGATTTTATTTTCGGATATAAGATGGAGGGGTTAATTGAGACAGTGAGAGTGAGTTATCAAAAGAGTGAAGCAATAGGAATCTAATTGCTCTAATTCATTTCCTATGTAAGACCTAGTTACGCTTGCGCTAAATGGGATTTCTCTGCCCTTGGAAGTTTGATAGATTTGAAATCTATATACATAACTAGTAAAGCTCGTTTCATATGCATACCCCTTCTCAAACAATCGTACATGGAAATCATTGAAGGGCAGTTTCATTAATCAGATAAAAGAGATGATTATCTCATCATCATTCGATTCGATATGCACTACATTCCATCAGCATCCCCCAAAGTCAAAAAAAGGGGTAAACTCACTCATAAATAACCTCCGCCCCCTTCCTCATCCCACTGCCAACCCACATCCCACAGTTTACCTTATCCACATACCTGTCATCACCCGTTTCCATATCAATAAACAGCCTAAACTTATACTCACTCGGATCTACATTGTCAGCTAACTCCGGATCCGCAAGCCGAGCCAAAACTTCTGGATATCCCGTTCTCCATCCATGAGTTTTGATCACGATGAACGCTGGTGGTTCGTCGTGAGTTTGGAGAAGATAATTGGCTTCGAAACGGGCTGAGCCAGAGGAAATTGTTATTTGGCTGTCTTGTCCTCCTGGCTGAAATTACATCAGTACCAGAAGGTGGTTCATTTCTTTCCCTTGTGACAAAGTGAGGGAATGGGGAAGGGAAGGAAATTACCAAGACAATACCCGATCCCCAAGATCCAAACCAACTTCCTCCCGTAAAAGAAATCCAATTCCGATGTCCGAAGGGTGTTGCCCCAACAGAGATACGGGGAGTCAAAGTAACTGACATGCGGAAATCGAGTCTGAGACTGGGATGGGGGAGGGAAAGATTGGGATGCGGGTAAGATGCTCCTGAGAGGGTAGGAGCATCTTGATTCAAAGGTCTGGGGGTGCTGTGAGATAGAATTAGTATTGGGTTGGAAATTTTTGATTTTAAGATAGCCATCTCGGTTTGGTGGTTCTAAAGCAAGGAGAATTTGGGAGGAGGAAGATATAATAGGGGAAACAGACAAAGTACTCACGTTTCGTCAGGAGAATAACCAAAGCTGCTACATGCTTGAGCTGAAAAAGCGTTCGGAGCTTCCCAACCAGTCGACATCCTCGAGTTATTATCTATTATGGGTTCGACAGCTGCATAGCCGAAATGCGATCGCATCGCATCAGATCCGTATACAGTCCAATCTGTACCTGTGGCCACCGGAGCGGATTGCCCAGACGTGGATGGTCCTGGCGTAGATGATCCCGCTTGCTCTGCAGAATGCTGTAGCTGCTCAAATTCTGTCGCCGGGATAGGTGGAAGAGGTGGAAGAGGCCTAATCTTGCCAAAAAGGCCTGTGAATGATTTGTAGACTTCTGGCTCCATGGTGGCACTGTGTCGTGGTTGAAGAGGGGTACTCTGGGGTTTGGAGGGGTCGATTCTGAATCTACTCGAGTCGGCGTCGGATCTCTTGTGATATGGCTGGATAAACAAAGGATTTACTGACCGACTTTCGGGCAACTCTCAATATCAAACCATGTATCATTTCTTGCCTCGTCTTGAGGTTGGATGTCCTCAGCTATTGGTGGGGTTGTGGTGAGCCAATGAAGTGAGAGTAGATATTTCAACCTATTCCTTTCGTCTGACCAAATCATATATATGTTCCACTTGCAACATCAGATTTCATTCTCTTACCTGAAAATACAACTGTTTCGAACAATATCAGATGCAGAGGATAAAATGAATATTTGACTACTACAGCCTCTCAAGATCTGTTGCATCCCTCAATCGACATGGACTCAAAGCATCATCTCTCCTATTTAAGCTTAATAAATAAGCCCGCTCCCCTGCTCCACGCACATGTCATATCGACCTTTAACTCTTTGACCTTCTTCAACCCAATCTGCGTGCCGCCTCTCAGGCAAAAATGTCGATCAATCACGATAACCGTATGATATTTCTTCTGCGCAACTTCGGCAATGCACCCAATCAAATCACAGCAATCATGATTAATAAGCAAACCCCTAGCCTTTTTTTGCCCCTGAAAACCACAGACACGTTAATAGCCAAGGCTGAGCTTACTCCTTTTAGCAACAGCCCTCGTATTGATTTAAGATGAGAGGATCGCTGATACGAGGGATTGATATACCATAGATAACCCTTCCCTTTTTTGTTTTTCTTTTCCTCTCTAACATATTCTTTGTGTAGGATATCTTCGTCGTCTCATATTTTTAGAGATATACATTCGTTTTTTATTTTGTTTTAGTGCTGTTGAATTGAATTAGTTCATTACTCTCGTTATTATGGTTCAAGTTAAGAATCTCGTCGCTCTTGCGGCACTTGCATTCGTTGAAGTGAAGGCTGTTGATTTGGATGTTACGAGTCCCGGTTCGTGTCTACCGCTAATCCTCATTTGCGATTGCACGAAAAAGCAAGAAAGCAAAAACTAATAATACAGAAACAGATTCCATCAAACTCGCCGCCTCAACCATCGCGTCCGGGCTCGTCAGCTGGTACAATGGCAACGAAACTGGCCAAGTCGTCGGTGTTCTCGACTCCACCTACTCCTGGTGGGAAGCGGGTGCTATGTGGGATACTCTCATCACGTACTGGCACTTGACCGGTGATTCGCAATACAATAGTCTTGTCAGCGACGCGCTTGTTGCCCAACAAGGTTCAAATGGGGATTTCCTGCCTGCAAACCAATCCAAAAGCGAAGGAAATGATGATCAAGGGACCTGGGCATTGGCTGCTTTGACAGCTGCTGAAGATGGACTCCCTGCTCCATCGGGAACAAGTTGGGTTGCTCTTGCGGAGGCGGTATTTAATGAACAGGTTGCCAGATGGGATACCTCTTCCTGTGGTGGTGGACTGCGCTGGCAGATATTCTCTTTCAATACCGGCTACGACTACAAGAACTCGGTCTCCAACGGATTCTTCTTCGAGCTTGCTGCGCGTCTAGCTCGCTACACTGGAAACAGCACATATTCCGATTGGGCAAACACGGCTTTCGAATGGACTACCACCGTGGGATTCATCGATTCAACATGGAACGTTTATGATGGTGCTTCCACCACCGGAAACTGCTCTTCAATCGACCACTTACAATTCTCCTACGTCGCCGGCTCATTTATTTCTGGCGCCGCACACATGTATAACGTCACCTCCGGCGGTGCTCAGTGGAAAACCGCACTCGATGGACTCATCTCCCAAACTTCAACGATTTTCTTCCCCTCTGGAATCGCTACCGAAGAAGCCTGTGAAGCCAATCAATCATGCTCGACCGATCAAAAAGCTTTTAAAGGGCTTTTGGCCCAATCCCTCGTGAAAACTATTCAAGTTGCCCCCTACACATCCGACGTCATCACACCCTTATTAAGTACTTCCGCTTCCGCAGCCGCCAAGACCTGTTCCATTACTGGCTGCTCATTGAATTGGTCAGGCGGATGGTCCGGCAGCAGCGGTGTGGGAGAGCAAATTGATGCATTAAGCTATGTAGCGGGTTTGTTAGTTAAAGATGCTTCTGCGCCTGCGCAATCTACTGGTGGAAGTTCGTCTTCATCTGGGACAAGTAGTTCAGGGGGAAGCTCGACTACCAGTACTGGTGGATCGACGACTTCTTCCGGAACGAGCACTGCGACGGGGTCGGCGAATGGGACGACGACTAGTGGGACCGCGGGCTCCAGTGCTTCTCATACGGGTGCGGCGGTGATGAACAGAGGTGCTGGCGTAGGGTCGTTGGTTGGTGTTGTGGGTTTGGTAGCTGGGCTGATGATTTAGGTGGAGATGAGGATGGGGTGGGATGAGTATGTGATTGATATAATGGTCTTAATGTATTGTTCATGTGCTATATTGGGAATTTAGAGTGGACTGACTGATTGATTGCGAAATGACTTTCACATTAACTGCCTAATTAATAATTATTCCCTTTGAGTTATGGAATTGTCTTTGAAGTTATCCATCCAACTTGATTTGATTTTTTGAGCAAGTGTTCATTTATTACAAGATGACGTTTGAAGTAAGGGAGATAATCTCGGTCAGTTGAAATATTCAAGTTATTTCATTCAGAGCAAGATTCAGAACTCCAGATGAAAATTCTAATTCTTTTACTTAAATTTGAGTTATTTATTATAGATTCACAGCTAATCTATAAAAAAAATTACGGAAGGTGTAGGTATCACCGGTGTTTTACATATGCAAGGTAAAAGGAAATAACAAGTCTGGTTTAAAATGATAGTTGATTCTTCAAGGTTGATATTATATAGGCATCGCCTTGCGGCTCGCCTACTAGCCGAATGTGGTTAGTTAGTTATGGGACATTCATCATATGACTGACTAACCACATTCGGCTAGTAGGCGATGTCTACATAATCTTCGTAGAACTTAGAACCATGTAGATTATTGAACCCACTTGTTATTTTCTTTTTACCCTTCCAAATCCAATCCAACGATTTATCTTCAACCCCCCCCTTTAATGAATCTCATCTCTACCTTTTATAGTTGAAAGTAATTGAAACCACCATAGATTCCTATATTATTGGTGATAGCAGCCTCAAAATCACCCAAAATGGCCATGTTAGTAATGATAACACCAAGAAATCCAATGGATCTTACGAGTCTATAAACCTATTTGATTAAAAGCTCATATGGAACTACGAATACACTATATTAGAATTCGCATTCTTAAAATTTGTACGAATCGAATAAGCTCGTACGCTCGTTAGACGCTCTATGTTGCGTGGAAATGTTAGTAAATCAAATTATATAGTAGCTGGAGCGAGGTAGCAAGCAATAACGGATGGATTTTGTATTTGATAAGTTTCAAAGTGAGCTTTGACCATTATCTATATCCTCAAGGCAAGACTCCTATTCTCTTAAGTTTAGTTTTTGACTTAATCTTAACAGCTTCAATTGGTTGCAAGAAGGGCATTTTCTTCAGCCGGAACAAAGGAGGGCTTGAATACTATTTAGAACTAAAATAGTATGTCAATCCAGGGATCGATTCCAATCTCTAGTGAATGCCGGATGGCGAATGACTTTATCTTCCATGGCCAATTTGTTGAGACTTGAGAGAATGGGAAATTGTCGAATTAAACGCGGATTCGCCGTATCTTTGGTGTACAGAACTGTGGCGTCGATTTAGCCGTTGAGATATATTCTGCGTATGTTGAGGGCCTGGAGTGCAGTTTCTTGGGAAAGCAGACAGGTTGGGAGGAGTGGCAAGGGTGTGCTTGGAGAGGCGTATCGTATGTGGAGAAGACGAGTCGCGAGATATCATGACGGAGAGCAATCCTACAACGTCTTCGAGTCAGATAGATGCATTACACAGGATTTCCAAACTTGTGGTTCGGCGCATAAGTTTGCCTCACATTAGTTCTGCGAGTGAATATAGAGTCTAATTTCGATGCAAGGTTATCGCTCGAAAAGGCGTTGGTCGATAGGAAGTACAGTACATGAACAGACCAATTATTATTAATATGATGCGAGCCGGGAAGTCCATGATCATTTTGAAGATCCCTGAAGGGATTGCGAATTCGATTGTTCGAGCAATGCACCCAAGTAGATATACGAGATACATGCCAATATAATAGCAAAGGCGTCCAATGTTTGATTCCAGAGAAGGGATGGCCGGGAGAAAATTGCGGATCCATTCATACATTTGTTGAGTTGTCGAAGCCGGTAGTGCAAGTTCCACACTCTGAACAACGGGACATTGTCCAGGGGCCCAGTTTCCGCCGCCAAATTTAGAATTGTCCAGGTAGTATTGTATGCGAGCGTCCGAAGTATGTTTTGAAGCCTGCTCTATTGGTCGCAGTTCCACTTTCAGATCTCCTAGAGCACGACAGATTTGACTCAAGGGCTTCAGTTGCATGTAAGAATCTGTGGGATCAGAAACGCGTAAGATAGTTTGTAGCCCTGGAAATCTCCTGTAGAAACTGCTGAATTGCCATGCTTGAATAGCAGCTCGGTCGATTGCTAATTTTCTGATATTTCGTAACTCGAGGGATTCAAGGACTCTGTCTTCCATGTGGCGAGATCCACTAGAGTTTTTGTATAATAGGACAGTATCTTTCTCGCCGTCAAGGTAAATTTTGTTTCCATTGTATTTCGGCATGGAAATAGAGGCAGATAGCCGCTTCAGAGCCACCTCTCTTGATACATGGCAAGTCGAAAGAAGGAAATCGGGTTTTATCGAAGATGCGAATTGAATGTCGTGCATTGATCCTGACGCGATGATTTCTACCGGGATAACACCTGGATGAGAGTTAGAATTAGTTTGACTGGCATATTTATGGATTTTTACTTACGAGGTTCAACAATCGCAAATTTCCAAATCATGATCTGGATTTCCATGGGGAACTTTGAGAATTGAGGGAGTGCTGCAACTGTCTTCCTGTTAAACTTCAGTATAAAAGGTCTTTGGGAGGATAACACAGCTTTCACCGCAGTTGAGTGCATAATGGCTGAACTGGCTTTTAGAAAGTTAGTTGCATGAAGATATTGAGTATTTTGAGTGTGTGTACCAAAGGTATTATTTGTGAATGCGTTGAACCAACATGGATCGACCCGCGGGCTGGATTTATCGGAACGGATAGAAGACATATGGGGCTCAAAGATAGTTGTCTTGCTAGGCTGTGAATTTTTACATGGAAGAGAGAAGTGGATCTGGTCTTGCAATTTCGATGTCAAGTATTTATTATAGTTTTCGCTTAATTTCATTTTCGCCCTCTATTTGCTCTTCTCCGCGACTCCGAGCTAAGCTGTTTGTGTTGCCCCTTTTTAAGCGAATTTTAAAGCTCCGGATCTCCTTTCACTACTGTATTTGTCAGTTTATAAATCGACTAAGCGAATATCTAGCTTATATGAATACTAATCACCATACTAATGATCATGGGACTTGCTGGTTTGCGAGGCATTCAGGTGATCTACTAGAATTTCCAATAATCATTTGCAAATGTGAGTCGAGTGCAATTCTGTTTGATTCGTTGAGCTAAAGTAGTAAGTGTAATTATTCATAAATGGATTGCATGGACTCGCATACATTTACAAATGTACAACTAAAACTGAACCCACAGTCCTACACTACTCACAATATAGAAATTCATGCGAAGCATGATATTAGGTAAAAAATACCTACAGATAAAAATGTTGATGCAACTCCGAATAACTACACATTGACTTGCACGGTTTGCAATTCAAAGAGGCTCTTGTTTTGCGCCTTGTTATTAATCCTATTTTCATGTAAATGTTTTGCGACCAGGAATAGATTTTAATGTTGACGCTTATTGAAAATTATTAGTTTTCTGCTCTAGTTGACTATTTGTCTTGCTAGGCGGTAAACGCGTTGCTGCTCTCTGCCGCTTGAGTAACGAATCGAAGTAAGATTGATAGAGTTTTCTGGCTAGGGCTGAGGCTGTCTCTATATAGACCTTCGTCAGAGATTATGGCTGCCTTTTGAGGCAATTAGGAGGATTATAAAATAGACTTAATTGCTGATATTTGAGTTACAGTTTAGTTCATTTGTAAGTGAACCTGTGCTTGAGGGAATAAATATGCTAGCCTGACTTACAAGCTACCTTCTTCCATTCAGTAGCAACAACTATTGAACCTGATCTCCATCAAACCATAAGCATTTCAACTACTTTAATATCACTTCACAAGCACTTGATACATCTCTCCGACTTCTCTACATATTTCACAGGCGGTTTCTTCCCCTCAAAAGATGTGTCAACCAACTCAACCAACTCAACCTCTTCCGTTTATCTCTACCTCCGACGCCACCTCTGCCTCTTCACCCAATATGCTTGATCCCGTCTTTGATCCTCTTTCCAAATACGAGGCTTCCCACAAGACTGCAACCATCACTCGAATGACCTGCTGCCAATGCAGCGAGGTAACTAAGGTTAAGGAAGACACCACTGGCTCTACTCAATGCAGCACTTGCGCTCATTGGGAGTGCAATGACTGCGAATTCGAATAAGCATAAGCTAAGCATAACCATGGTAAGCAAATTGCAATCCCCGGTATTTTACAAGTCTAATACTAATATTTCTATGATTGCGAGGCGTACGGCGACGTGAATCTGGCCATGCAATATGGGGTTTTCATATTCGGAATTGAACGGCAGGAAATCTAAGAGATATGGGCAGGAGTTAATGTTAATGATATGCGCTCAGGATATTGGCTGGTAATAGCATGTAGATATCTTTAAAGTCCTACGCAAGCAATTACAAACCTGACATTAACCTAAACTTCGCTCTGACATTGAATGCAATAAGTGTTTAGCAGCACCATTGAATTGAACATGATGACCTATCCCGGTTTTCTGAGGCAATTTAAATTCCAACCACTGCCTCACTAGCGACGAGATGAAAAGGGGTCGCTCGCTAAACTTCTACGATATCCAGCCAATATCCATATAAGGTCATAATCTATGTTGGTATCACCTAGTGGACTTGTATGGCCTATTAATCATTGGATTTTTTCATTGCTAAATAGGTGCCGAAAGGAAGAGGATCGTAAGGATCGCAGTTACCTAAGTAGACAAGCTGATGACTCATTAATGGCACGTGACTTCCCCCTATTTTCCAGCAATAGTGCCATTTTATTTCACTTGCAGAAGAGATTCAAATTGCTAATAGTCTCCGGGATTCGGAATTTGGGTTTTGATAAATTATTATGTTGAGGTTGGGCGGGGAATACCGCCCGCATTGCCTTCTTGAAAGAGATTACTGATCGAGTATTTAACTATTTAGATAAATGAGTCGCCACATTTTCCTTACAAAACATTCTAAGAGTCAGAGTTAATTATTTTACGGCATACTACTTATTAATCTTTTTAAAAGTTATTTTCATTTAATTTGAGCCAGTCTAGCTCATTGAAGCCCTTTTAACTAAGTAGTTTGAAAACATGGAGTGGCCCGACAGTTCGGAGATTGGGGAAGTGGCTCAGTATCGGAGATTTGCCGAGCTAAAGAAGCCTTACGAGAACCTCGAGCTAACCAACACCAACATCATTCATCCTACGTCGGATGGAAAGCCACTGCGGCTTGATATTTTGACCACCGTGTTTGTGATTCCTTCTTCTCCTCGGGCCTAGGGTCGTCTCATCATAGCCATGAAGCGATGGCATCCTCTTCAGTTGCTTTCAGAAGTTGGAATTTGGATTGAATAGCTAGTGTTAGACTCAAACCTTGAAACGAGATGTAGCGATAGTTATTTCTCGTACAACTCGTAGGTATGACCTCTCTTTTAAACAAGCCGTTGCTTAGTTGATCCCGCTTTGTACTTGGTGGTGAAACAGTCATTCCTTCATTCCTCTCGTAGCGCTGACACGTGGGCTGCAAGGTCAGCCTAACATTTACCGTTTATTTTCCACAGTTACAAATCCTCCAGACCACTCCTCCAATAACAGAAGTCCCAGGAATAAGTCTTGTTGTCTAAAGATTTATTTTGGACAAGAGGATTTTGAGGTGGGAATGTAGGAAACGAAACATCCTCCCGCTCACCAACAGAGCTAGAGTGGCTCCAGAATACGAGTGGCTGTTGGTGTTCCCCTCCCGTCATCATCAGTAGAAGCTATTCCACTTTCCTTTTCATAATTGATCGACATAATCAACCTGGTCGAATTTTCCTCCTCATGGCATCATGTACTCCTGGTACGGGCTCTTTGCTCCTCTGGATAAGGACTTCAAGCTGAAGCTCCCTTTCAGTATTGGTGCACCTACCAAAACTCCACCTTTACCACAAATTGATACGAACCTACAGACCAACTCTCAAAGACCACACATTGCCGAGTGTATTTCGAATGACGCCTTACCAAAGCTATCACAGGTCTCCCCGCAATCATCATCCGGAGTTTCAGTTGGAGACTCTATAGAAATATCGCCTGGAACTTCACCTGGAACCTCTCCTGGCCCGTCACCCGCCCACTCAGAGACTTCACTCAATCTTCCATTAGAGCACCCCTTAGGAAGTAGATCAGCGATTTCAGAGCTATCACCGTCTCTGCCAGATATATCACCCATCCTTGCACCGAAATATCTGCCTCAACCTCTCAACTTGTCCAAGACATCAGCACCAATACCACCTCCAGTATCGCATTTCTCAGTCTATACGACAGCGTCCAGTCTTGGCTCAGGTTGTCCTACTCCATTATCAACTGCCGAAACGTTTGCTGCCTCCCACAGATCCTCGGATGATAGGGCGAGATCAATTGCCTCATCACAGACATACTCATTCGTTTCGTCAAAGAAGAATTCACTCTTGTCACCAAAGAAAAGCTCATTTGTGTCAGGGAGAAGCAAGTCCCTTGTATCGTTCACGAAGTCATTCGTTTCATCACGAAGATTTAAAAGGGAATCTTATGAGTCTTCTAGCTTTGAATTTTCATGTAGAGGAGAGAATCAAGCCAAATCACGGATATCTTTCGTCCATAAACGGAACTGGAGGTTTTATGGAACTATTGGATGTCTAGCACTGGTCAATTTGATTTGCGCTGTAGATGCCACTATTCTTTCTGTTGCTCTACCGGTAAGTTCCTTTCTCTGTAATTCTTAAATATGCTAACAGGGTTTCAGGTTATAGTAACAGATCTACATGGGACAGCGATCCAAGCATTTTGGTGCGGTACCTCATTTCTTTTGTGCTCGACAGTATTCCAGCCAGCGTGGACGGCTATCTTGGATATATTTGGTCGAAAGGCATCACTTATTAGCGCATTATCGATATTTATCGTTGGAACTGTAATCTGCTCTGTACAAGGAAGTATCAGGATATTGCTAGTCGGGAGAAGCATACAGGGCGTTGGAGGAGGTGGGATTGTGTCTCTTACATACGGCATACTTGCGAATTTCGTCCCCCCTCAAGAGAAGGGAAAGTGGATGTCAATAATATCTCTACAATGGGCCATTGGAACTGTAGTTGGGCCTATATTCGGGGGTGTTTTTGCTGAAGCGTCCAACTGGCGGGGCATTTTTTGGCTTCAACTTCCATTCTGTGGTGTTGCTCTCGTCGGAATTGTGCTCTGCTTCGGGTGGCAATTGGATCTCGGAGGGCGTGGAACAACATGGAGCCAAATCAAATCATTTGATTGGATTGGTTCTCTTGTGTTTACGTTCTCCACAACTGCTTTTCTTGTATCTCTCACATGGGTACGTTTTCCCTGATAAATTCAGGCGAAGTCTTCTTAGGGAGATACTGACTATTTTCAGGGTGGTGTAATGTACGAATGGGGCTCGCTTGGAACCCTCCTTCCTCTCCAAGCTGGGATAGTATGTTTGGCCGCATTTATTACCTATAATATCTATGTTTCTTCAAACCCTTTAATTCGACGCTCCATCTTCAATACACCGACAGCGATAACAGCCTACTTTGGCACCATTATTCATGGCATACTCGTCTGGTCACTACTCTATTATATGCCTCTTTACTTTGAGGCTGTCAAGGGTTTCTCCCCAGTCTCCGCTGGAGTTGGTCTCTTACCCCTCACACTCACTATCGCTCCCACTGCCTTGATTCTTGGTCTCATAATTTCCAAGACTGATCGATACCGCTTTCCAGTATGGATCGGCTGGCTACTTTCCACAGTAGGCATGGGCGTCCTGGTTCTCTTGGACAATAAAACAAGCACTGCAACTTGGATCAGCATTTTTGTCGTCTTAGGGGTTGGGCTCGGCTCTCTATTTTCATCACAAAGATTTGCAGCAGAGGCATCTGCTTCGCACGAGAATTTACAATTCGCTGGTATGATGTACTCCTTTTTCCGAACATTCGGACAAACAATAGGAGTCGCCATATCTGGCACAATATTTCAGAATATGTTCCGGAACAGCATCGGCAAAACAGCATATTCATCCGATGGGGAGGCGTGGACTCTAAATGTTGTATCTTTAGTACTATATCTCAAGAAGTGGTCCAATTTTGGCGAGGAAGGCCAGATGAAAGCAATTGTGCTGCATGCATACGTAAATTCCTTAAGAATTGTATGGATCGTCATGTGTGCACTCTCAGCTGCAGCATTCCTCCTAAGTCTGATCTGGATCAAGGATATTCCTTTACGAACCCACATGGGCTGTAAACAAGAGAACGATCAAACAACTCTTTACACGCACAAGAACTCGCAATTCGAAGACGACGATATCGAGAAGCGAAGCGGTTCTTTCGTGCTGGGAGGCGAAACAGTTTGGGGGAGCGAAAGCGATTTTCCAATGCAGACCTATGCAAAAACGGATGATGGATCTCCTTCATCCACTGTCAATATGAAATCAAATCTGACTTCCTGGAGATGGGATATTGGGACTCCAGCAAAGGAGGTCTGGGGAAATGGCCAAGGAGTCTGGCTACGGGATAGTAATTCTTCCAATCAGCCCTCAATAGCGGCCGAGATGTCTGGCGCACGATCAACTCCAGCCACTCTTCTCACACCATGGGCGCACTTCCGCAACTCGATTAGAAATCCTGGTAGGAGGTCCATGAGCGAAGGCGAAATCGATATGGGCAAAGGGAAAATTGTGTGGGGTCAGCAGAAAAGTAAACTGCGTGTGGTGAAATTTGCAGAAGAAGAGGCTGCTCCGGCTAGTAGGCATGATTTTCATTGGCTTAATAGAACGAAGTCGACTATGGCGGCTGTTGAGGTAGCGGAACCTGTTTCGGCATCTTCTCCCGCGAAGACTAGAACTTCGACGGACGGTGGTTTCTTTTGATTGTCTTTTTCTTGGTATTTGAGGTATTTTAGATCTATAAGAGTAGCAAATATATCCATATGGATCGAGAGGCTTTGGGCATGGAGTTTTTTTTTGGTTGTGACTGGCATGGAAGGTCCTTATACAAGCTCTGCTGTGTTAATGTATAAAAAAGAGAAATGAAAATGAACCCAGGATCTACAATACTGTAAGCTTTGACCTGAAGTTTATTGAATTGTCCATAAATTCGCAAGGGTTTTGAAGACTTGGCAGAAGTCCTAACATACAATGCGGAACTCCTAAACTCAAGCATGTCCTATCTCTGTTTTCAACAGCACCGCCCTATCCAGCAATACCTTTTTCCTCGCCCTGCCTTTGTGAAGCAGCTAAAGAGGGAGTGAAATAAAGGGAAAAAGTTGGCTAGGTTCACTAGAAGAGGGTCTAGCCATCTAAAGTTCGGCTGATCGTAGGAGCAGGAATTGCAGCTAGAGCGCGGAATGGGTTAGGTAATGGATAGTTGGATAACCTAGTTGGCAGGTATCTAACTTTTGGGTTATACCCAACCGATTCAGCCTATTAGGTTAGATCACTGGGTTGGGTTTTTTCAGGTAGGGTTAGATTTCTTATTTGAATGTATTTAGTAGGCTGCATTGCTTTTCTAGGTTGGATTAGCTGGGTTGGGCCATTCTAATTGGTTCAGCCTAAAAAATAACCCAATCCAGGAAATCCAATCTAGGGTTTCAACGCAGATATTCTAAAATATGGGCAGCCAAACTTCTTGAGCCCCTGATGGAAGACAACAAATCGAAGTTTTATCATCCTTCTCGCATAATATTCACGATTCCCCATACAGACCCAGTCATCCGCATCGTATAATTAAAGTCCGTACGAATTAATGATATTCATCGATGAGCCGAAGTTCTTACCTGATCCAAGGACAACGTATTGAACACGCACTCGAGCATTTTTCCTTCCATGCCTTCGTCGAATTCTCCACCTTCATCCTCCTCCGACTCGTCCTCCTCAAAGTTGATCCTCGTTGGACAATTCGGTATCTGCCGCCATGGAAGACCTAATTATATTCCTACCTTCTTGACGATCGTCGTCATCTTTGATGTTCAAACCGAGCGCTGTGAGGAACTTCCATTCATTGATGTAGTTAACTCTGAGCCATTTTTTCTCCTCCTCAGTGAGACTGAATCGAGGATCGAGGATAGCATGTTTCTTTCGCCATGCAGTGGAATGCTCAGTGGTATTGCTAGAACGAGTCCGTTTGCCCTGCTTGTACTCCTTCCACCATGCCATCTCCGACTCCGACCAATACACATTCAACAAAAACATGATGTCTGACTCTTGGAGCCCTTGGAAGGCGCTGGGTCCAACAATAGGACCTACTGGCGGGCCACTGAGTTTGATCTCGAAGAAATCTGAGCTAGGATCAAAGTACGCAATGGATCTGCCTTGAACATCCTTGATAGCGCCTTTTGACTTTGGCGACTTATCGAAACTAACTATCCAGTTGTCGCTATCGGCTTTATCTAGCCCGATGATGTTGCAGATTCCGGATGGGATGTGTAGTACGTCGTGGAGAACAAGCTGGCTATGGTTACTGCGTCCGGTGCGGTAGGGGTTCTTCTTTGTGGGAAGGATCACAGTGCCAATACCGACGACTGTGATTGCGCCAGTGCAGTAAATACTGCCGACGAATGATTGGAAGGGGGTATAGTCTGTGAACCAGCCGCGGTCTTTACACGCACTGGGTAGTAGAAGTCAGCGCGGTTGTTTAATCTGGCAGATCTTATTAAACATACTGAACGTTGGAAACGCTAGAGAAGACCCAATCCGGGCACAGCGGCTTTGACGAGGTATTCAAGGGATTTGAGGGCATCTTTGTTACTTTAGACGTTAATAATGGTTTAGTAGACTTGGACGTTAGCGTGACGTTGCCCAGTGGTGAAGGTAAGTGTTACTTGGGGGCGTAGTCACTGACTTCTCACGAGGTTGGCTTCTGTTATGGAATAGGTGATCAGGAAGTTTTGAGCACGAAGCTCCTATCTAAGAGAAACTTATCGCTTATATAGACCCTCGGACCCTTGGACCCCTTAGGAACCACGAACTCCTCGCTTAGCCCCGCTCGTCGAGTTGAATAACGGCGTCATGTCGTAACACTCTATGTCTGAGGTTTCTGGTTTGATGATCGCATCGTAACAAAATATTTTGATTTTATATATTTCTCTTCAGGTCACTTTTCATAAACCTATCTTTAATTTATTCTTTTGCTTATTTTTTGTGGCGATTCAGTCATGTTGGTTGGCTTACAAGATGGCTGGTGTAGTATGGTGCCAGGTGAAAATGATGTGTTGGTGTGTTGGGATTGACATGAAAGGATCGCCACTAATAATAATTTTATTCCTCAGGCCTAGTTCGAGAAATCGAATATGCATGACTCGCATCTGAGACTCCTCCTGCACAGAGTCGTCCATATCCTCTTTCTCTTTCTTTTCTCCCTTTCTCTTTAGTCTTGGACTCTAGAATAATTGAAGCTATTTCACCAGTTGCTCACATTTTTTCCTTTAAATATTTTGATGAAAATTCGACTTTATCTCTCGTTTCTGGCATATGAAGTAAGCAAAGAAATATTTAAATATGTAAAGGTTGTCTTTGATTATAATTAGAGGAGTACACTACAAAGAGCTGGAAGGTACGATGTTTTAACTCACCTACCCGAAGCCTAAGCTATAGTACCTTCTCTTACTCTAACGCCCCCTTCTCCCTTTATATCTCTCTACACTTGCTCGCCGTACGGCTAAGTGCTTTTTTTTTTGCTCCCCAATAGATCCGTTTGCAAACTTGTCTATAAATTATTTGTGGATTAGCTTTTATCCTTGAAGTATTCGTCGCTTATATATAGCTTACATTACCTTCCTCCTACACCCTTTTCTGTCCTATTTTCCACGGCTATTTCTTGCGTATTCACTACCACTCAAGGCGCATTGACCTATGCCTTATCTTTTATATATTAGCTTGTGTAGGAGTGAAGGAATCTCAACTAGAGTTACGAGGTAATGCGACTGAGAGTGCATTACCTAATCCAGCTTAGTGCGGGGTAGAATCCTTATTGTTTCTGACTCTGCCCCTCTTCCAGTACAATCAATCAAGCATCGACAGCACGAATTCTATCCAAAGATCGATTATCGTGTCTGGCCTACTCGAATAGGTATCCCTGGGTGATACCAACTGCTTGTAAAAGCCCTTCTTATACCTTTTATAGATAAAATTGCCAATATTAATCGAGCTTTTGATCCAGGCACAAGTGCTACAGCGATATCCATTCTCGTGAGAAGGGAAGCTTATAACAGAGCGCGGGAGGACTTGCAGCTAGCGCAGCGGAGAACTAAGTGAAGGGAATCCTATGGATGCTGTAAGCGCGATTTGGCGCTCCCACACAAGCCCCATAGCGTCTGTTTTCTCCGGAATTCTAAGAGAGATTGCCTAGATTAAAGGAGATCGGTTTTGTGCTAGCAAGCGGACTTCAAGACTAGCCATGGACAGTATACCCTCGACTTCCGATCTTTGCTTAGCTTGCAGGAGTATAACTTTTCAAATGCTTGCATCGTGCTTCGAGCACCCCTTGACGTATGAGCAAACTGTTAATTCGGGCAAGACGTGCAAGTTTTGTCGACTCATGGTCTGCTCTTTTAGCAAACTCCAGGTATATGAGAATATGTATCAAATTGATCGGGACTACGACGTCTGGGCCGAGAAACTCAAGAAATTACCATACGTTTTTCGGATTCGAGCAACTTCACCTCCCTTTAATACGCGAGTTGAATCAATGGAACCGCGTCCAGAACACCTGCACTAGACAAGAAATAGTGCCAGAGAACTGCCGTACTTAAATGGATTTTTTAATGAAGGGGCTACGATTCAGATAAGTGCTCCAAAAGGTGAGCCAATTAAAAAAATTGTGTATCTGAACTATTTAATAATCCGTGACAGGTTCAATATACGAAGAACGGGATTTGCTTATGACGCACGACATCGAGGCTGCGGATTCTCCTCGGAATATTCGTCTACTATGCGAGTGGTTCCGAACTTGCATTAAAGATCATCCAAAATGTCGTCAGTCGTTTAGCGGTGAAACATGCCAGCTTAACGATGTCTTAGACGAAGTCCATCCGCTACCCTCCCGGGTAATTGATGTCGGGTCAAGTGATGCATTGGTTAGACTTGTCGAGTCCCTCGATGGAATGGGCGCGTATACGACCTTAAGCCACCGATGGGGTGAGCATGAGATGGTGAAAACCCTAAAGGAAAACCGTGCTCAACGTTTAAAAGGCATTGAAGTTAGCAGCTTACCCCAGACGTTCAAGGATGCGATAAACGTTACTCGCAAGTTAGGGATAAAGTACTTGTGGATTGATTCTCTCTGCATAGTCTAGGATGACGACGAAGATTTGAAACGTGAGGTAGCCCAGATGGGCGCGATATTCGAGCACTCAAGTTGCACCATAGCAGCAATCGACGCCATTGATGAGTCAAAAATAGACCGCGGGCTGTTCCTTCCTCGCCATGATCCCTTGAAAGTCCGCATGAATTGCGCTTATATGAAGGTCCCCGTTGAAAATTCGAACTGCGAGAGACTTGGCTGGATATATCAGTATCTTCCAGATGTTGAGAACTGCTCAGGCGAACAAGTTACGGATGAGAACATCAGTCGTCATCAGGTCATTGCCAAACCTAGGTTAGTCGGGCACCCGTGGACCGTTATGAGATCGAAGTGGCACAGGCGAGGTTGGATATTCCAAGAACGCATACTCTCTAGAAGGATAATTTACTACACGAAAAGCAAATTATTCTGGGATTGCTACACCGATTTTGGAGAAGAAAAGACGCTTGGCTATCATTGGAGTCCCTTGAGGGCTCGCGAATTTAACGTACATCATTGGACGAGTCTTGTTGAAGAATACACGCAATGCCAGCTCACCTACCCCTGGGATAAGCTACGCGCAATTTCTGGTTTATCTGATCGGCTAGGAAGGAGGATACAAAGGGAGTGCTTTGCTAGTATTTTCAAAGATGAAATCAACCACAATAGCATGAATCTGTTGTGGCATGCAGATGATATTAATCCCCTTAAAAGATACACGAATTTCCATGCTCCTTCGTGGAGCTGGGCTGCATACGAAGGCAGTGTTACTTATTCGACAAATATCATAGATTCATTCACAGTTAAGTCTCTCATCTCGAGACCAATCTTCAAGATACTGGATAAATGTCTAGTACCTGACTGTATCAACGAAGCGAGAACATGCGTTTCAGGATATACGTCCTTTCATGGACCAGTCGGAACGGCTTTTAGGTCGCACCGGTTGGAATATTTGCAAGATCGAAGGAATGAAAATCTCATACCGATCCTGGGCTCAGCTGTGCAGTGGGAGGGAAATTCAATTCCACGAATTGTCGAAGGAGAAATGCAGATTTCTACACGACAGCTATCACTTGCCGACAGAACTGAAATCCTGAAGGATGAGTCAGGTTCGACAATTGGATGGGTGCTTCTCGATACAGACGGTGCGGAAATATCTGATGCCAGGATCATATGCGCTGCAATGAATCAGTGGACTAAATCAGGTCCACCGAAAAACACACCATTTGGCCTGGTTGATGGCTTTGACTATGCGAATGAGCAGAATGTGGATATATTGGCTCTTCAAGTTAGAAAGGAGTCCACCACAAGTTATGTGCGTATTGGTCGTGGAAGGGTAGTGCAAAAAGATTGGCTAAAGACTTGCACGACGAAAGATATTGTAATTTGGTGAGCGGGGGTGGAAAACAATTTGAGTACGTCAGGAGGACAGCAAGTAACTCGACATAATTGATGCATGTGACATTGGCTCGTGGAGGACGTGTTGAAAGAGATGTTATTCCTTTACTACCTTTTGAAAGAGACGTCATTTCTTTATCATATTGTATTATACGTATGGCCATTACGCACTCTCGGAATGAAGAAATTGAGCTTTTTTTTTTTTTTTACAACCATAATTACTTAGTATCTTGACCTATTTCATGAATAAGGCAAATTCACTGCGACGGTAGAGAGAGATGGAAAATACTTGACGCCTTTTAATAGTCTTAACAATAGCTTGTCTTCAGAATCTCAAATTTCGAATCTAGTGGAACCGACTAGTACAAGGGCTCAAGAAACGAGGCGCTTGATGAATCCCTCTCAAAGAAAGAAACGATTAGAGTTGAAGGCTTAGCATATGTAGAATCTGCCTAAGCCTCTGTGAATCATCTACTAGAAGTCGTTGTAAACTTCTAGGAGAAATATTGAATTAGAGGTTATAACCCACATTATCTAAAATCTGAATGCTTGCAAAATTTTTGTAGATATCACCAGGTATGCGTATGCGAGTAAAAAGTAAGAGACAGTTGATTCATTAATTCTTAGTTTCTTCTGAAAGAGAGGAGGGTTTAGGTGGCTGCAAGCCTAGTCTGAGTATCTAGTCGTGACTTTATCCCAACATATTCCAAATATAAATAATATTTTTTATTTAGCATCATATTACAGAATTCTTTCTGCAGCACGCTGAATAATTAATTTAAAATGTAGGCTTTCGCTGGTTGCGAGAGTTGGTTATTAAGCAGGACTTGCCATTCTGCTTGGGAGGTAACTGTTGGCACGATAAAGTCGATGGTTAGCATGGCCACTAAACGAGGATGAGTTATTTGCTGAGGATATATATTCTCAGCCTATAACCTATCCTCTTAGTTCTTTGGAGACATTTAATCAAGACTTCATTTCTCATTCTTTGAGCATCCCGGTGATATCAACAGTAACAGTCGTGGATTTATCAGTCTACGTATTGGTTGGTTCGTACTTTGAGCTGATTTTACCACATTTTGCCGTCATGGTGGTGATATGGTCCTCGATAAGTCAACTCTACAATGGGCTTTTTTTTTTTCCTTTTGCTGCCCTCATACTTATCAACTTACACACTCGCTTGTAATAGGAGATATGACTCGTAGCGAGAATATGCTTTCTACGCAGCATACTTTAGATAGGTTTTATTCTGCTTGGATGCTCACCCTTTCGAAGATGCATGGGATCAGATTAAACCTACCCAAGCATGCTGTTATAAAACTTTTCATGTTTTCCCTGATGTCTTCGCGAACAATATTGTCCCTTCAGCGAATCAATTTTTTTTTTTTTTCATGAGTACGGAAAAGAGTACAACGCTACTTCACATCACGACAACGCTCCTTTTCTATCATGACAACGCTTTTTTTCCATCGTAACAACACTCCTTTTCCATCATAACAACGTTCCTTCCCATCATGACATTGCTCTTCCCTTCACCTTATTTTTCTTCTCCACCCGCTCCCTAATTCTCTTCATCTCCTCATGCCATGCCTTATGAATATCCAACTCCTCCTTGGTCGCGAAAAACTTCCAACCGAACATTCCCCCAGGTAGTCCTATATCCCAACACTTGAAGCACCTCCATCGGATATCCCTCTGATGTTTTTTAAAAGCGTGTCTCTCCAACGCCTCATTATCCCAAAACAACTCTGCGCATACATAGCACCATCGTTGTTGCATTGGTGTCTCGAACACCGAATACCAGGGTCCCCAGGGTGTGACGGAGGAATCTGGGGGGAAAACACCTCGTGGAGGGGGAAGGTAGGTAAGTGTTCCGTCGGAGTTCATGCGCTCGAGGGGTGCGAAGAGCGGGGGGACGCGGCCTGGGGCGTCGCGGGAGGTGATAGCTTGGGTGTTGAGGAGCTGGTGGAAGGTCTGCTGGGGTGGCATACGAATGGGCGGTTGGTGGTAGTAGTTGAACTGTGGTTGGTTGATGACCTGCTGATTTGGAACCTGCTGATTTGGAACCCCCTGGTTTGGAACCACCCGTGGACCTTCAGGCTGCGATTGGGCCTGTTGCAACTGATTGTTGTATTGGTAGTTGTGCTGATGAGGGTGGGGAGATTGGAAATTATTTTGGCTATTCGGAACATGAGGGTGTCGGGGTGGTTGGAAATTCTCTCGATCGCCCGGAACGAAAGGGTGTCGGTGCGATTGGCCTTTTCCTTGACTCCTTGATGGATGGGAATGGCGACCACATGGGCGGTTTGAAGGTTCCGGGTTTTGGAAATGTGAAAAATCTTGGAAGCCAGCTTGTGAACCTCCTATGTAAGGTTCCGAATTCCGTTGAAAGAATTGAGTGTTTGGAGGGTGAGCTTGTGGGCCTCCAACGCAAGGTGCTGGATTTTGTTGAAAGAATTGAGTATTTGGAGGGGGAGCTTGTTGGTCTCCAACGCAAGGTGCTGGATTCTGTTGAAAGAATTGACCATTTGAAGGGGGAGCTTGTGGGTATTGATGAGGATTGTGCTGCAGAGCGTGCTGCGATTGGAGGTTTTGATTTTGCAGATTGGATCCGCCGGCTCCCATAGAAGACAATTGGTGAGATGGGCCAGCTTGGTGATCTACCATGAGAGGATATTGCTGCTGTAAACCAGGTCCAGCATCCCTCATTAAACCCAGCTCCTTGGATGGACCATCGTTCTGACCATTCGCCACGGCATCCTGTTCTTGAAAACCATGTTGGTCATTCATGTCCACACCCCCTTGATCAAACCTGAAATTCTCCAGGTCGTTCACATCCATATCTCCTTCATTGAACATCAAATTCACCAGGTTGTTCATATCCATACCCCCTTGATTGAACATCAAATTCTCCCGGCCATTCAGATTTTCCTGGTCGTTCAGATTCTCCTGGCCATTCATATCCATATCCCCTTGATCAAACCTGAAATTCTCCAGGCCGTTCATATTCATGTCCTCTTCATTGTGCATCATATTCAACAGGTCCATATCCCCTTCATTGAACATCCAATTCTCCTGGCCATTCAAATTCTCGTGGCCATTCAGATTCTCTTGGTCGTTCAAATCCTCCTGGCCACCTCCATCAAAAGCTGAACTGGAGAGTTCATTAACATTTTCCAGGCCAAGAAGCAGCTCCCCATTGTTCTGTGGGTAGGATAAATCCATTGCGAGTGAGGTATCTCTTTGATTGCTGTGATTTGTTTTTGTTTTCGAAAGTTATGGAGTTGTAGGATGTGGGACAAGATATAATATACGGGGTTTGTTTTGAGCGAAAGGTAACGTTGCCAGGGTTTAAGTCATGTTAATTTTTGGTTCAGCTAGTGAGCCTCTAAAAAATCGTTATAATCATCATAATCTGGATAATTTAGTCTGGTAAAGGGAAATGTTGGAGTTAAGTCAGAATTATGATTTGAACTAGACGTGCTTCGTTTCGGTTGTCTTCAGTGAAATTCTAGATAGCCGAGATTTAAATTACATTAACTTTCAAGTGGACTAGTTCGAGCCTAAATGTTATTCAAATTGCATCTTTTCGAGTGACGTTTGGTCATTATTTGCATTTGGATTGGATCTCTGACTAGCTGCCTTTTCCCTGAGTATCTACAGTATTCTAAATGTACTGACGTACCTTCTTGTTTTACCAAACTTTACTGCTGCTGAATTAATCTTATGCCATTCTATACACAGTGCAGTGCATATGTTTCTTTTCATAACGTAAAAGCTGTTCATGAAGTTGAAGCAAATAAACATCATTATATCTATCTATCACATTAAAGCTTCAGTCTCGCTACGAACAATAATTCACTACCGAACTCCTAAATATTCGGTAAAGTTTAAAGTTAAGCGAAGATAAGATTAACGAACACTTTAGTTCTCCACTCCACTATATTCCCTACATGGATCCCTGCCATCTGGTTTACATGCAGAACCATGGAAATCTTTGGATGGGTCTTATTGTCGATCCGAGGCGGTTCGAAGCCCATCCGCGCGCTTATCTATGCGTGCACATGCATGAAAATCCAGAGAATAAGATCAGAAGCTTAGTTTAATGATGTGAAAATCAAAGGGGAGATATATATATACTCGCTGTAGGTATCAGGGTATGCATATGCATTAAAATATAATAACAAAATGGTTCAATAATCTTGATTGGTCTAAAAGAGATGACTTTAGGTGTGTTGAGACCTACTAGTCTAATATCGTGATATGAGACATATGATGTTATCCCAACAGTCTTAAATTAAGAGAAATTCAGCAAGGGCAAGTGATTTGTCATGAGAAACAACCTCATGAAGTTTTCTACCATTTATGCAAATACTAATAATAACAACACTATAAAACACACACGTCTACTTTTAATAAAAACACACACAATCTATCCTCTGCTATCCACAAGCGCTTTGATTTACATCCACTACTAGAATTCCACCTATCACCTGCTGCATCGCCAGTGCTAATTTATCTCACTTGTCCATTTCGAATCCCCTTGCGACCTCCCAAAATCACCAGTCAATTCCATTTTCTCTACAACCCCATCAATCACAACCACCCCCCAAAATCGTCCTCCTTAATGCATCCCTCTCCCCACTCTGCTCCACCATCCCTTTAAAAACCGCTTCCTCCCCACCATCTCCCCCATTCCCACTTCCCTCACCTTTAACCAACAACTCCGCCGGTTTCCCAAATTCCACCGCCCGCCCATCCTTCATAACCAGAATCCGATCAAAATCCGCCACCGTACTCAATCTATGTGCCACCACTAACAACGTGGTATTTGCAAATTCCTCTCTAATACTCCTCTGAATAAGTGTATCGGTAACCATATCTACGGCACTGGTTGCTTCATCTAATAGAAGCACTTTCGGACGAGAGAGGATTGCGCGGGCGAGACAGAGGAGTTGTTTTTGTCCTTGGGACAGGTTGGCCCCTGAACTGGAGATGGGGGAGAGGAGAGAGAGAAAGATGTTTTGGTTTTCTTTATTGGTGGTGGGTGGGGTGGTTGAGATGGCGGTGGTGTCGGAGGTGGAACCTTGTTCTGAAGATGGAACTGGTGGTGCCGTGGCTAATTCGGGCACGGGTGTGTTATCCGCTGAGGGAATGAGGTGCACGCGTTGGAGAGCTTCGCGGAGTTGGGTGTCGGTGAATTGATCGAAGGGGTCGAGGTTTGAACGGATAGTGCCAGAGAAGAGGACCGGGTCTTGGGGGATGATGGCCAATCGTGTGCGGAGAGTGGAGAGTTTGATGCGCGAGATATCGATGCCATCGATAGTGATAGAACCGGAGCGGGCTTCAAGGAAGCGGAAGAGTGCGAGGGAGAGGGTTGATTTTCCTAGTATTATTAGTTAGTTAGGATGAAGGAGATAAAACGAATAGGAGAGGAGGGAAACAAACCTGCACCAGTACGCCCAATAATTCCAATCCGTTGATTCATTTCCGCATGGAAAGTAAGACCCTTCAAAATATCCGGTAACCCCTCCGCGTAACCAACCACCAAATCCTGAACATCTAATTTCCCCTCTTCAGGCCAAGAAGCTCTTACATCCTCGCCACCCTGAGGTTCAATATCTAAATCTGAATATTCAAAAATTCGCTCTGCAGCATTCATATCCAGTTCCGTGCTGGCCAACAATCTGATAGTAAATATAACGGCCCTGCGATAACTCAGCGCGAAAGCTAAAGCAAACCCTGCCAAAGCGGCATCAACACCATGTGTAGAGACAATAAACGCAGCTACAGCAGAGGAAAACATAGAACCGAATAATGCCATGCGAAGACCAAACCATCGGTTAAAAAGCCAGTTGTGCCAGGTGCAAGCAGCGAAAGCATCGACGAGACCGTCCATTTTTGAGAGGAAAACGGGCGTGTTAGAGAAAGCGCGGATGGTGGATAGTCCTTGCAGGGCAGAACTGAAGTGTGAAATCATGGGAGATTTCTGGATGGATTCTAGACGTTTGAGGGAGCGAGCGCCGCGAATATAGCGGAGTGCGATTTGGGCACAGAACCCTGCATATGTTAGTATTGAGTAGAAGGGAATGTCGTAGGACGTACCAAGGAGAATGATGGCGAGGATAATAATATATGGAGAGACGAAGAAGCTAAGTTACCGTAAGCATTATTCACTCAGGGATACGTTTCGATCTTACGCTGCAATCATGATACCAATGACATTGAGGAACGAACCGGCGGTTTGGGCAAAATTAGATGACAGAGCCGAATCCATGGATGCAAAATCTGCTGTGAATCGATTCAAGATTCTTCCGGTCGGAACTGTATCCAACCATCTGAGAGGTGTTCGTAGAACACTATAAAGCATCTTTCGAAAGACAGTACGTGATGCTACGAAAGACCCTCGATAGATAAGGTAGTATCCAAGGACAGCGGTGATGACCGATACGGCAGAAATGATAACGTAACCAGCGAGATAATATCCCAATGTCGCATGACTTGAGAATGGTGTAGACAGCAACGTAGATGCAAAGTGATGATAGGTTTTGATCGATGTTTGAAAGGCGTAGGTGTGGAAATGAGTGGGTTCCATCTCTAAGTGCTCATAGCTCGCAGTCCAAATTTTAATCCACCATGAACGACTCAACGTTAGACCTTCGGCGACGACATAGGAGAGGACGACGAAGCTCCAGAATGGAACACCTCCAGTGGCATTGAGGTAATTAGCATACACGCTTGCTTTGACGCTGCCAGTTTCTCTCTTCTCGTCTTCGACAAGCTTCTTTGGCTTCTTAGGATTATCGGCTTCTAGGGCTTCACTACGTCCATTAATGGCTGTCGTAGGTTTGCCGTCCTCAATTTCTTCCTCTGGAACTTCTTCTTGGGAGTCGTCCTGGGCTTTGAGCAGCTCGTCGAAAGTACCGGTAGCGCGAAGATCGTCTGTAAGACCTGCGTGTTCGAGGACACCCTTTGCAGACAACCGCACAGCATATTTTGCCCGAGGTAAACAGAGAGAGACGTGATGGGTAACCAATATTCGAGTCCTGCCTTCAGACAGTTCCCCCATAAGAGCATTGTCATAAATTTCCTTCCCAACATGGGCATCGAGAGCAGAAAATACATCGTCAAGAATCAATATGCCTGCTCGAGAGTAGAAAGCTCGAGCTAGAGTGAGACGCCATTTCTGCCCCCCACTAAGACTAATTCCTTGGGCGCCAACTTCGGTCAAGTCGCCGTCTTCAAATACCTCCAGATCTCGCTTTAACGCACATGCGGATAGCACTTTGTTGTATCGCACCTCATGATATGGAAGGCCAAAAAGAATGTTATCTTTGATTGTGGCGTTTTCGATCCATGGAATTTGAGACACGAAGGCAATAGCAGAGGGCAGGATCCAATTATCAGCAGTGGCTTTGCTGTCGTGACGCTCATTGGCATGTGGCGCTCTTGGCACAGTGATATGACCCGATAGAACCTCGACTTCGCCTAATATCGCTGCAAGAAGTAGGGACTTTCCAGATCCAGTGGGCCCAGAAATAACACTGAGGGCATTGTTCGGGAATTCCAACGTAATATCGCGTAGGACGAAAGCCTCTTCTTCGACCTCCTTTGTAGACGACGGAAAGCTAACAGAAACATTGTGGAACGTAATCGACTCTCCGGGATGCGTATTTTCGGGCTTCTCGGCTAACGATAAAAATGTTGAGATACGATCACAACTGACCTTGGCATTGATTCCCATCATTGCCAGGTAAGGAATCATGCCTAAGACACCTTCAAGTTGCAAGAAGACGCCTAACGCCGTAAAAGCGACAGACGGAAGCAAATCACCATTGACGTAGGAGTATGTCGCCAGTGAAAGAACAGTGAGAAGGACAGGAGCGAAGTCAGATCCAATCATCATGTAAATATTGTTTATCTTTGTTCTCCAAAGCTTGGCTAGCTCTTCTTCACGAACCTCCTCGATCCTCTCTGTCCACTGAGGCTCAGCGGCTGAGAACTTGATCTGCCTAATTCCAGTCAAGGCTTCGGTGATGACAGCGGTTTTCTTATCTCGAGACTTCATGAGTTCTTTTTGAATTGCTCCATATCTCTTTGCGAGGAACGAATTAATGGGATAGAGTACGGCAATCGACAGCATGCCCGCTGCCAAACTTTGCCAGCCGACCAGGAGCCATAAGAATACGAAAGAAACAATGAATTTTGCAAAGAACATGATATACAATTGATTGATGCCTCCAAATACACCGACCATGTTGGTATCGACAGTGAACATGTTGATAATATCTTGTTGGGTCTTGAGGGGCTTTGCTTCATCCGACTTCTTTTGGTTGTCAGGTTTCTTGTCAGGCTTCGCTATTCCATTTGCTGTTCCATTTAGTGCTGCATCTTTCGGCTTTCCTGCGTCCTCCTTCCTCGCTTCACCTTCTTCTACTTCATGCTTTGGCGGTTCCTTGATATCCTTCATCTTCATCATCTTCTCGAAAATCAGAGACGTGAGTGTTGATCGCATTGGAATAGCAATATCGGACCACATCAACCAAGAGATTCGATTGTCCACCATAGTTTCAAGCACCGTAGCAGCAAGAAGTCCTCCCACCCACAACCAAGCCTGCGGATCGATGGCATCAAAGCCTTGTCGCACTTCCAGGTATTGCAATAATCGCAACACGGCAAATTGAGGTCCAACATCAGTAATTGCCGAGAACAACACAAAAATCCATTGACGCGCAAGTCTTCCTCGATATGCCCAAAGAAGCTGAGCCCACAACGGCACAGTCGGTTTCAGCGCAATAGATTGGAAAGCTGCTTTTGCGTCTTGAGATCTAACTACAGCATTCATGGCAGGCAAATCATCGCCGTCAATTAGCTTTTCCGTCGCTATGTCAAGTAATTCCGTACTCCAGGAAAAGGCATATCTGGCCCAAAGCGAGCTTTTGAACTGTCGTTCAACAAGTTTTCCACTGCGTGTGAAGACATCTGGTCGTCGGTCTACAGAAAATAATACCAGTCCTACACCTGCGGCAGCGAAGATTTGCGCAACAACCAGGACAAGAAGTATCACGTTACCGGGATACTTTGGTAATGGACTGAGGACGACTGTCCATGCGAGAACTATGAGTAGGAGAAAGGAGATGACATCGTAGATGCCGCGTTGGAATTTCACCACTGATTGGGACTGGCGCGAAGTCTCCAGGACCTGTATGAGTGATAGGATCTGTATCTTGTCAGCTTCATGTTCCGAGGTTGCCGCCTCAAAATCTCATCGTGAAGAGCGGAGAAAATTGAAAAATTGAACGCATACCCAACTGCCAAACAGCAACCAACTCCCCCTCACACCGGCCTCTATCCATCCTTTCTCCTCATTCCTCTTAACCGTCCCATAAACGGCCAAAGCAAACGAAATCGCCAATGCGGCGCCTAAAATTGGAAATAAAATTACATATTGCTTTCTGGTTGAATAAGCTTTCATGGATTCCTCTGTCGCAATTCCATCCTCATCCTCATACAGTGCGGGTTTTTGATTCAAGTTTCCGCGGCGGAGAGCCTTGGCGAAGCGCCAGAGAGTGGGGATGGTGAGGAGGAAGATGAGTGAGGGAGCCGCGTATGAGGCGGTCGTGAGGTTGGTGTCCATCACCCCGCGCGAGGGTTGGTGTGGTAGGAGAGAATCGATCAATCAAGATGCAGTTGGGTGATGATATGCAGATGGATGGGATGGGATTGGACGAACTCGTGTCTTGGTGATGGATACACACGATGTGACGAGGAAAAGGTGTCAAATAGGCGGTAAGATGAAGAGAAAAGGCTGACGAGGCAACAGTTGGATGATGCGAGATGTCGGGATCTAAGGGGTGCGTTTAGCAATGCTTATGCAGGGGGTTGAAGTTTAAAAAAAAACGTATAAAACGGTTGACCATGAGTCGAGATTTGAAGGAAAGCGGTTTGAAAGAGGAGGAAAATTGCAGCCTTTTATGTATGTAACTTGCGATATGTGGCTGCCTTTCAAAGGGCCATTAAACTTGTTTATTGGCATAGGGCAATTAAATTTTCTCAGTCGGGCGTGGCGGGGGACAACTAGCCAATTTCTGCGCCTCACTTATTAACACGTGATTTATGATATTACAACTCGCGAAAACGAGCAATTTAATGCATTGAAAGAATGGATTCTGGTGTGTAGTTAAATAAATATTCTATCCGATTCGTGGCAAACACGTGGCAAATGAGTCCTCCGTTCCACAGCCTCGTGCCTCATTCGCAAGGCTAACATATCCATCCGGGTGGCGCTACATCTTAACCCGTCCGTGCTACTGCTGCACAGGACAAGATTACTAGATCTCATTGCCAAGACCTACTCGACTCGACTCGACTCAGCCGGGTATGTGATGAGGGGATCTCCAAAATCAAGTATAATAAATATATTTCGAAGCTAAATCAGTTAGTTTATCACGACCTGAAATATCTCAGATACAATTGTCTTACTACCTCGCCTGTTAGTGTGGCCTTGGCATCCATTGCTAACAGCTGCCTCCTCCTTAGGACAAAAGCGGGTTTCCCCTTCATAATACCTCTACACCTTCACTAAATCCTTTCTGGCCTGTCTCTACTCTGGTGTTAATGGACATAGACGTAGAGACGGACGGTATTCTGAGGCATCAAATGGTATTTGTGATAATGAAAGAAAGAAGAAGCTTGCTGAAGCGACGTCAGTGAATAGCAACACGTTGAAGATATCCCGGAATTCCCAGCCCCTTCCTCTCCTAAACCTCCATATCCCATGACAGAAAGCAAGGACGCTTCTCTGTGACCAACGGATTATCCCCAACCCAAGAACTCCGACTGTTCGCTTTCTATATGCATATTCTGACATTCTTCCGAGCACCACCTTTGCTGAGACAGCCCGAGCAAGGTCTCCCTCAGCCTTCCTTCGACCCAATCCCCAACATCACCTTCAACTTCTCCTCCCCTTCCTTCAAAGCATCTCTCTTCTGCTTCGTCTTCCCACCAGCTTCATTCAGATTCCTCAACACCGCGCTCAAAAGATCTTGTCCTTCATTTTTGACTTTCCCCTGTATCCGCCCTTGTCCATGTCTGTGCCTATGTAATCCACGTCTAATTTTGACTTCTCCATTTTCATCATCTGTCCTGCCCTGAAGATCCTTACCCCCTCTCCTCTCCCCATCTTCTCTCTTCTTCTCACATCCATTCTTCCCTTCCCTTCCCTTCCCCACTTGCTCTTCCTTCCTATTTCTATTCTCACTCTTTATCTCAGGAGCAACAAACTGAACCCTGTCACTCAACGCCTCGCCATCCCTAGCCACACACCCCCTCACATAAACCTCCATCTCATCATAATACCTATAATCAATCTGAAACCTATCCCTCCTCTCTTGAACCTTTCCTCCCCAACCCCATCCATAACCCTTCATCCCCGCATTCACCTTAGTATTCGGCCCACCTACCAAAACACTACCTCTTCCCGCCCCTACTTCTTTTTTATGATCAACACCGAGACCGGAACGAAGACCAGGAACGGGAATGGATTCTGTATGGGAAGAGATGTTGTCTTGGGTTGGTGGTTGTCGTTGGTTGGCCAGTTTGTGTTGATGGTTGGTTTTGGCGGCGGAGAATGAGATATATCTAGATGTCGAGGGTTTCGGGGCGACAGAAGCAGAGCCGTCGTAGGTCAGATGGAGACGGGGTTTCTTGTTTGAGGATGTGGAGGGTGAATCTGATTTTTTTCCCCCTTCTGTCAGCTTATCATCTTCTATTCTCGTGATTGGGAGAAAATCCACTGGGTAGGAATAGCCAAGGAGGATGAATAAGAGAAATGAGAATGGAAGAAAGGAAAGAAAGAAATATGCATACTCATCTTTTCATTCGTCGGCGACGTTGAAAATTCTCGTTTCTTACTTATCTTCTGCTCCTCTTCTTCCTGTGCAAGATCAAGGGCCACATCAGTATAGGCGTTGCGCGAGACAGTTCCTAAAATCCGATTCTTCTTTTGAGAAGAAGGGATGGAAGGGGGCATTTGTGATGTGTATGTCGTGCCGCGTTTTATTGTTGTTTTGTGGGTTCGTGATTGTTTGGGGTTGATGTCATTCGAGTGTGCAGATTCACGGTCGCGATGGATTGTTGAATTGGAAGTTGCCGGAGGGAGAGAAGTTGAAAGCTTGGGTATAGAAGATGGTGAATGCGATTTTTTCAACTTTCGAGAGAGGAAAGTCGGGAGTTTAGAAGGTGAGGATCCCATTTTAGTAGGAAGGTGCGTTGTTGGACTGCATTTTGGAAAAATCAAGGGGAAAGGTTTTGATAAACAAAGGGTTTGAAGGGAAGAGATTCTTTCTTTCATCTTATGTCATATCATATTGAATATTTGTTTCAGAGTCACAGCTGAAGAAGTAGGACGAACACAAAGATTGGATGCAAACTAAGCATGATGCCGAAGATGGTTTGAAGCGTGCAAACAAGCTTAAGTACATGAAAATTGTTGTAATAGCACTGTTCAACTTTCTAGAATTTGTTGCTCCAGTCATCCATTCCTTAAACAAGCAGTTTTTCGATTCTAGGAGCACCACTTGATACAACATACCTAGCAATGTATGGCTTTGTCCGCTCTCTGATTCAAATGCAAACCGACAGATAGTATATATACTCCATCTAACCAAACGTACAATAAAGCCCGTAAACATTAACAATTACAGCACCTCTCTCCCTCAACCCCTCGGACCAGGCCCCTCAAACCCCCTCCCATTCCCCAACACTGTCCCCAGCCCTCTCTGGACCTCTACTTGCCATGATGCACATCCCACCATCTCTCCATCCACCAGAATCTCTCCGATCCCTCTCGGAAACACTCTATAAGCTTTAACTTTTCGATACTGCACGTAAGGAAGAGAAAAGTACTTCGAATTCTCAAGAGCGAAAGATAGGGAAGAGGATGAAATGGATACCATGTCTAGACAGCCATCTGACGGAAGAGCGGCAGGGAAGGGTTGTTGGGTTGGGGTGGTATGTGACATCTGCGAGGTGTGTCAGTACGGGAATATTCATCTGATAGAAGGATGGAAAAAAGGGGGGAACATACGTTGCCGAAAACCAACGTACTCAAGTTTCGACAAGGAACTACTTCCCATCCGCATGGCACCTCATTCCCAACCATCTTCAACTCTAGCTCTGATAATCCTCTCATTTCCATCTCTTCCGCTTCTAGTGGAACAAGTTCCACCTCCTCTTCAGGCTTCATCATCTCCCGATAATACCTAACTTTAATATCATCCTTATCATCCGTCTCCAACAACACCGCTATGTCTACATCACACCCCTTCCCCTTCCCTTTCCCAGTCTTCCCCCTCGCAAAAATGTCTAACCACCTCTTTCTTCTCTCCTCCTTCTTCGTCCCAAAAATAAATTCCTGCCCCATCCAACTCAACCATTCCCTCCCCCCCGTCTCCACACAACACAAATCCAATGCCATCCTCCTTCCCTTCACCACACTCAACGCCACCAAGCCAGCCTCTTCTTCCCTCCCAAGCCCCGCCAAATTCCTCGCCATCGCATTCGTCTTCCCGCACGGAATCTGACAAATTGCAATTTTCCTCAACGCTCTTCTCCCATCAGGACGTTTCCCGAGTCCGTTAAATACTTCTGATACTGTTCCATCGCCTCCACAGACAATCAAGATATCGAAATCCTCCACATCCATTCCTTTAGTCATTTCCGATGCGTGTCCCGGGCAAGTCGTGAGGAAGACGGCGGTGGAGAAATTCGCTGCATCGAGAAGGGGAAAGACACTTTTGTCATAAATCTTTTCCGCGTTTCCTTTTCCCGCAATGGGGTTAATTAAAACCAAACATCGCTTTCCTTTCTCTCCCTCCCCATCTTTCCCCCCATCGCCCATCCCTATCCCGTACGCCCTTACCATCAACTTCTCCACCCATTCCTTACACTTCGTCTGGCTCACAGGAAGAGGAAATCTTAGGATTTCCGGTGAGACAGAACCTTTTGAAGTTTCTTTTGCGTGGGTGATTAGTAACTCTCGCGTTTCTTGAGATAGGGATGCTGAAAGGATAGAATGGAGGGAAATGGCGCGTTTATTGGTGATGGATGGACTCATTGGCTCAGAATAAGCAAGGGAATCGAGCGTTACTGAGCGGCGGTAGGTGGACTTTCTTTTGCTGCTTCCTGAACTGGTTGGGGAGAGTGATTCTTTGTCATGTCAGCTGTCTGATTCATGATTAATGAGAGGAGGAAAGAGCGGGAGAAGGATACCAGAAATAACTAAACTCTTAGGAGAAATCGTCAGAGAAATAGTGTGAGAAATATAAAGAGTATTTTCGATATCAAATCTACTAGTTGAGTTTTCTCGATGTTGGAGATAGGCGGTATCTGGATTGAGGAAACCCTTGAAAGATGCATTGTTTTGTTGGGAAGGGGGGAGCATTGACGAGCGAGTTGCTGGATTGGACAACATTTTGAGTGATGGGTTTGGGGTGTTTTTTATTTTAGTTTCTGGATGGAAAGATTTCTTGGAGGGATTGATGATGAAGATGTTAAAAGTGATAGATATAAAATTGTGGCTATGTCGGTAACCTCCCGTCCTTCGAAGGATGGACTACTGAGGGCTTGGCTGGCGGCTAATCCTTCAAAAACTCAGACTCAGCTAGTAAATTCAGAGTCAAATCAACTCCAACTCGACACACAAATTAAAGACGAAAAAGAAAGCAGCAAAAGCGAAACCAAAGAGTTAAAAACAATCCACTTTCGTGATCTCACGATAAAAACGTAAGACTTACATCAGGGGTTAGATAAATGTATATGGAGATATGGCACGGGACAGAAACGTGTCTTTTCTCCACTCTTCAAACAATATTTAGGCGACGACGAGATGTTTGGACTGGGATTGGGGTTTTTATTTTTTATTTTTGGGAGACACATTTTCTTGGATATTTTCATCTTGTTCCTCAAGGGAAATGATGTAGAAATGAGGGGCTGGTCGAAGTAATATTTCTTGCTGCTATTCGTGATTTCCCTTCTAAGAATTCTCAAAATGAAGGGCAAATTATGAATTTTAATTTCTAGGAGCAGGAAGAAAAATGATGAGTGAGAAATAAGTGGTAAGCAAGAGTATATATATATAGTAGACTCATAACATTCTTACAAGAACTGAATAGAATTTAAGGATATTAATTGTGTAGCACAAAGCGGTTTAGCGGATGTGATGCTATGCTTATAAGACTTTCGTGGTGATGGCAAGGGAAGGTTATGAGAACTATGTGATGAGGAATGAGGCTGCAAATAGTAGAAAGGGAGGGTTGAAAGAGACTTTTAAGAAATTAAAAATGCATATAATGTTATAATAGAGATGTATGGTTAAACAATTACTATAGGCTAGGTGGTTCGTTTTCCAAAAGCGAATAGGAAAGGTTAGACGAGTTTTTTGTAATAGTTTTATTGAGTATCTAAATATTATACAAAAGAAGCACATCTGTTTGATCTAATCCGTTTGTTAGTCTAACAATCTGCTTCTTTCTTTACTGTAATTTGCTAGAAGTGACGCAGGTACTGTACCTAGTGCCTTACTCGTTAAGAACCCAACCGTTAGGCACCTAAACCTGAGTTTTGCGACCTTCCATCTACTAATCACTCAGAATTTCTATACAATTTCATCAGACTCTTAGTTTCTAAACATTTGCGCCAGGGAGGTCTTGATGTGCTAATGACGGCGGATCTTTAAAAAAGCGGTCGAGATTCCGATAACCACGGCATAGCGCAAGTGTTTAAATATTCTATGAGAATTTTAGAGGGTCTAAGAAATTAAGATTGTAGTATGAGTTGAGGAAGACTTACAATTTGGATGCTAATGCGGTACAGGTAAAAAATGACCCGTATGAACTCCTGCACCTTCTTTGTGGGCATATATTACGAGTACAGTTTCTGCTGTATAATATAGATCTTATTTATTTACGATAATAGTTAGCAAGAGCTTAGGTCCACCGTCTTACTGCAAAGTTTCCTTTAATTCAAACCTGCTATAAAAGAGTATCCTTTCGCTTTAATATCTTGCTATGCCGATTATTATTTAGTTCTTAGGTAGGGTTGGATTTCTTATTTGGATATATCTACTTCTATCTTAAGTAATATTATATATTATTATATAACCTATCCAAAAAAATCTAATCTATTTAAAAAGACCCAACCTATTTAATCTAACTAACTCGATCTAACCCAAAAATTAGCCTAATTTAAGAAATCTAATCTCCCCTCTCAAAAACTTCAACCCAATAGGCTAGATTTCCTGGTTAGATGCATAATTTGGATTAGATACGAAATGGATAATTCGATCCAAATCCGACCCATTCCGCGCCCTAGAGAAGAGAATGTCATACTTATATATATGAATAGCAAATCTAATTTTTAAACTAACAGTTTGATAAAACCAATAAGTGGCTGAGTCGATCTATTAATAGCCAAAATACCCAACATTCTAAAATACTAGAGAATGCTAGAAAATGGAGAAAATGTAGAATGTTCCAGGGGTTGCATACCCGAGAAGGCGTTATATATGGAGAATATTGCGCAATACTAAAGTAACCTATTACAAATTATCTTGAGGAGAGGCACGATAAGGACCTGCATATATTTTAGAACTTACTGGGCTTGAGCTCACATTCGATACCCGGACATGCCGCGCTGTCGAGCAACTGCTAGAGCTAAAAATGTCAAGCTACCTTGCTACCTCGTGATAGGAGTGGAGATAGCGGAGAAGAAGACAGTAGTGGATCGATTCATAGTAGTTTGTCCAACCCAACCTTTGAATTGATGTGGTACGACTTAAGCAGACGCGGGGATGCGATACAAGGAAATGGAATTCGCTGATAAGTAGCAGGGTGACGTGATCGGTAGTGGCAATGAGGGCATGTAATCCATATTCATTGAATGTTTATATAAATGCTGTTAGTGTCATATCCAATCTCAGTAGCAGCCGTCCGAATATTAATTCAGTATGGGATACGCGGACGAAGATATTGGGCCATACAGGCAGGATGCGGAGGTTGGTACTAGCTCTCAGGACCAGCTTGTGGTGAAACCCCTCAAGTCGTGGAAGGGCTATATATGGGATACATGGGAGCTTCCCAAGGATCAGCGGTGGTTACTGTTCAAGCTGGATGCATTTGTTTTAACTTTTGCCTCAGTAAGTGGACCTCATCCGAAAGAACACAAACATACTAATAGCTGCTTAGATTGGATACTTCCTCAAGAATTTGGATTTGAATAACGTCAACAATGCTTTTCTTAGTGGTATGGAGGAGGATCTGTCGATGTATGGAAATCAACTCGTGACTAGCACATCCATCTACACGGTCGGCTATGTGATTGGCCAGATACCTTCCAATTTGCTACTGACCCGGGTGTCACCGCGATGGGTCATACCAGCTGTGCGTATCTCTTCATACTTCCTCAATTATTGACCTCGCTGAAATTGAAGCTATAGCTCGAAGTAGGTTGGGGAATTGCTACCATCTGCACCTCAACTGTGAAATCGTACCAGGCTCTCTACGCTCTTCGATTCCTCGTAGGCCTTTTCGAGTAAGCTTAACCACTAAGTCATAAGTTTTTTGTTTTTGCATGCAACTATGCTAAGTTCGCACCTCTAGATCCGGCTTTTACCCCGGCATCCACTACTTACTTGGATCATGGTATACTCCCCAAGAAATTGGCAAGCGAGCCATGGTGTTTTGGCTAGCCGGCTCTATCGGTCAACTGTTCAGCGGTTTCCTCCAAGCAGCCGCTTACACGAACCTCGATGGAGTGGGCGGTCGTTCGGGTTGGAGATGGCTATTTATCATAGATGGTATTATAACATTGCCACTCGCCGTGATGGGTTTCATATTCTTCCCCGACCTGCCACAAAGCGGACAGAGAACTTGGTGGACAACTGAGAAGGAGCACATTTTGTCTGTCAAGCGCATGGAGGCTATTGGACGTGCTGGCAAGGAACCCTGGACAAGGGCCAAGGTTACTAGGATCTTACTCAGCTGGCATACTTATCTTCTCCGTACGCACTTTCATATCCCGTGTCTTTGTAGCTGGATATCTAAGCTAATCATCAAATGTAGCCTTGGTCTACATCGTTTGGAATAATGGGTACGTGCAGCCTGGTATGGGCTACTGGCTGAAGAGCTTCAATAAAAAGCCTGCTCCTCTCCCCGGCGTTACATTTACAGTGCCACAAATCAACGACCGTGAGTTCCATCAACCCGAGATTCTTGACTCTAGCTGACATCCTATGATTATCATAGTACCCCTTACTACGACTGGTGTCTTTATTGTTATGGCTTTTGTTTGGGGTTGGCTGTCAGACGGGCCGTGCCGTGGGGCTCGCTGGCCATTTATCTATGCTGGTGCTGTCATCACAGTGTGTCTCGAAGCCTGCAGAATCTTTAAGTTGTTTGCTAATAAAAACTGCTTTGCTACACAGATTATCTTTGGTGCTCTATTGCGCCAGATGCCACTATACAAGAATATTTACGACCGCAAAGTCGTCTATTGGCTGAGTAACATTGGCGTAAGTTTCATTTCCCTTATCTAGCAATGTATTACTCACAATATTTCCAAGAATGGCGCCGGCCCGCTGATCCTAAGCTGGATTAACGAGATATGCTCCTCAGACACCGAGAAAAGAGCGCTACTTATCGGAATGGGTAATGATCTCGCTTATGTCGTGCAGGCAGTTGTAAGTTTCCCCTCTCTTCTGCAAGAGATATAGCTCCGAACCAACACTGCTTAGGCACCAAATTTTGTATGGAAAACAACAGACTTTCCTGCCGCTAAGGAGGGATATCTTTGGTGTATCATCTTGAACATTTTACTTAGTAAGTCCAACCAACACTATTTAAAGCAATTGGGGTATGCCCACTGATTGGATCCTTTTCTCAGTTGTGGTGACTGCCGTCGTTCAAATTCTTCTTTGGCGAGATAAAAGAATAGCAGCGAGATCGGAGTCTGAGGGGTCATTGCCGGTGTCTCTAGAGAGTGACAGTCCACCATTGGAGGCAAGTGAATTTGATGAGAAGAAGGCCATTCAAGGTGTAAAGGTGGTGAGTCTAGACTAGATCTGCGAATCCTAGATACTGAATAGGCTCGGACATTCTTTTTGCTAGTCGTAACAGCTGCTTCAAAAACCTCGTCATAAGTTTGGACTTAAACTTTAAGATATTTATACTTAGTCGTTTGCTAAGATAAAATATAAGATAAACTAAAATGTAAACTTATAGATTAATAAGTAAAAAGACAAAAAGTGCGATATAGTGTGAGACGGTGCGACGGTCGTGCGGTGCGAGGTCTTGAAAAGGAGCTTCTAAGGAGTGAAAAGCGGATCTATATAGGGCTCTGCCAGCCCACGTGATGTACTAGCCATGGGCTGGATCGTTACAGACGGCTGGAAGTCGTCTGGTTATGCTACCCCTATTTGGCAGCTATAAAAGAGGGGCTTATTCCCTCCTTAACCAGGGAAGCACTTAAGATATCACTTCTCCAACCACACACGCTATTTTGATCACTATTCTCTTGCATGCCTCTTTTATGTGCTATTACGACTTGAGGTCCCGCGATTTCTTTCCTATTCACAATAGCCCTGCATATAAAACTTTCGTTCAGCTTATTAATTATTTTTTTATATACTTTCTACTTGTTTAAGAACTGCTTATTTCTATTCTACTAGCAAACTATCACACTCTTTTGCTAGCCTAGTCTTTTACTACTATTTATTTATTTTTAATAATAAAGAATCGCATTGTGAGACGGCCTTTTTTTTCTTAAAACCTGAGATTTGAGAAAAGATAATTACTGATTATTAAATTAACTAATCACTTAAGAGAGATTTTTAATTAAAATATTTATAGGTTAACTCATCGATCTCCTTTTGGCCTCGCTTTTCAAGTTGCCTCTGGAAGTAGTTCACAGCTTCAGAGCGCAAGAAATCCCCGTCTCCCCTCCTAAAGATCTCCTTTATCTTTCTCGCGTGAAACTCATCGACACCTTCGTGAGATGCCTACCTATCGCTTGACTTTGGTTTGGAGGGAGACGTTAATGGTCTTCTGGTTGATCGTCGCGGACCCTGCTTTGTGCGCGAAGGTTTACTGACTCACTCATTGACTGGTTGATTTTTTGGTTATTAGCGCTTTTCGATCGATTGTCGGCCTATGTGTACTGCGGGTCAACATTGCGCATAGTAGTCGAAGAGAAGAAGTCTTTTGAGTTGCCGAGAAACGATGAAGTCAGACCCACTTTGTTACGAATACGAGCACAAAGTATGATGATGGCATAGCAAGAATGATGATTTTGGGAGAGGTAATGATGATTATTATGGAAAGGAGAGGATCAGAGAAATGCCTCAAATACCAATACCAACAATTGGCTAACTAGCTTACAAAGCACCAACTTCTAACACGCTTAGCGAGAAAGAGGTCCGGGCTTGGCAGTCGTTAATTTTAAGGGGTTCAGCATTCAACCATTTCAACAGCAAATTCGTGCGAGATAGCGACCTTCACGCAACAGCCGAACACATATCATTGTCCAGATCAGGTGACGCAACTTCGGTAGCCCAATTTCTACGTAACAGTACAATATGGTCCTGATGTAATAGTGAGCATTGAGTATGTTGATGGCAGGAATGGAGAACTTACTTGCCTTGCTTTCTTCACCAAACCCACTTCTTTCTCAACCCTTGCTTCGAATTCACTCTCACTGTTTATCCTCCATTCCGGTATTTTGGTTTAAGGGAATTCTTTGCGGGGATAAGTGCTCGCCACTATACAAATTAACAACCTCGTCCATATGACAAGCTTTGCTCCTTTTTAACGCAAAAGAATGAAATTCTCTCAGATAAATTCCCTATAACAAGACTTCTATTCTAAGTAGCTGAGATCTGATGCTTCCTTTGGTCATCCTCTTCCTTAGCCAGCTCGATAGGGCTGAAGGTCGAAAATTTGTGCGGCATGTGATAGTATTCTAATTCCAAAGCTCCTAGGTTTGGAGTATTGTTGTTTGCCGCAAGAGAAACATGGAAAGAAGACTCCAAATGATGGGTTTCAAGAAGTCCTGTGTCTGAGAGAAATAATACTGCTGGATTTGCGCAGGACAGCAATACCTGTTTATTTCGGTCGTATATATGCGAGCAATAAGATGCATCAAACAGCGCCTGATGCATACGTAAAAAGGAAGTTTGATCGCCCTAAGATGTGCTTTATTAGTCAACCATTTCGACTTGTGGAACTGCCGTAGGCACTTCGGTGAAAACTGTTGACTTGATGATTTTGCTGAGCTCTTGAAGGCCACCTTCTCGAGCTAGTTGTATCTTCATCAATTGGCGAGACCTTACACCCTGTTGACGTCGAATTAGACAATTGTCTAGACAAGCATGTATAGCTGGTTCAACTTGCCTCTTCAATTGTTCCGCTCGTTACATATCGAATGACGCAGACCTGTTTGTCTTGACCTAGGCGTAAGACACGCCCGATTGCTTGGTCTTCGACTGATGGGTTCCATTGCGGTTCAAGTATATAAACCCGGCTTGCAACGGATAGATTGTTCAGCCTACAATTATGATAGTGAGTTAGACATTCTGGATTGGAGGGAATAGGAGGTATACCCTGCCGCACCGGTTCCTAAGGTCATCAACAGTACTTTAACTGAGGAGTCGTGATGAAACTGTTTAAGTACTTCCTGCCGCCGAGACGGGGGAAGAGTGCCATCTACTTTGACGAAGACGATGCTAGTTTGATGAAGAAGCAGGGCCATAAGATCGATGCTCCGCTTCCAAGTTGAAAAGACAATGCTAATAATGCGATTAGTAGATAACGAAAAGTTTCTTGGTAAGATTTAGCTACCTCTTCTCTTGAGCATGGTGTTCCATTATGTCAGAGAGCACTGCTTTCAGCTTCGAGGGGTATTTAGGATGATCAAAAATACTACTGTAAATTTTAGGTCCGCGATAATACCCACTATCTTCTTTTTGCAGTGAGATAGGTTCAGGGTCGACTTGGCACACTGGGCTGAGATGGCCTCCTAAAGGATATCCACTATCATATGTAGCAGTGATCTGCTGCTTGCAATCCTGGCATTTGAGGCGAAGGTCGGGGTTGTCAAGCTGTTGGTCCAACCCATCGATTGTGTCAATAGAGAGTATGTCGCAATTGCACTCTGAACAGACGGCCCCGCCAATTTGCTGGAAAAGGCTGTTAATTTCATCAGGATAGAATTTCTCGACCGAGTCTTCCTTCGTCACTCCTGTCTGCGTAAGAGACGTAAGACCTGTATTGCAAAAGATGCGCAGCCGCAGTAAGGCTGTCAAAACAGCTCTGCTTCCCTTTGGCGCTTGTCGTATACTGACAACAGCCTTAATTGAACGTTCGCACGACTTTGCAAGCTCGTTGTAGGCTCCCTTCTCAACTTCTGACAGTTGTGGGTGTTTTTCGAGGCACGTAACGCTAAGTGATAAGGACGATATGCTTCGCCTTAGGCATATTGACCCAAGAAGCATTTTGAGGTTCTCATAATTTAGCTTAGGCCTCTGGGAGCCTTTTCCTACTTTCTGGTTTCCAGCAATGTATCTCTGAAACGTTACACTATCGTCTAACTGCGGCACGCGAAGGAATGATACAAGAGATCTGAGATCATGCAAGGAATTCTGTATAGGTGTTCCTGTCATACACCACCGGATACTTGCTGAAAGATTTGTAGCCGCCTTGAACAATTTCGTGGATGAGTTTCGGATGGTATGCGCTATAAACGCCTAGTTAGCTTTGCTCGAGAGAATTTTTATGATGAAATTGGTCATTTCCACCTTCATCGAGAATGAGCCGATACCAATGGAAGCAATTGAGAATACTGCTTCCTCTGCGTAGGTCTGCTGTAACGGTGCCGTAAGTGGAAAAGACAATGTGATACTGTTGAGCTGAAGAAGAACTCAGGCGCCTGTCCGGTCCATGATATGCGTAGTATTGCAGCGTCCCATGGGTGATGTGCCTAGAATGAATGAGAAATGAAGCTTTGGTGAGGCAGTGGACTTACTTTGTGATTTCGTCAATCCAACCATTCAATACCACTAAAGTCATCAGTGACAGCAGAACAACGCTGGTACTAAGCATACTGACAGACAGAGGGCACAATCACTAATGTTGACATTACTGGGGTCCTGTCATCTTTGATCTCTTCCTCATTAGCAAAATGTTTGGCGCGAGAAATCGTTGTGACAATGGTTGCAATCATGGTTAGCGTTTTTCCGAGGCCCATATCATCAGCAAGAATGCCTCCGAGTATGTCGTCCGGGGTCTGGCTTTTTGCGCCAGTGATCTTATGTCGGAATCTTAGCCCAAAGTTAGCTGTATATCGTCGCACCTGCCGATGATACATACCTTAGGTCTTCCGAAGTGACATCCCTAACATGCCATAGCATTCTTGGGCTTTCACCCTGATTTGATTCTCGGCTTAGTACGAAGTCGACAGCTATTTTTTGGTGGCTTCAGTATCGATTAGTATTTCCCCAAAATCACTCTCGAATCTATATAACTTGCCTCAACAGGTTTGTTTCGATTCGCTTATCGACATCTACCTCCCGGAGATAGTCATGCCCTGGAAGGTTATTTATGAAAACTTTCAAGTCGTCTAGATTGTCATCAGGTTCCTCGATATTAGGCTTCGATTCGATGTCATTTGGAGACGCCTTAGCAGAAATTGGGGGTAATACAGCCCCATTCGTGAACGACGATCCAACAGCACTAAGATATTGCGGATTCTCGTAGGCAACATCCAAAGGCCGTCGAATTGGATGCTGCAAGAACATACGATACTTGCATAACTCCTTTGCGATGGGGTCGGCATAGCGGCGAGCACCATATATTTGTACACCTATTGAACAGATAAGCTTGGATTTATCTAGGTTCAGAGGCTGCGCAGCTGCCTCTAGTTTCTGTTTGAATTCTGCTCGAGGGGCAAGGGCTTCACATTGAACGCTCTTCTCTGAGACGAGACGATGAAGCACATGCTGGGATGTTGAGTTCATGGTGGCAACATTGATGCCCTTGAACTGTAAGTCACAACGATCCTGCCCGAATATGGGGTCTAGGGATGCGAGGACCTCTTTGTCCCTTCCAAGTTCTTCCAAGAGTTTTAAGTCCTTGCTCTGAATGGAATTGACTCTGATTTGGACAGATTTCACCTGGGCCAATGTTATTGAGTTGCCCCAGAAAATAGTCACGAATCGACGAGGGGACTTCATCTACGCACCACTCCAAAACATATTTGCTCCTTTTCCCGAGCGTCTGGCTTCTGAAATCCGGCACCATCCATTAAGATGGAGGGTGGTCCTTGTGGTAAACAATCGTCAGAAGTACCTCGTAGTTGTAACCCTACCGGTGGCAGCAGGTCTCCAGATGTTAGACAGTAGTCATTGACAAGGAATCAGGGTATTCAGCGCATACAATTTCTCTGCGGGGCCTCTACGACTCCCTCTTCGGAATCAACAACCATGTGTTGTACTCCATCACTCAGAATCCTAACGCTCGAGGATCCTCCACAAGAGCTTCGAGAGGCAGGAACGTATGGGGAGGCATCATGCTGGAGTCTCTTCCAACGATAGCCTTCGCTTGGAGAGTCTTGCTCATCCACTTCAAGCGGCCGCTTTGGGGTTGAGGAACCAGTCATGATGGGATCAGGTCTATATAATGATATGCCTCTTGCGGGAGATTCAAAAGACGTCAATCGTCAGCCTCGCTTACTTGACTTTCTCGCATGCGGTGAAAGCCGGAAAGCGAATGCACCCGTTCAAATGCAGGCGGCAATTTTTTGGTAGTAACACCACTAAGCATGCAATACTAACCCCCCCTGGTTCACTACTTAAGTACCTATTTTGCCACTTTTATGGTCATAATATTACCACCTGCTAGCACGCTATTTCTCGCTCTACTGCTCTTACCATCGTCAAGCAATTGAAGTTGTTTAGAAATTAAGTAACGTCTATAAATTAAGTAATTTACATTTAATATTTTATAGGCCCACCATGAGCATTAATTAGCCTAAGAGGGCTTCCACTAGCTTTTATATAAATAAAATACGAGAAACGCAGAAGGGCATTTAGACTTAGCTTAAAAGTGAATTAATTGTAATAACTAAGGGTTGCTTGTATAGGTATAATGTCCGCAAATTTTTTAGTATTAACGATATTATAAAGGTCTGAATAGCTTCAGCTGTGCTGCCAGCAGCCAGAGTGCCTGCGATCCTGCCATTAATAAGAGCCTTAATCAGGTGCTTAATCATGCAAAATATCGGTGGTAAGTAATATCATGGCCATGAAAATGGCAAAATAGCGAGTGAACTAGGGGGGATAGTATTTAATACTCCTTATAGGCTAGTAGAGATTTCATTTTAAGCTTGAATCCGGCGAGTCGCCCCTTTAAAGGTATTTTTATCATAAAGATTTTAGCGGCAATATATGCGTTTATTAATAGCCTTTCCTTCTACAAGCCATTCGAGTGCTTCCTGGGCATCTTGGCGAATTTCTAAATATATAGAGAAAAAATCGCGTTTATATAGGTGTAGGTATCACCGGTGTATATGGCAAGGGTAAAAGGAAATAACAAGTCTGGCTTCAATGATCTATAGTTCTATTCTGAGTTCTACCAAGGTTGCGGCTATGTAGGCATCGCATCGCGGCTCGCCTACTAGCCGAATATAGTTAGTAAGTCATATGATATTCATCATGTGATATTATCCCAACAGTACAGTACTTAGGTACTTATCACCGGGTGTTTTGGCATATGCACAAGTAGTTCAATGATCGTTTATTATTCTGAGTTCTACGAAGGATGCGGTTATGGAGGCATCGCCTACTAGCCAAATGTGGTTAGTCAATCATATGACATTCATCATATGATATTATCCTAACAGTTTAGGTGTGTTTTTGGTGCGCAGGTGAACAAAATAATTTGAACCGGTGCATTCGCTTTGTTACGAGTACGAGACTAGAGTGGAATGATGTGCCAAGAATGATGATAATCAGAGAAAAGCAATGATGGATAATATCTACAAGAGTGAGACTCGAAGGATGCCTCAAATACTAACACTAACAGCCTGACTAATAGCTTACAAAGCACCAACAATTCTGCGCCAACAATTCTGCACCAACAATTCTGCACCAACAATTCTGCACTTTTGGATACATTTAAACGAGAGATTCTAGCCAATGAATTCACTTTTGTTGACACAGCCCTCGAAATCGAGTTGCAATGGCTTCTGGCCCATCAGCACGTGAGCACGGATTCACTAGGTATTCAAGATCCCTCTTACGCTAGTCACATGATACATCCTACGCTTGTAAGAAGAAAAGAGGCTTTATTATCTTCTGATCTGTTTCTGGAATAAAAATTTAAAATCCGTTAAGGGATTGTAAACGCATAGCATCAAAGTTTTCATTCGAAAATTAAAAAGGTATGTTTATCAGGTGATTAAGGCTGAAGTCATGTGTTGAGGTAGATCGAACCCCTAATATACTAGCTTAACTACAAGCTATACTTAAAAGTCTTACATCTGGCTCAATAACCGTGAGAGAACATGCTGTAATCGATCCCATTGAATTTACAGACAGTAATTTCTAAAGACTTTGAAGAGGACTCGGTCCCATGAAGACAGCTCGGAATTCCGTAGATTTTCAAGTGCTCACAGATCTATTAAGCTAGCCGACAGAGTTTTAAAAACTCGGGAAATCCTGGTAACAGCAGCTTCTTAATAGCTGATTGCGCATCTGCATCCGAATCCAGCTCCTCACTCAACATATTCGCTCCATCCGCTCCCTCGCCATCCTCTTTCAATTTCTCTAGCAAGTACGGACGAATGCACTTTAGTCCAGCCTTGGACTGGAAATGTTCTAGAAATTTATCTCCTCTGGAATAACGAGAATTGCATCCCCACGTCGTCTTATCCTTGAGGACCCCAGAACAGATGTATGGCTTATCCCCATGCCCTTTCTCGTGACGAGTGCAGTCATATTTGCGTGTGAAGCGAATTTTGCACTCACCACACTCGAACGGTTTATCGTCGATGTGCGTCCGGAGATGGGAATTAAGGTTGAAGCGTTTGGTGTACATATTCCCACAAATCTCGCACTTGAAGGTCGCTGATCTCTTCGCGGTGCTAGGCGTCTGTGGCTTCGCGGGTGGTGGGTACTCCTTGCCATCAAACCCGTCAATCCCGTGGTACTGGAGGACATGTTTCTTCAGCTCGTCTTTCGTTGCACAGCCGAAAAGTGTCACATTGCAGCCGTCGAAGACGCAGAAGAATGGACGATCATGCCTGTCAACATGATTCTGCTTCTGACTTGCGCTTTTAAACCCCTCGTGATAGTAATAGCAGCTGACGCGGGGGCATTTGAACCAATTGCTGCCGTAGAATTGCTCAAGTTTCTGCTTCTTAGTCTCCGGTAGCGAAGGAGACTGCATACCCTCGAGGAGCGATCTAATCTTGTCTGTGGCCTGCCACAGGTCTAACGCTTCATCCTTATTTGGGCTTTGACAGTGCGAGCCTAGCTGCTTCCTAGACCATTCGACAGCTTGGCAGATATTCTCATAATCTTTCGACGCCGCCATGGGAGATAGCTTCTCTCGAACTTTCTTGGAAATATGGAGAGTCTTTGGCGTTTCTTCCGACCAATGCCATCGGATGAATTCCTCGACGGTCTCGAGTAAATGACCCAGTTTATCTGCTACATCAGGATTCGGAGTTCCGGTTTGCAGATGCATGGCCCAGCAAGCTGATGCATAGTCATAGAATGCGTAGATGCCGTTTAAAAGGTCCGCTGAAATAACGTCGTCTCTTTGTTTCTTCGCTTTAGTAACCTGGGGGAAAGTAAGGTAGGCGAGACTTAATATAGATAACGAGTAGTCTACTTCGTGTGGTATGATAAATTTGGTCCGAATCAGATATCTGTATTGATCCGTCAGCTCATTTTCTGGAGGAGAAATGCAGAAAGGCCTTTTCTCAGACTTACTCGCGTGCAGTTTCATGGATCAGCTGAACAGTTCCATCATATTCCAGCTCGATGAAGGATGCAAACAGTTCTACCGGTGACTCCAAAAGCTTTCTGTCGTAGTTGATCTGCTGTTGGTCCATGTCACACTCCATATTAATGGATACGGCTCCTTGTATCTCACGCCATCGCAATGGTCTCTTGGCACAGACAATCCAACCAAGGATTAGGCGAATTCTCTCAACTATCTTGTCACTTCTAGATTCAAGGACGCGATCAAGAATACGTTTATACCTTTTTTAATAAAGTTAATTCACAGTGTAAAAAGGTTCTTCGTAAGTTACTCACACGTCATCCAACTGCACTGGGAGCTTTGTTGGGTGAAGCTCCTCGACAAGGTCTGCCCGAGTTAGTTGTCCCTCGAGATATTTTGCCAGCACCTCCGCAAAAATGAACATTCCTGCGAGCGTTAGAAGTATTCCGTATACAGTGGGCGATAAGCAACCTAAACGTACCTTGGGCCCTTGCCGAGATAATATTCCCGATGTGGAATTCGTTGGAGCTTAATGAGCCAAATTTAGCTTCGAGTTTCTGGTGCCATACTGCGGCGTAATCTTTGAGGTCTTCTTTGTTCTCGGTTGTGATTTTGATGGTGGGTAGATGCCCCAGAGTCTTTCTGGCTGGTCCATCATATTGACTGATGAACAAGCAACGTATTGAGTTCTTGTTCGCCGGAGGTAGAGCTTCAATGATCCCTAGAAATCGTTTTGAAATCTTATTTCTTTCTGCTTCCTTGCATTCATCAAGCCCATCAATGATAAGATAGGCTGTTTTACAACTATTGAGAGCCGTGTGCAACATCTTGTCTGTGATCTCAGGCGAAGACAGAACAGCTCCGATGCAAGCCTTTTCATAGAAATAAGGTAAAAGTTGATGGTTTTGAGAGAGAATCTGTTCTAAGATTGATCTTGCAATCGCCATAAATGAATTCCGCCTTTCATCGTCGTGCTTGCAGTAGAAGAATGCGCAAGTGGAATTTGGAACACGTCGTACTTCATCCACAATTACTGATGCGAGTATGGTCTTGCCTAGTTTCAGTAAGTACATGTAGTTCATGTGTAAAAGTGATATTGATAAGTGGCATACCTGCTCCTGGGATCCCACTCAGCCAAAGCAAAGGCTCGGAACAATCTTCAGGATCATACCACTTCTGGAACCAAGCATGGTTGAGGAGCCAACGACCAGGGTCTTTGCAAATTGATCTGGTGTTCCGATGGTGTTCTTGTTGAACTTCACAAGTATAATGGCAGAGCCATGCGTGAACCGTATCTCGATGACGAATGTCTTGGGCTCTCACCTGTTTATCAAAATTATGTACTGCTGCTTGGCGAACTTTTTGGACCTCCTCAAACTCAGTATATGACACATCACTCTTAATCAATCGTATGTGGCATTCAATATTTGACTCGATATGTTTGATGCCAGGTGTAAAGAATCTCCACGAGGCTTCGAACAACTGCTTCCAGTCTGGAAATCATTTAGAATTGATATTGATTCCGACTAATAAGATTTAGGGCTACTTACGTCGTTGTTTGAAGATCCGAATAGTATCTTTATGAAAGCTGAGAATGTCTTTGTACAGCATAACCAAGACTTCTCGCATATAGTGCTTTGATATGAAGAGTTGTTGAAAACTCTTAAAATCAGGTAACAACTCTCCAACCCGTTGATATGCATCCAGGACAGAGTTAAATGCCTCAGGAAATGACTTGGCAAGCTAGCATGGCAATCGTTGTTGTTACAACCAGGTCTTAAGAATCGAATTGCCTTCACTTACAGTGAGAATATATTTCATCGGACCCTGCAAACACCATGAGCTTGTTTTCTTGGAGTAAGTTGCCACGGAAGTGCTCGCGATTACTGACCCATAAATACGAATTAACATCTGAAATATCAACGAAAACTTCAGCGACTTCAGCGATTTCAATAAATGCCTTCATTGAAACCAAGAAAGGTTCGAGCCTCTTCATGTACATCATACTTTCGTTCTTCTCCTGCTCTTCTTGAAGAACTCGGAGAAAAGTTTGGAGGCAAGTAAAAGTTGTGGCTTTGAAATCGGCATCTTCTACCTCACTAAGACTGATTGCGAGTTTGAAAATGTCCAATTCAGCTATGAACTTACATTTAGTAATTTTTTAGCTTCGCAGTGGGCATTTATTCTACTTACTTTTGATGTTGCTTTTACTTGATATTCCATTAGTGTTGAGCCACGACTGATCTACGAGTATACTTGGTGCGTCATGACGGTTGCTGTATCCACTAGTAACTAACAAGATATCCTGTAGCCTAGAACATCGGGTGGTTAGCTTTTCCTAATTTACAATGTCTCAAGAGCAAGCGGAACAATCTAAGCTCTTCCGGGAGGTGCTGGGAGGGCATGAGATGAAAGCAGGAGTGACATGGGATTTGGGAACAATGAATCAAGGAATCTGATTATTCTTACTTATGTACCACACTATCGTAGTCTGAAGAATCTCTGGTAAACTTCACCATGTCGGAATGGGTCTCATTTATTGCAAATATTCTAGAAGTGTTTTTTCCATTGAATTTGCATGTTGCCGATTCTCGGCTCACTAGAATCGCAGGTATCCCATTCCGATCTATTGTGCCATCTGCTCTCTTCTGTTTTGTATTAGAAATAAACTTTCACGTTAAGGGTCAACTGACCAGAATTGTGGGAGACTGCACGGTCTCGTATGCCCAAAAACACTTGAATCGACCTTGGAACGAGCTGTTTGAGGACGAGTCGTTAAGTCGGCGGAGATAGTTTGAACCTCGAGCAATGTCATCGACCAGTACCTCATTTGGATTATCACCAACAATTGCTTGAAAATGTGCCTGTTCCATGCCCAGGTTTGGGACACCAAAAAATATAGCTCCCGCGAAGAAGCCGAGTAGAGCTGTGTCCCCTTCCTCCGAACTTCTGTCAAGCTTCACCATGGCCTCTCTCAGTAAAAGCCCGCCGAGGCTGTGAGCAAGAAAAACAACAGGCTTTGCAGATGTTGAATTCCAGCCATATGTCTTAAGTCGATCAATGAGAGTCTGGGCGAGGTCTGGGATGCGTTGAAATGATCGGCTGTCATCAAGCTTCGTGTCATAGCCGTATATAGTTGACCTTACGCCCGGCAGGTGCTTTGGGAGCTTGTCACGAATCCACATAAACGTCTTGTCGCCTTGTTTTGGCTGCCAGGAGCCGAAAGGATGACTGGCAAGACCTGAGATAGCAATGCAACTGCGAACAGTCAGCCTGGTATAATACTTCGAGAGTGAGCATGTATACTCGAACGAATGTCCGGATTCCACGTCGTTCATTGGTGTCATGCCCAAGAAGTGAGTATCCAGCATTAGATCATGAATATGACGCTGACCTTGATTAGCTGGGACAAACCATTCGTTTTTCTCACTGCTCTTTTGGATAAGGGAAGGAAGAGTTTGAAACATTACAGTCGCCACCTTAGAGCGCTGTGACTCCCAGGAATTCAAGGCAGTAGCTAATGAGTATACTCGGATACAGTCGTCTGAGATATCACCTAGTCTCGAGCCGAGAAGACTCGCAACATCCTCAGCAGTTTTGACATCGTCTGGTAGTCCGCGCACGCGGAAAACCGTTCGAGACCATTTATTGCTGTCTTGGTTCATTTCAAATGTGGAAACTTGGACAGGACTGATCAGTCAATAGGATACTTCCAGCTTTGGATCCGCTCAGTGTCTCTCTTCTTCCATGAGGTTACACACGCTCTGGTTGGGCTATGGCTGGCGGAGGATTTCATGCAGATGAGAGTCCAGAGAAAAGCGTTTCTTTGATGTAAAAGAACTGATATTTCTATTCAAGCTGAAAACTTATCATTATCGAGCTGAAAGGCACAAAAAAGGCACCGTAGGGGTGGTGAAGCCTAGAAAGAAAGGTGTGAGGTGAAGAGGGGGTTTTGCCTTCGCATTCATTGGTGGGCTTCCCGGATTATATCAGCAGTGATCAAATCGAAGGCACGAATGCTGAGATATGCGATCAACGCTCGAAATTATGTGACGATGGCAGCCAAGCCCCATAGGACCTGTTACCCGTGTCCTTGGCGCCACAAGCAAGTCGCAGGTACGAAGCTCCCTCCCCCCTGCCGTTCAAGCTGACAGCTTCTCAGCTTGCCGTCGATCTAGCAAAAAGATTCAACAGCAGGATCAATGGCGATGCAATGCAGATGTGCGACGGTCTGCCAAGAATCATGAACAAAGATCACGGTCGAGGAGCAAGAGGGAATACCACATCATCTGCTAGGCTTCATTGCGCTAGATGAAGAACTGTGAAGGGTTAGGCTATCCAAGAAGAAAGCGGGCAAATGATAAAGGAGATTCGGTCAAGAAGAAGACCCCTTGTCGTTAGACGCACATACTACTACACATAATCATTGCTGTTCGACTTTCTTTTGAAAGATCAGGCTGAAGGGGAGGAGCAAGACCACGTCAAATGTTTCAATGAGGAGATTGTGGAGAAGTTCCCAGGGCCCACCGAGGATATGATCGAACGTTTGAGGGAGGTGGATCTCCTGTGATAGCGGATTGATGGCACCCAAAAGACAGACGAAAGATTCGACGGTCTCTGGAGATATTCCTGATAACCGGGAAGAAAGCTTATGTGTTCTACGTTGAGTAGAAGGAACGAAAACCGCGCTGAGATTGGCATGACTACAAACGAGGTGGGCGATGGCTCGACCCTCCTCTTCTGGATACACGCCGAATCGGGATTTCTAAAACAACGGTTGGATAGTCGAGTCGACAAGACGTTGGATGCTGGCCTTTTGAGCGTGGTCAAATCGATGGAAATTTCTCGGAAGCAGCAATTGAAGGCGCAGATTTCAGTTGATGAAACATGCGGCATCTGGGTCTCGATCGGGAGGAAAGAATTCACACTTTATCTCGTAGCCTTCGAACAGGGCACTACTTCTGAAGAGGATCTGCAGAAACTCTATGAGCTCTCTATTGAACGAACTAAGGCTGCTACTCGCCAATCCGCAAAACGACAAGTCCGATGGATTCGTCTGAGCTTGATACCAGCTTTAGCAGAGCTTTACCTTCTTGACAGAAGCCGTCTCCCAACCTGCCATCGACATTGCGGCCAAATTCCCTGCAGGCAGCGAGCGTCCTTCAACCTATAAGCTGTCAGAGATAGCTCGAAATATTTTGGCTCCAGCGTCTGGTCGTGACAAGAAGCCAAACGTATGATTCCGAAAGGAATATCAGACATGTCATATGGTAGCAGTCTATGACATCCAATAGAAAACACACCTCAACAGCCGTCGTCATAGAACACTGACCAAGAAGAAGCGGAGGAATGAAGCTAGCGATAGGTCTTCCCATCCGAACCGCTCTGGACAATCGGCGGGAAAGAGGCAGAGAGGTTGGTGCGCTGTCCTCTCTCTATGTATCCGAAAAGCAACGCTAATGCTTCAGACGTACTGGAGAAAACTTCCTAAGAGGGCTTGGAGGGAGGTTCAAAAGACGGTTCGCAGATAAGAGCGCTATTCTAAAACTCCATTCATCTACAACTAAATCCTGGAGTGGGTCCCGTCCTGCCACCTCCTCTCCTCTCCAAGATGCTGGGCAGAAATCGTCAGCGGAGTGGAAGAGCTCGGGAAAACGAAGACGAATAGAATGGCATATTTCCTTACTTTAAAGCGTAAAAATAATATGCATGTGGATCGTATTTGTCTCGAGGGGCTACTGCCAGCTTGCAAGAACGCTTCAATGTAGCCACCTTCCTCCAACCCCCCCCCTCCCAGCACCAACAGCGTAATCTCATCTGCCACTATGACCGGAGCCGCTCGTGAAATGTGGGATCCTAAGGACAATCCGATATTGGGTCGCAGTCGCTTTCGAGGTTGCAGTTGCTACTTGCAAATCTATCCGTCCTATTGGCGACGCTGTTATTTTAGGCATGATGGGTTAGCAGCCGCAAGATTCGAACCTACCTCAACTCTGGCCGTGAGAAGAGTATACACAGCAGGTGCTTACCTGAGGCTCTGAAATGTACAGTAACTGGCGCGATGTGCAGGAATATCGACGGGCTGTTAGCTCGCCCCCAAAAAGAGCCGGATTTTATCCACTGGGCCACTTGGACAGAAGTTTATGAGTGAATTCTATAAGTACATCGACTTACAGTCCTTAAGCGGGGTCTCGTCCAGATACCAATATGGGGAGCTGTGGCTATCGAGGTTGAATAGGATGTACTGGATAACAAGTTTTAGTTGGAGAGATTTCGTTCGAGGATCGACATGGTACCAGGAATTCTTCGCTCGCAATTTTGCATGGCTATTGGCAGTGTTCGCGGTTATTTCCGTAGCTCTGTCTGTAATGCAGGTTGTTCTCGCTACTGCAAAAGGTGGTAGGGCGTTTGATAACACATTTTATGGCTTCGCTATTGCTTCTTTATTCCTGGCAGATGTGGACCGCGTTAGCAGTGCTGCTTATCTGAGCGGTTCTATTTGTATACTATTTAGTAAGTACTCAGATGAACAATCGACATGTTATGAAGGAGAGGAAGAGCGTTGCAGATTCTCAAGGTGATCCCAGGTGTTGAAATATGTTGCAGCTTGGTGCATCTAGTTAATACGTAAGATCTGGCGCATATTGTCTGATGAACCAGTCGGATGTTACTCGTTAGCGGGTATTGACTTCTGTTCCATTCGGTCCTTAGGATCGAATGGATATCCGGGAGCCAATTCCTCTCCTCCATGATCTCGATACCAGCCCTTCGCAAGTTTTTCGTGGCCCCCAAAAAGAGAGACATCGTGAATTTGCAGGAAGCGCCTAATCCAGTTCTCTAACGGATCTGCCAAGTGCGGCTTGTGGAAATAGTGGTTGAATGTACGTCTATCTGTCGGTGGTTGATCCGTGGGGGTTGGTCGGAAACGTAGTGGCAGTCTCTGGCGTCGTCAGCTTCGGGCATTGATGAACGAGCCATAGTGCTGACCGTGGGGGTGTTCCTGGGAGTTGCGAGTTTGTCTTTCTGGAGCCCAGTTAGACATACACGGCTACTCGAAACTCATGACAAAACCGACAACCAGTAGCCCTTGATCAACGACTAACGCTTATCTTGACTGAGACGCCGCCATTGGGAATTGATATGCAAATCGGCCAAAAAGTCAAGCCGCTACTCTAGTTGTTGTAGCTCGCTGCTTCGCTGCTGCGTCGCTACTGCGTTCAAGGTGCCAGTATTTGCAGCAGGCTGACGAGGACTATAAGGCTGCTGGTTCGAGCCTGACGGTTGCCCAGCGGCACCCGCGGATGCTGTTGCTGTTGATCTTCCTTCAAAGTGAGGCTGGGGAGGTAATGGGGGAAATGCACTCGATGCATTTGCGAGATTTTGTTGAAGCGCGAGTCCGCTGATCACTTGCCCACCTACCTGAGCTGCAAAGGCTTGCAAGGAATCCTGGGCTTCCCTCGATGTAATCGCCATATAAGAGGTCTCCGCAGCTCTATTTCAGTTAGCTAGCCAGGAAGCAGATATTCACTTACTCATGTCCATTCAACCCGGCTCGAGTCTTTCTCCGGCCTCAGTCGCAAAACTCTACTGATCACTAACGTCTGCAGTTCGACAATTGACGTCCAAGAGAATCTGACAATATTGATGAGGGCCTCTACGAAATCGCTAACTCAAGAGGTCGCCTCAGGTACGTACGGTGGAGGCGGGTCAATTTCAAGAAGCTCATCGGTGTTCAGGTGCATGTAGATGCTGGCGTTTATGATTGACTTGTTCCCATCATCTTTATTTTGCTGAGGCTGTGCCGGTTGAGCCTTCCTCAACCTGTGCCGCTCGTCTCTGAGTACGTTGATCTCTTCTTGCATACGATTTCTCCACGCCTGGGCTGATTTAGTTCTTCTCTGTGCTGTTGTACCATCATATCCATTCTTCGAGCTAATACCTCATCCGCAGAAGTTGCGTATAGCGTTCTGTGTTCATCAACAATTTATTTCTGGATTGCTAATGGCACGCCAGATGTTGATCCCATTCTTTGATCAAAGGTAACTTGTGGTCCCTTTTAGGGTCGATGTTATAAAGAAGTTGATTGTCTATCTTCGCCTAAACTAGCGCGAAGCTAGTAATAATAGGTCTAGCCCAAATAATGATATCTCAGTAACACAACTCTTTTCATTAAATGCCGGTCTCCAGAAGACCGAGCAAAATAGGATGGGAAAGATATCGCATGTTCACCGTAAAGCTCTTGCAGAGAAGCGCACAAATAAAATATCATCTTAGAATGCGACGATCTTCCAGCAGGACGAAAATGATTGATGTAAGAGTATCAAGGATCAATTATCTCTTTCTTGAGTGCTGTATGGGTTTAGAAAGCTTGCTGCTCTTGCTCAGGCGCTAATCACACTTGAGTAAGCTGAGCGCCCTGAGCTACTCACCTGAGCTCCCATCAACAGCCATTGAGCCGCGTGCTAATTCTGGTGCAGAAGAAAAGCGTGACATCGCCGAATTCAACGTAGCTTTAAATTTCGCCACCAACTTCCTCGGAGGGGCGGAGCGGGTGTCGGGATTAAGGTGTTGCCTGGTGGTGCTATCACAAAGCATAGGATGCAACTATTACTTTAACATTCGATTGTTGATGACTAGTCTGGTATAGGGGCTGCTGCATGAACGTTGACTTCGGATTGATTTTATGTAGCTATTGTGAGAAAATCCCTCAAATACCAGCACCAACAGCCTTGACTGATAGCTTATAAAGCACCAATTTCTAATAACAAGGGATATTATAATAAGGGATATTAATATTGGATTCGGATGAAATTACTTTGGGTTTGGATGGTTATATTAAATTGACAATTGCTAAGGTTAAGGCGTAAGCATTTTTTGAATGTACTTAATAATATGAAGTTTATAATAGATCTGTAAAAAATAAAATAAAATAAAAATTTCTTAATTTATAAATAGAATTTAATTTATAATTTTAAAATAATATGTCAAAGACACCTAAATACGATGTCCTCTTTAGTAATCTTCAGGAATGTATTCAGTGGTGTATTTAAGCTCTATGGCAGCCTTTAACAATCTGCTTAACAAGGTACTGAAAATTAAGATCAGGTTAATATGGTAAGAGAGATATGGAAGCTTTATTAATACATAATAAAGGAGAATGAGCCCTGGATTAATGTCTTTCGGTGGCACAAGTTTTGATCTAGCGTAGGAATCGTATTAGGCATTATAGGCTAGAAAGAATGTATCGATGCCATCGAAGAGCTCTTCCTCGTCATCATCTGCGTTTGAATATTGGCATTCCCACTTTTTCTCTCTATTTGATTTGTACTTCGTCGCCCTCCTCACTCTCTTTATTTCCCTCATTATCCTTCTCACTCTCTTTAGACCCCTTATTATCCCTCTTCACTATCTTTATTACGGATAGAATTCTCCCATATAATTATCACCCATGTCAAACTCCGGTATTTCAATTGAAATCGGTCCCTCATCTTGCAACTCTTCCACATCATTAAAGCTTGGCGCTGGAGAAAAGATAATCATGCTTGCTATAATACTGATTAGTTTCAAGGCTAAAAGAGCAAGCCCTTTTCGTGAAACAAACCTAGATTTGTCTTCTCTTTATCACTCATTATTATCCCAAGACTCCCTCCCTTGCTATTATCATATATATCCTTATCAACTTCATAAGAAGTGGTGGCTTCAACTCCTGTGGTCGATTGGCATAGTCCTCAAAGTCGATCGACGAAATTCTCATCTAAAGCTGTAATAGGATTTTCAAGGCCCTATTAAATAAAAGCGTAAATCTTCAAAAACCTAATACGATTGAATTATCATTATCAATAAAGGTCTGCTTATTTATAGTGGGTTTAGGGAATCTTACTAAGTTTCTTATAATCGTTATTAATTTGCACTTCTTCTTCTTCTTCTTTAATTTCCTTTCCTAAGCTTTGGAAGCTCTCTTCTGCTTTTCCGTGATATCTTTTGTAACATTTTCGATGTTATAAACTGCGCTTTTAATGTTACTTAACTCCTCATCTTCGAGGTCATCCCATGAAGTACATGGTATGCAAACTAGTTGCACTACTTCCGCGATATTTAGGAAGCTATTAGGTTGTGAATAGTACAATGAATGAGCAAAAGCTGCTAGTGGTGGAAGTCTGAAGGTGGGGGTTTTTTTGGTTTAGTTTATTTTTTTCAAGAAAAACCAGAGTGATCGAACTGTTTGAGAGAAAATTTTAGCCAGTGATTGCTTCGTATTATACTCATCCTGCTTCTTACAAATCACTTATGCCACCACCGCTCCTGCTTAATATCTTAAATTGTTAGTTCACCCGGTGATTGCTAGTTGAATTCAACTAGGGTAAGCACGGTATAGGCTCAATGTGATCTGTAATATGCTTTTTGATTGTCTTGTTCTAAGTAGTAAAGGTGAAGGAAAGGTTATTACATACTACGGCCTCGTGGCGTAGCTTAGCACTAATAAGCCCAACCAATTATATGACCTTCCGTAGTTACTCCATTGACCCCTCACATGTGATCATCCCAACATAAATAATTATTCGTTCTTCCGTCGAAAGAAGTAACTAATTACGAGGCTACTTAGCAAACCCGAATGCTCCTCCAATAAAAATTCAATAATGCCACCGCGGCCTACTTAATAATAGCACAAAGAAATTCGTCCAAGCAATTGCACCATAATTAAGGCCCTCCTTAATATGTACTCCCCAGCCATAGGTAACCCGCCGGCGCATTGTGCGTAATACTCATATCGAGTTTCTTGGGAAGTCTTTCTAACTAGGGATTTGGATAGTTTCATGTAATGCAGGAAGATGTGATTTAGGATTGGTACGTCTCTAATGACGGATCATGTATCTATAGCGTTTTGCATCTACCTTTGGTGCGCCCCTGTATTTAATCTCGAGAAGCCGCATATCCTTTTCTTCTCTTTTCCTTCTCTCTTTAGTTTAGAATTCTAAGGATTTCAATCACCGTTCATGTTATATTATTTAATAAATATAATTCACCGAGTTTTATTCGCTACTTAGAAATCTTTAGCTTTAAAGAGTAGATTTTAACTTATAAAATGCTATATTCAAAAGATAAAAGATTATTTTAAGTTGTATTTATATCATAAATTAACTAAAGTTATGCGCGAGTCTTCTTAGTTAGACAATATTAAGAGATAGTAGAGAAAGAATGTTAATATATAAATAATAATCCAATTTTAATTTTAGCCCCGTATTTCTGTCGCGTAGAGCTTGACATATTTGAGAGCTCTATTTCCTAGGCGCAGACGGCCACATAGATGGTAGAGAGGAAAGGAAAGGAAGGGTAAGACTGCAGATAAGGACGGTAATAACTGGATTTATTACTCTTCTAACTCGAATGCGTTGTTTTATTCCTCCAGGTGGCGTTTCGCTTTCGAGGCTGTGCCTTTGAGAGGAAAGGAGGGCGCTTGCAGTGTGCTAAATTTATAATTTCCTAAAATAAACGGGAGATCAGACCTAAAAATAAGAGGAATAAATACTAATAAACGAACTATTGCTAAACAAACTATTGCTAAACGAACTATTGCTAAACAAACTATTGCTAAACGAACTATTGCTAAACAAACTATTGCTAATGAAATAATAACCACCTGTGGATAAATTGTTAAAAAGTTACGAGAATATCTTATATATATATATATAACCTCCCCCTCTCTAGAAAAGAGATCAAATTAAAATTTATAAATTCAAATCTAAATTATATTTATAAGCTTATCGTTATATAACCTACCTTATTCTCATACTTCTCATATTTGCTATAAGTATTACCTATTTCTTTTATTTATCTTTACCTTTAAAAGAATAAGGACCTTCTCTTCCCAAAATGTCAACTACTAGAAATAAAGGCCATACCCAAAGAAAGGGTGAGAAAAATCAAGGGGACTTTCACATTCCTACCAGTTGGTTGTGTAGACGTTGTAGTAAGTTATTATACTTATACCTATATAAAAATCAATAAGCAATAAAATCTAATAGAAAAGTATTTTTATTATAGAATTTTTTTTTACTATTAGTAATATATCTACACGACTAGGTCCATTTTCATTTTCAACATGCGACGGTGTGATAAGCATTGAAGCAGGACATAGCGCATTTATATGTAATAATTGCTGGAAAGATTGTATAAAATGAGGGGTATTATGATTGCGAAAGAGATAAACTATATTCGGAAAGAAATGCTAAAATCTATTTCCGGCAGGTTCGAACGGCCAAACTTGGCTTTTATTCATTCCTATTAGAGAATTAAGTATTTATTCTCTTATTTACTATTTTGTCCGCCTATATGCTCACTTTAAGCTTATTTCTTTAACTATTTTAGCACTTTTAATTTTAATATTACTTTATTAAATAGCCTAATGCCTCTTTAAGAATGCGGCCGGCTTGGTTCACTTTCCATAAAAAAAGATAATCAAGTGGCTCTGTCTATATAAGAAATCCTATTCCGAGAATAAACTCCAAAAACTAATTGAAAGGAAGATTGTCAGGAACTGCTATAATAGTGTGCTACTCTTATCCCGCGATATAATAGGTATTTAACTAGTAAACGATATGTGCTCTAATAGAGGCTTTTAACTAATATTTTTCCTAATAATATTTTATAAATAATAATAAAATTAATTATTAATCTTCTTATTTTTCTCTTTTTTCTTTTATTTATATATTAATTATTTCTTATTAATAGTTAATAAACTTATAAATCTAATTTAACTTATAAATATTATAAGTTTATCTATATAACTTATAATATATATATATAGTTTTTAAAGACTTTATTTAACTAAATTCTTTATTAAAAACTTATTATATTATTCTCTCTTTTAGGGCTCTTATCCTTAAAAACTATATTTAAAATAAAAATTATATTATAATAAATAAAAATAATAGCTATTATATATAAATCTATAAATATTATAAAATATTAATAATATATTATTATTTAGAAAAAAAAATAATAATAATATAAAATATTAAAATATAAATATATATTTATTTATTATAT